>JAZKJV010002022.1:0-389866 GCA_037367405.1 Ottelia alismoides
TTTGATTGACACGACCGAGTGATTGAGGTCGCGACGACCATTTAGTACCTTTACCTTAGTCGCTTGGATCAATCGTGCTATGAATACCCCCCCAACAACCTCCTCCTCCACCTCTCCCGCCCCTGCGCCTCCCCCTCTTCCCCCCTCCTCCGTCCCCAGCCTCCCACATTCCCCCAGCCTCCAACTCCTTCTCTGATGTCCATGCTCCTCCCCCAGCACCGGCTCCTCCCTCCCTCGCCCACCCCAGATGCTCCGCCCCAGCACCCCACCCCCCACCCCCCGCCGTAGCTGCCCTTCGACCCCCTCCACCCACGGTCCCCTCCACCCCCTCCTCCCCACTCCGCACCCCTCCACCCACGGTCCCCCTCCACACCCCTCTGCCCCTGCTCCTCCCCCTGTTAGCCCATCTCCTCCACCCGTGCTCGTTATGTGACCTCGCTCCCCCTCTGCCTCCAGCCTCATCTCCACTCCACCCATAGCCTCTTCTCCCCCTCCCTGCTTCCTCATCCTCCAAACCCAAGGTTCGAGGACGACGCCAGTGGTGGCTGTACCAGAGGGGTTGCCACCATGATCCATGGAGTCCTTGCGGAAGAAAACCCAGGAGTAGGTCAGGGTTTGGGCATGCTCAGAGCAATAACGCTTGCAGAGCTTCTTGATATAATGGCGGCACTGGACAGAAGGGAAGCAGTGGCAGTGTAGGGAGACATCGTCAGCGAGACAGTGGAAGGGGACCAGAAGGAGGAGGATGGGTGGGATGAATTTTTGGATAGTTATACCCCTCTTACTATGACTATGGTTTTAAAAAATCATGGTTAAGTTAAATTTAGTGACGGCTAACGTTACGGAAGGAAACAAGTGATAAAATGATAAGAAGTCAAGGGCAAAACTGATATTCCCAAAAAGGAAGGGGCATAACTGAAATTGAGATATATCAGAGGGGAACAACTGATAAAAACCTTAAAAATTTAAAAATAGGAAAATGAGCAGGGGAGCTAACTAGGGGGTAGCCTGATGAATCTCGTATTCATCATGCTAAAAGCTGCTAATTAAACCCCCTGCTTAATCAATCCAATAAAAATCACCTGTAATTCTTTGTTTTTATCTTGTATCATATTGTATATAATTTACCATTAAATTATTGTATTTAATTCCCTTTATTTTTCTTGTATTTATTTTATCTTCAGAAACCCCTTAAAATTAGGTAGAATAATTGTCTATAATTTACTGACCATTAAAAGCACTAAAAAATACAAAAACATCTCAAAACCACAAAACCGGTGTTTTTATTACCCTAAAAATACCCCCAAAAATACGTTTTGTACAGTTGACCTCTGTTGGCTTTTTGAACAACACGAAAGTTGTAGATCTCATCGAGACGAGCAAATTTTATGTTTTGACTTTTTTCCTAATTCAGCCTCTAACTATTTATTTTTTTATTTTTCTTTGTATTTTATTTGAATTTTTCTTATTGGGCCACGTGGCGCTCTCTGGAGCTGCCACGCGGCCCGCTTCTTCTTACGACACTCGTCACCATTCCTGGTCGTTGGATCTGCTCCAATCACCCCATCTCCGCCGTCCAAACCCGCCTTAACCACAACCGTTAGATCTAACTATCAGATCTAATCCCAACCGCTACCCAGCACCGCACCTATAACCGTCAGATCGATCTCCTATCCTACGCCTACCCATGCGCCACGTCTCCTGTCAACCACCACTACTCGATCATTTTTCCATCTAACGTTCCCCCGCAATCCACGTCATCCATTAAACCTAAGCCATTGGATCCTCCTTATCTCTCCATCATAACCGCTTATCTCTACCTAAATCCAAACCGTAGGATCAGATCTATGATCTGATCTCACTCGTCCGATCACGCTTCCACCTAAGCGTTGGATCTATGAATCCAACGGCCGGGAAGTCGTCTTCCACCTCGCGTAACCTCCCTCCCCCAGCCGTTTCATCTCTCCAACACAACGCCCCCTTCCATTTTTGGTTGTCTCTCCAGCCACCTTCCTCCTCTTCTAACGCCTCCCCCGCATAGCCCGTTCCTCTGCCATCCTCGGGCGTCACCCATCATGCACAGCCATCACTTCCATACCATTAAATCCCCGCACAAAAACCTTTGACTACCACTGTAACGGCCGGGCTCCTCAACCTATATAAGTCGTCCTCCGCCTCCTTAGCCAAATGTCCACCATTCTTGGGCCTTCTCCAAGCTTCCTCGGCCCCTCCGGTGACAGCGGAGAGGCGGAATGTCGAGGCGATCATGGCGTTGGTTCGGTGTCGACCCGCAGTGCCTCCGCCGCGTATCGGTGACCTCCGGGCACCACTGAGCTCCCTGCCAAGGCCGGGCAGGCCAGGGCGACGACCCAGAGCTCCAAAGGAGCTCAATCCCAGGTTACTACCTCCACCATCACCTCGCTCCGGCGAGGTGATTTTTTTTCATTTCTTTGATTTATTCCGCTGCCTACGTTCACCGTCGCCCTCATCCGACCTCCTCATCAGCTCCGCCCAACCACCAATACCCTCGCCGGCCCCCTATCCCTTCTCCAGAACCTTCCCCGCTCCGAATCCTCTCTTCCCCTGCTCTGCCTGGAAGAGACCTCCGGCCACCACTCTCGACGCCTCCACGACCGTCCCCTCACCGTCCACTCACCTCACAATCACCCGCACACACCACGCTTTGGCTATTCTAACGTCTGCAAGTCCATTCCCTTCAATGGCCGAAGATCGCACCTCCCCGCCAGTCTCGAGCTTCTCCTCTGACAACCACGCTTTGCCAAGCAGCTCCAGACAACCTCGGAGCTCCGCACCGGCTCAAGGACCTCCGCCCGACCTCCAACACGCTTCCCCGACCGTCAGAACACCCTCTGGAGCGAGGAGGAGGAATTCAGGCATCGATGGAGACCCGCCTTCTCCGGTGGGCCATGACGGAGGAAGGAGGTACATGCACCATCCGATCATCAGGATCGGACGGTGATGATGATGCCATGTGGCAACTCCAGGCTACACCCGAGCCTCAACTCTGAACCTATAGGCTCGGGTGGACCGAACCTCGCGCCAAACCTTCAGAAGCGTCCACGTGGCCCGAACCTGCAGGACTGACCCGAGCCTGGCCCCTCACGTGCAGCGCACGTGAGGTGCTGGGTAATTTGCACGAAGGACCCTGGAAGAATTGGTATTTACAAAATGATCCCCAGGCATGTGCCTCACGTGCGTGCCTGGGTATTTTACAGGGAAGCCCCACAACTTTTTGGAAATAACAAAAATGCCCTGCGCGCAATGGAGAAATTACAATAGGGCCCAGGCGGTTTTTGGTAATTGCATTTAGGTCCTTCCAGGGACCTAAATGCAATATTTATCCTTTATTTTTATTGCATTTTTATTACAATTATGCTCCTGCATTGTTTTTAGCATAACTTGAGCATCGTAGGTCCAAATCGCATGATTTTAGTGTCGTTTTGATCCTTATTTTGTCCTCTACATCTTAGCATGCTTAATTGTCTCATTTGCCCCTGTTTTAATTGAAGTAAATTTTTATGTAAAAAATGGGACCCTGCTCTCCTTGTCTTGCTTTGATCTGATGACCGATGTTCATGTGTGTTCAAAATTGACTCTGATTTCATTTTATATTTTGTTGCTCACATTTTTAGGGTATAATTGTAGGCTTTAATCTTTAGCATACATATTCTCTTGCATATTTGCTCATGCATCTATTTAACTTGCATAAAAATAATTAAAAAATTGCATGCATCTTTGCATTGCTTTATAATTTGCATAATTTGCATGTGGACCTGAAATTGAGAATAATTCACATTGTGCTTCATTGATCAAAATTCGATAAACACATTAGGCAGTCGTGTCCCTGTGTTCGACCTTGGTAGACTTACCAAGTAAAAATATTCCACGACATTCAAAGATCGTGGTTTTTGCTGAACAGAATTCGCCTCCTATACTACGACTATTTTTCCATTCTTAAAGAGGTGAATTTCGCGTTCATCATAGCCCCATTTAACCCATATATATATATATATGACGTATCCAATGGACCCTATGCCCATTTGAGTTGTGGTGAATACTAAACATGGGCTCACTACATGCATACGATGGTTCTATTTGGTAGGAGACGGTTTTGGCAATAACAATGTGATTTGCATTACTAACATAATAAGAATTCAAGTTAAATCATTTGCTTAAAAAGAGGTGGTTGATTTTAGTGATTTTAGCAAGATAAAAAATCCATGTTTAAATTATTGGCTAACATACATTTTATTTATAGAATGATCATTTCACGTATAGATTAGAAAAGGTAAATTACTGATTACAATAATTACATATTACGTAAATTACTAATGTCCATATAACAATTACCGCTTACAAATGTCCATATTACTGAATGCATTATGATTGTTACTGAAGTTATAGTTATTTCATAGATAAAATACTTATGTTTATATGAACAATGACTGAATATTCATGTCCATATTACTGACTCAATGTGATTAGTTACTGAAATTATAGTTGCAGAATGATTAGTTACTGGAGTTATAGTTAATAATATTCATATAGCAATTACTAATTACAAATGTCCATATTACTGAACTCATTATAATTGTTACTGAAGTTATTGTTACTAGTATCCATACATCAATTATTGATTACGTAATTACTAGTGTCCATACAACAATTACTGATTTTAGTTTCCATATTACTGAACTAATTATGATTATTAATGAAGATATAGTTACTTAGGACTTCTGAATAGTTACCAGATAATTGAGTAGGAGTATTACTGATGCTATACGAAGAATTATTGAATATTCATGTCCATATTATCGAGTCATTTTGATTAGTTACTGAAATTATGATTATACATCAATATATTCATTTGAAAACTGTATTTGTTATTACCACTTGTATTAGTTATAGAATGATTGATTCTTAATAATATTGTCAAAAAATGTTCTTCTTGCCTCTTTAATCAAGAAGCATACAACAATCATCAATATTTCAATTTTTAGTTTTTTCATCCACGAAACATCAGAAGTGTTCGGGCATCCGGCATACCTGAAATAAAAATGAATTAAAAAACCAGTAGTTGTGAGTTGTAAGAACTAAAGAGTAAGTAGTAAAAATTGTGTAGGAAATAGTAAAATAAAAATATCGTCTCAATAAACAATGTAAATACATTAGTAACTCAATATATTTCCAAAGTAATGCATGAAAAGTAACAATTGTGTTAGCGATAGTAACATAAAATATCTTATAAGTAAATTAAGTAAATACATTAGTAATTCAGTATATTTTCAAAGTAACACATAAAAAGTAATAATTGTATTAGAAATAGTAACATAAAATATCGTATAAGTAAAATAAGTAAATACATTAGTAACTCAGTATATTTTCAAAGTAATGCATGAAAAGTAACAATTTTATTTACTGTAACTTTTTATTATATGAAATCAAAATGTATTTGATAAAAAATCTGTTAGATCTAGAGATCATGGACAAAACAATAAAAATTGATATTATGAACACATCTTTATCATATTTCTATAAAATTTCTCGAATAAAAATTGCATATGATCGAAAATATACAACATTCATGAAATAAATTTTACTAAACTCATCGTCTCAATCTTTTATCCCTAAACACTGTTGATAGATGTGAAAACATTATTAAAACAATAAAATTATGATAGAAATAAATGATTAAATCATGAAAACAAATAACATACCTTTATCTTGTGTTGGAACGAACGAATCTTCTTGCGTTGGAATGAAACAATAGGTTTTGCCAATTGAATACAACCTTCACTTCAAGAAACATAGATATTTTCAATTCCAAATTTGTTTTATTTCCATTATAGTTCGGTTCCTATTTTTTTGGAATTGAATCTTGTGGATGGACGACTGCAATTGGGTGCTCACCATGACTCAAATAAACATAGGGCAATATATATATATAGAGAGAGAGAGAGAGAGAGAGAGAGAGAGAGGATGGGGAGCTTGCACCAAGGTGCATGTAACTTTACATGCACCAGCGCTTATATCTTCCACATTTTTTTACTTTTTTAAAAAATACCACCATGTATATTCATCTATATATCCCTCCAATATGTAATTCGAACTTTGTCAGAAACAGAGACTCCTATGACCTCCATACAGAACAGGTCAATACAGCAATTCTAAGACTGTTAAAATTACTTGTTCTGGATGGAGGTCATAAGAGTCTCTGTTTCTGACGAAATTTGAGTGACATATTGGAGGGATATATGGATGAATATACATGGTGGTATTTTAAAAAAAATAAAAAATGGGAAGATAGAAGCGCCGGTGCATGTAAAGTTACATGCACCTTGGTGCAAGCTCCCCATCCTCATATCTATATATATATAGGATATCTTTCAAATGAGACATGGTCCTTCCATCTCTAAGGAAGGCCAACGATCCTGTGCGTCGATAATTAATCAAACGGTTATTATAAAAGATATGTTAATATTATTCTTTAATTAATCATAAACCCATTTTGGTCATTATGCATTTTCTAAATATAATATGTAGCATCCGAAATATCTCCCTCATTTATCTCTCTCATATTCTTTCCAAAAATCTCTTACGTATACCTAAAATATCTCACTAATATCTCTCCTAATGGCGTAGGACCCCCCGTGGCGTGGTGCCGGATGTGCTAGAGGTGTTCGTTTGCCCTATATCCGGGAGCTCATGAGAGACCCCGTTGTCGTTGCTACTGGACATGTACTTCTTCTTCTCCTTCGTCTAAAGATTTCTGGGTTGCTCCCTCTTTTGTTCTTTTTCTGGTCTTGGAGTTTATTGATTGTGTGTTATTTGAGCGATCTGGATTGGCATTTTCGTGAATTAGAGTGATTGCCAATCTTTAGAGTTCAATTTCGAAATTATCATTGTCTCCTTGTTTTTGGCTTTGGATTATGTATTTTCTTCTCTATTTTTGTTGCTGATCTAAGCCTCATGGAATTGTGAACTGTGAATTACGTTGTAAAGTTTTTCAGATACTCTTTTTGTGCATTCCCTTATCGTTCGGAAGAATCCTGCAGGGGAAGGAATGCCAATTTTTTTAGGCTGTTTTTATAGAGTATAAGTATTACCGGTGCTGAAATATATTGTTTGTGATAATCCTTTTTGTTATCGCTTCGTGATGTCGTTTGATCGTGATTGGACCGTCGATAATCTTAGTGAATGATGTCTGCTTACCAGTAGCAGCAGATCATAGTTTGAATTATCTGTGATTGTTTTTCTTGATTTTGCCTAAATTGAAATCCAATGTAAAGGATAAATGCACAAATTAGTGCCTGGCTAAGTTGAAAGATGAGTATATTCCGTATGGATTACATGAGTACCCACTGCATTGCAGATCTTGTTGACGACGTAGAGATCGACGCAAATCGGTTTGTACGCGTCGGCTTTGATGGACTGTCTGATCGTGGTGCGAAGTTGACGATGTGATGTGCAGCCTCATTGGTAACTATCGGAGACGTTCTTCGTGCAAGCGACAACGATAAAAAGCTGATGCACGTAGTCCTGGATGAAGAACAATTCGCAGTTTGATACAATATTTATTTGTACTCTACAATATTAGTCTGTATTATACAATTTGGTTATGTATTATACAAATTTGTTATGTATTTTTACGAATCAGATGGTTGCGAATGAAAATTATATTTTTTTATAGATCTTGTATGAAATCGTTACAAAGAACCATAAAATCGTTAAAAAGAACCACATATTAATTACTATACAAAGAACCACACATTAATTACTAATATGAATTTTATTTTACAAAGAACCATGCAAATTTTACAAATAACGGACGACTTTTTGAATGAATAATGGATTATACAAAAAACATGCAATCATTACAAAAGGAACCTTAAATTCTACAAAAAAATACGCGAGGATACAAAAATATGCCCTAGAGAATATCATCCAGCAAAAAATTGGATATTTTCTAAATATGGTATTGTGAAAATGCCAAAAATAAAAGTAGCTAAAATTAGTATTTTGGAATATTAATTAATGTGCATAATTAATGCAAAATTTGATGATAAAAATGCCCTTTTGGGGCATCAAAATTGAAGGTGTCGTTGGATTTGAATCCGATGGCCTAGATCGTTGGCCTTCCTTAGGGATGGAAGGACCACGTCTCATATGAAAGGCCCCCTATATATATATATAGGGTGCACTTGAATTGAGGTGGCACCTTTCCTTGATTAAGGAAAGGTTTCATCTTAGGCCGTGGGATGAAGAGTGTACGGAGGAGATTGAAACCACTATGTGGTTTTCGTGCCAACTAACATTCCTATAATGTGGGATGGTTAAATTAATGCTAAATAAAATTATTACACGTCACTAAACATTCTATATTTAGCAAATAAGCAGTTTTAAGAACACAACATTACATGAACATTTGGTTGAATAAAAACACCGCATTTTGAAATAATCTGTTATGATAATACAAAATATTGTGCTATTTTACATCTTCATGTCATATTTTACAACATATAATCTACCGCTTATTCAGAAAAAAGCCTAAATACGGTGACATTTTGCGTTATTCAATTGAATTTTACACATATTAAGTAAAAACAATTACATTCGGTTACGTAATAAAATACGAAATTGATAAAGACATTGGAAACTCTCCTATACGCATATACAAAATGAGAAATTTAGATATAAGGAAATGGGAATATGAATTACATTATATATCCATAATTTACACAATATAAGATGGAAATTACAAATATGAATTATATTTTACAATGATATCATGATAACTTGAGAACAATTATTACAAACTTTAAATCTAGTTTACCAACAATTAACATATTTTACGTATACATTATATATTTTACTAAAGGCTACTATATTCTGTTAATGTATATTTCAATTAATATATGTACGTTACGGAATGTATATTTATTTTCTCAAATTCTTGATATCAGATATGAATACAATTTTATAGTAATATATTACAAAGGAACAAATTATTTTACAAGAATTGATGGTATTTTACTGAGATATTATGACATTTTGCATTAACTAATTGACAAATTTGCCACTATTTTACGTTACTGGTTTATTTTTTACAAAACCATGTTATAATTTACAGCTTCATCTTCTATTCTACAATTTGATATTTCTCATGGTCTGATATTCTCGATTCTACAAATAAAATGAGATGATATACATGGTAACTGCTCTCATGTTGATAATAGTATTATATACCATTTTAAAAATTTTCTCTTTGTAATTTTTGATACTTTCAGAAAAGAACATAAGCAGTGATAATATACAATGTCTGTTTTACGGATTTGAAAATTTATATTAGTGATTTTTATATAACAGTAAAAAATCTATAGAGAATGAAATTGCAGATTCTATGAATAACTTGTTGCGAGAAACACATTTCTGATTCAAAGAATAAAAAACAACGCAAAAATGAATCTTTTAAATTTAAATTATGCAGAAATATTGATGAAAACATATACTGGAAATTGTAAGACATTAAACTAAGAAGAAGAATAAACATATTGTGTAGATGAAGATAAAATACTAACCTGTTTAGACGTAGAGATGATAAAGCAGAAATGAATTCAAAAGCAAACAATAGCTAACAATGGTTGAAGAGCAAAGGAAAAAAGGGAACTGAAGTTTTCGAGTAATAATTAATTAGCAAATTAATGATTACTCATTAATTAAGTTAAATCAATTTGTAATTTAAAATTTCAAATTCTTTCTATTTTTAGTCAAAACCGGAAACAAGCTCCTGTTTAATTTCAAACAATACGACTTGCCAATAAATCAAAATTAGAGATCTATGAATTAATGAAATCGAATTTAAGGAAAGTAAAATATGAAGTATATTCATATAATAATGTTATAAAAAACCTAATTTGAAATAAAACAAGAAGAGGGTTACCACATACTGGTGACGACGCAAAGCAGGCGATCTTCTAGCGACTCAGTTCAGGAGAGAGTCTCCACTCGAGAAATCGCTTTCTAAGGAGAAAAGAACGACATCAGGCAACGATGGAGGAGATGCAATCGAACATGGTAGAACCCACGAGGGAACGGGATGACGACTCAGATCAGTACAGTGGGGGACAATGATGGAACTCCAGATACATCGGCCGAAGCAACAAATCAAAAGTAAGTACATTTTCAAATTAATACGACTATTTAAACAATTTTAGACAAATTATATCTCTGGTAAATGGTATGAACAGAAGGAACACAACTACCAGTTAGCAAAACAAAGGAAATTGATGTTGAGAAGGATGCTCTGAAGCTTGATGATGATTTTGGGAGTATGAAGATTTATGTTTATTTAAATATAAAATGCGTTTTTTATTTGCATGAATAAAATCATTGATCATTGCAACCACAAAAATGTTTTTTTCTCTTCTTTTAGGCAAAGGGTATGTACAACACAGATGCTACATTGAATATTTTGTTCAGTTCATTGATAACCATAGACCCACGCCCAAGCAACAAGCACTACTGTCAAAGACGGCTTTTGGGAAGCTAATTAACATTAGCCATGTTGAAATACAAAGAAAAAACCTTCAATGGTTGGTTGAACAATACCAAGGAGGGAGAAATTTCAGATTTGAGAATAAGGTAGTGAGTTTCAGTGATGAAGAAGTTGGAGCAATTTTGGGCCTGCCAAGCTCTGGTTTCTCAATAACAGTGAGAGGAAGACACCTTCAATGGAAATCTTTATATCTCACAAAATGTTTGAAGAAGGAATGATTTTCAATAGAAAGAAGTTGAACAACATTCTCGAGGACTATTACAATAGAGATGATGACAACTCGGTCTCTATTTATGTTACATGCTTGATACTTTTGATGTTTGCCACATTCCTTTTCCCAGACAGTTCTTATTCTTTTCCGAAAGATTTGTTACACTATGTAGAATCACTTGAAGATACACGATAATTTAACTGGTCTGGTGCTGTAGCAAGGATGATACTATTCAACATGGATGACGTAGTAAGTAGAGTTCAGAAGAGAAGAGCAGGTTCATCAAGGGTAACACTTGGTTACCTTACAGGATGTGTTGCCTGCTTGTATGTGAGTACTTTGAAAATATTTGTTATTATATGATCAAAAAAATATTAATAAAACAAATGTATCAGGTATGGATGATGGAGTACTGCTGCAAAGACCTTGTGGTCAGCAGAGATCTTAGGCCACGAATAAGGAAGTGGGTTGGACCAATCAAAGGAGTTTCCAGAGCATTGGTTTCAATAAGTTGTGATCAAGTAAGCCTTGTTAAGATGATTAATAATATATTGAATGTCTCGTAATTTCATTTTTTTTCATTACTAAATGATCTTGTTTATTTAGATATTGCCTGCTTTACAATTTCAAAAAAATGAAATCGTAAAGATAGGAGCAGACGAGTATGTTTTTCCGTTTGAGAAGTTTACAATGGGTGGTTTTGCGGTGAGAAGACCAGAAATTTTGATCATAAACCCAATCCCAGTACCACAGGATGTTTCAAAAAAGAAAGGAAAGCAACAACTAGAAGAATTGTGTGTCCAAAAAACAGATGCTTGTGTTTCAGATGCAGACGTTGTAAAAAAAAGAAACAAAAAACATGTATGTGTGATGCATTTTCCATTGAGATAGAGGATCTGAAGGAGAAAATTAAAGCAATAAGTGAAACATATAGGAAAAAAGAAGAAGAACATATCAGAATAAATTCAGATTTGAAGAAAGAGAATGATAAGTTGACATCTGAGATTACGGAGCTGAAGGAAAAACTAAAAGTGATTCCTGAAGATGATATGATTGATCTTGGTCATAATGCATTGCAATCAGAAGAAACGTTGGAGAATAAATATGGAAATATAGATGAAGGTGACATTGATGACAATGACCAATATATGGATGCACCAACACACAATGAATCTGATGTCAACGTAGGAGATTTGGAACCTAGTGACTCAGATATCGCTGAAAAACTTCAGAATTTAATTTCTGAAATCTGTGATGAAGATCCACTGTATCAATCTCAATATACCACAAAAAAAGATTCACCTGTCAACATTGACATTCCTTCTTTTGATCTGAACATTGGTGACAATTTAAAATCTGAAAATGTGCACACACAGCCTACTACAAAGAGAAGAAAAAGGGAAAAAGTCATTGTTCAACAAAGCTCAATAATAAAAAGATTGAAACAAAGAAGAGAAGCGAATTTTTTTTACAAGAAGCAGAGAAGCAAGGGAAAGAAGAAATTGAAAAACAAGAGGATGACACAGCCATTGAGGTAAGCCATATAATATAAAACAACTTCTTTTGTATCAGTGAATACAAATATCGTATAATGTATATTTTCAATACTGCTCACACAACTCTGTATATTCTACATGATTATGATATTAATTATTTCTAACATTGTCTATAATTGATTGAATAAGAATCAGTATCTATGCGATCTCGTAACCGATTTCATTGGTTACGAAAAAGTAGCAGAACAGACAAAGAAAACCATTCAAGAATTTCTTCGTGATCCTGCAGACAAGTAAGTAATTTAACACAAATTTCAGCATTTATATGTAAAAATCTTTAACTTTAGATATATAATATTAATTAAATAAAATTCCTCAGATTGAATGCCACATACTTTACTCCGGGAAATCGGAGTTGTAAAGGAAGAGATATTCATAACTTTTTGTACGAAAGAATGGTCGAGGGTACGGTACGTATATTTATAATATTTACATTTTTATATTTGTTTATGCCTAAATTGTTTTTGATATTGTAGATAATCGACATGTTTATGGACGTGCTGCACCATAAATACAACACAACTAATGATCATGTCCTATTTGTATTCACACCGATATTTCAAATGGTGAGATTATGATTACTGATATAATTAATATCAAATATCTTTAATCAGCATAACTTAGTATTCTTACTTGTATTTTTCCAGCAATATTTTGTGAATCTGGTGGTTAATGCTACGGAAAGTGAATTTGATAAGCTCGAAGAGCTATACAAAGAAGGATGTCTCATGCCAGAGTTGGAGAAAATCTTCACTGTTATCCACACAAGAAACCATTGGCACCTTCTTGTTACTGATTTTAAAGCAAGAAAGTTCCTTTCATACAATTCTATGAAAGGAATAAAATTCCATAAAAAGGATGTATTGAAATGGGTATAACATAATTAAAATTTATATTTTATTAATTTTTTTAATTCAGTGTTAATGATATTCTTTTTTAGTTACATATCAGCATGGCTGGATTTCGGAGTACTTCATGGACAACATTCCAGATGATTGCCTTGCAGGTTGGGAGATCATGTACGTGCAAGATTGCCCGCAGCAACCTTCACAGAGTCTGGATTGTGGGATTTACGTGATGAAGATGATGGAGTACCTATGTGAAGGAAGGGCGTTGGACTTCAGCTACGATGATATTGATAGATTCAGATCTGAAATAGCTTCGTTGTTGTTAACGTGTGGTCACATAGAGAACTCGGCGACACAGTGGTAAAGATAGAAGACATAGTAAACACAGATCTTAGAGTTTTTGCATTTTAAGTCAGAACTATGTACTGTTGAAATGTCTTAAATTGTGTATGTTTCCACAATTTCTGTTGTAAACTTCTTTAGAACCAAACATTTCATTTAAATATGACGAGTAATCTATGTTTGCATTGACTATATGTTACATGTTGTAGTCAATATATACATGTTTGACAGGAATACAGAAGATATATTATAATACTCGATAACTAAAGGACATTCTGGTTATGTTAGAGTTTTCCAATTGACATCCCGATGATTACAATTTGTTTGTTATTACTCATGCTGATATAGACTTGTATATGCAGATAGGATCAATATATTGTCAAAACTAATGTAGCTAATAGTAGAATAATGAAAATGTTTGTAAACTATAGTAACAATACGTAAAATATTATTACTATATGTAAAATAGTGTATCTATTTATAAAAATTATAAGATATATTATAATGCTCGATAATTAAACGACATTCTGGTTGTGTTATAGTTTTCCAATGATCGAAAATCTTCTTCTACTTTAAATATACACATCCTGATGAATACTAAATGTTTGTTATTACTCATGCTAATTTAGACTTGTATTTGCAGATAGCTTCACAATTCTGATTCAAATAATGTTGCTAGTTGTAAAAAAATGAAACTTTTTGTAAATTATGGTAATAATTTGTAAAGTATGTTAACAATTCTTAATATATTACATAGAGATGTAAAATATCAAATACAATTGTAAACTACTGCGTATATTTGAAACCTATATATCTAGAGTATAAAATAGCAAGCTACTGAATTTCATTAGCAGATATTAGCAGATATGTACAGAGAGAATTTCATACAACCGTGAATTTTACTGCAATTGTTCGGTTTGTTCGTAAGAAAAATAAATAATATAATAATGACATGGGTTACGGAAATGTGTAAACTTTATAATCAAAGCTCTGAAATACTCTATGTTATGATACTACAAAGGGATACATCTGAACTGAAACAATATAAATAACACATTATTTGAATTCTACAAAAACTGAACACAGAACAATAAGCAAAAAAAAACATAAAAATAAAAATCTAAGTCTGATAAGCATCCAAACGTCAAAGCTCATTTGCAGCCAAGAATCTTTCAGAAAATTGCAAACCTGCAAAAACAAACATAATGAAAGGAATATAATAAGCAACATTAAAATGATTTATATGAGATGTATAAAATGTTACAACAAAATATAAAAAATTATACTCTTACTTTATAAGAATTTGATCAAATCATTTTAATTTCGTTCATCTTCATCCATCTGCATAATAAAACTCAAGGATTAGTGAACATAAAAAAACATATCAATAAACAACGAATGTTAAATATTTACCATGATTCGCAGATTTGTTATTAGGACAATTTCTAGAATCGTGTCCAACGTTGTATTTGAGACAAGATTTGCATTGTCGACCTCTGTTTCTTCTCATTTCAGATTCCGATCTAATACGATTGCCAACACCCTTAGGTCTACCACCGCGACCACTTACTTTCGTTCTAGCAACATTAGGTTCTTTAACAGCTGGTTCAGTAATCATATCTGGAACATTTGTATTGTTCACTGTTGTAGAGCTCGAAGAAGGTTTGTTACTTATCATACGATCAATATTGCTACATAAATCACTTAATTTTTCTTTAGCAAATAAAAATATATCCTCATCCTGTTCAACCGAAGCTGAAATAATATGCGAACACAATTAATTAAGCTGAGACGACCTTTCTTGGTGTGCAACTTTCACATAAATAGGATAATTTCCTGATTTTTTAATGGTTCTTGTCCACCTTTTCAATATATATTCCTCATTCAAAAGCTCCACATTCTGTATCTTCAAGACTGCAAGTATGTGCCTACATGGATATCCAAAGAATTGCATATTCTTGCATTCACAAACAAGAAAGTCGCTTTCCATTGACGAAGAAACACATAATTATTTGTCAGATTTCCCAATATATGACACCAAATATTGACAGTAATTCAGAGAGTTCAGATGAGTTCGAACATTAAGTTCCTTCACTTCGTTCAATTCAAAACAAAATTTGTAAAATATGAACTTGGTGTATATACGAACCATCTGTACCTCCATCTTCCATTTGAAGTTTGATTTTGGAGTATAAACTTCACCAATGTTATCCATGTCATTCTCTCTTTCCCTGTGTCGTTGAATTGCACTCTGAAATCTACAGACAAATTCAAGCAAGGAGTTCTGTTTAGTGATGTGGTGTTGTAAAAATGCATTCATACTTTCACTCCTCTGTGTACTGCGCTGACCAGCCCAAAAATAATCCTTAAGATATAAACTAATGCATTTAAATCTGATACCATACTTCTCATTCAACCAGACATTAGATGATAAATCATACTGATCAATTATCTTGCACCGACTTTGCTCAAATTCCCTTATAGTTATACTTTTCCATACAACAATGGAAAACGCAGATAGAACTTCATTTATATCTTTAATCTTTCCAAGCTTACTTTTAAGCTTGGCCATTATATGCCAAGTGCAGAATTTATGAACAGTATGTGGAAAGCATATCCTAACAGCTGCACAGATTGCCGGATCTTCATATGTGATTATAGAAACTGGATGTTTGCTCATTACTTCTAGAAATCTCTCAAATAACCACGAGAATGACTCGGTTGTCTCCCTGCTCATGAACGAATTTGCAAAGAAGATTGTGTAACCGTGATGGTTAACACCATAGAAAGAACCAAATACCAGATTGTATTCATTGGTCCTATATGTTGTGTCGAACGATATTGTATCTCCGAATAATTTGTAATCCTCAATGGATGCACTATCAATCCATATACACTGAGTAAGCATGTTATCATCATCGGTTGTGTAAGCATAGTAAAATTCAGGGGTATTGGCCTTACAACTTTCAAAATGTTCAATTAGAAGGTGCACATCCATCCCAATACGTTGTTTTTTCTCCTTTCTGTTCAAGTTGTAAATATCTCGAACAATACTACCAACTTGACCACTGGAAATGTTTATGAAAGCTGACTGCTTGGATACATGTATGTTTACATCATTCATTGAGTTCACAAGCATTTTTGTGGCTTTTGAAAAACGTCTATTTGGTCTGAGGTATCTGCGTTTAGATGGAGAAACAAGATTGTGATTGTGCTCAGGTTCAAAATTCGATACAAACCAATCATTGAGATCATACCTATATGAGCCTGACATGAAATCTTTGCACCCAGTCCTTGATATGCCAACACGGCGCTCCTCCTTATAAAAAATACATTCATCGCTCTCATCACTTCTTGCATTGTCCACTGACATTGTTTTATCTGTATTTTTTGAGAACCCCTCTTTCCAGCAAACAAAAGATTTAAAAATAATTATCCGCTCCTTGGAAATCTTATCTTTACCAACTCTAGAGCTTTCTTTCCTAACATTGAATCCAATCTCAGTTACATATGCCTCATAAAATTTATATGCATCTTGAATAGATAGAAATATTTGGCCTATATGAGGTGTGATACCATTGACAGGGTCACTGATAGAGCAGTTATCTGAAATTCATTCGAAATATGGTTGAAAAAATTAGTTATAATTAATTTAAAATATTACCTATAAATGTAAAATAATGACAGAAAATGTAAAATAATGCACGTATATGTAATTTATCGGATAATGGACTGGTATTGGCACCATTTGGGAGATATTACATCGTATCCCATTATGTAAAATGATGTTCAAAATTGTAAATTGTAGTTCTATAATGTAAAATAATGAACTATACCACCAAATATACATAATTTACGTAATTTGAAAATTTTTATTTGCAACAGCATATACATGAACAAGAACTGTAGTGCTTTGAAACATCTATGTAATTAAGCATACCTGGTTAATGCAAATTATCATCAGTTAGTGTCTCCACTCCAATAACTTCACCCTCTCCGTCAGATAGCTGGACAAAATAAATATAATAATGTCACATATTAAAATATAAAAGCCCAAAATATTAACGCATATTTCAACCAAAATTAAAATATTTCTCGTGATTTGCATACATAACATTATTAAAGGGAAATGAAAACCGTACATTACCTGTGCATTATCTCTGTAAAATACGGGATCTGCTATTTCGTCGATCTCCATTGAATTTCACGGAGATATATCGAGAAATTCTGAATAGTAGATCAATGAAAGGTTAAGGATGAAAACATATTTTGGGAAGAAAGAGAATTCAATTCGAACATAACCAATGCGCGAGAAAATTGGAATTCAATTAATTTCCACCATATCTGTCGTCATTAAGAGAATACGATAAATTTCTATAAATAGAAATTCATTAATAGAGTCGTAGTGGTTTCGACTCTCTAAAGGTGGTTTTTACTGGGTCCGTCGATTGCAATCTGACGGGTATAAAGAGATGTCACACTATGTTTGGAATGAGGCTCCACCTCAATTCAAGTTTTTCCTATATATATATATATATATATATAACTTAGAATTGGAATATGGGCACCCGTATATATCAATTAACACTTGTCTCCGGTCTTTTACTTCTGAGGAACAAAACATTAAAGATGACAATAAAAAACTAGAAGCTATATTTAGATCTATTTTCTTTCGGTTTTCATCTTCATCTCCACTTATGTCTCTTCTTCTCTCTTCCTCTTCATTCTATCTTTTAATCTTCATTTCCACTTATTTATCTTCTTCTCTCTTCCTCTTCATTCTATCTTATATACGCATGATGGAGGAAAAAATGAATATATCATAGTTTCAGAATTGATACGTAAACACATGTATTATACTTTAATCCTTTGATTGTTATTTTAACATTTTAATTAACAACATATTTTTACATCATTTAGTCTAAAATTTTTCCTGTAAAATGGAAATGGTATTTTGGTGGTAGTCATCACCCACTTTATTGTAGAATGGATTTTGATAAATAGGTCAAGAACCGCCGCCGGCCATTGCGGAGCCGGCGGTTATGACGATCGGGTCTCACGGAGGCCGTAACCGCAATGGGCATGGTCAAAGGGGGCGAACGTGGCGAGGGCATACGCCCTATATAAACCTCCCCATAGGGAGGGGAAACGCATCATCAGAACTCACTCGCCTAAAGGGATCTGATGAATACCCATTCATCACTCTTTATTCTTATATTTTAGCTACAAAAACCTATGCAAATGCATGTAGATATGTGTAAATAGGAAAAGTTAGCAAAAGCATGCATTTTTGTAAATATAGATAATTAGCATGTTTTTGTGCAAAAATAAAAGAATAAAGAAGAAAAAGAAAAAGAGGGAAATATTTAGAATAAATATTGAGCAACCTAACCCAAGGGAGGGCTCAGCATGGGCCTGACCGCATAAAAGCCAAGTAGAGGGAGATAGGGGCTCATGTGTAAATAATTATGTAAATAAATAAAATAATATTTTCCTCAACCAAAAATATACTTGTATATATTTTGTATATATTTAGGAACTATTAAAAACAAGATAAAAATCTAAAAATCAAAAATACCAAAAAGAACCCTTCACCATGTACATAGACCACCACCCTTATTTATTTTACCTTGGAAATAACCTAATTTATTTTCAAATCTTTTTGTAAATATTCCTTTTTATGTTTTGTAAATAAAATAAATAAAAAGAATCAAAACAAAAATCAAATAAAAATTACAAAATTAAAAATATAAAAATATCTTGTATATATACCATGTATATAAGTGTAAATAAATAATTATTTCCCATATGTATATCAATAATAAAAATAAAGTAAAAATAGCCTTTTATTCCTCATTTTATTCTATAAATAAATAAAATATAAAATAGGAATAAAAATGTATAAAAATAATTAATTAAAAATCAAAAATCAAAAATCAATATAGTGTATATATACCTATGTACAGCTAATATGTAAATACCTTATTTTAATTTCCAAAAATTAATTAAAAATCACAAAAAAATAGAAAAAATTAAAACAAACATTTTTCATGTTTTGAGTTTTTGGAAATTCGGCCATTTAAAGGCCCAAAAAATTAAAATAAAAATCTCAGCCTTGGCGGCCTCTGATTGGTCCACGGGGGAGTGTTGACCCCCGGTCAACACCTCCCCCAGGACCACCAGAGGCGCGGATCTGGGTTTCGACCCGATTTCTCGATCTTTTCCTCACATGATCCGAATGCCAAATCCGCAAACCCCGGGCCTTAGTCCACCTTCACACACCCGAGATCCTCGCCCGGAGGTTTGCATGGGGATCCGCGCGCCGATCTTCGTGCCCGACTCCATTCTTCCCGGACCCCTAACACTATAAAGTTGGAGCTCCGCTGCACTCTCACGCCATCTTTGGCTACCCATTCTCTCTCCAGTGAGCTCCATCGCGACCAGCAAGGTGACAGCTTGCCCCCGCCGGTGTCGCAGCGAGGAGGAGGTGTTCGACCATCGATCCGGCCGCTTCTTGCAGCCGTGCTCCGACGACCACCCGGAGCTCGAGCCTCGGGAGTTGACGACCCTTGAGGCGAGGACCAGGAGCTAGCTGAGCTCCAGCCCAGTCTACAGCATCACCCAGGTGACCTTAGTTTCTACCCATTTAGTGTAATTTTGGATTTCGCCCAAATCGACCATTCGCCGTGTTCCTTTGATTCCGACCGTCTCGCTTCATATCTCGATCATCGGAGCACCCCATCACCTCCGCCATCTCCTCACGCACGTTCTACGCCCATTCGTTCAACCCAGCTCGCCCCGGAGCTGGGAGTCGAGCTCCACCGTCTTCCGCTCGCCGGAGCTCCTTCGCCCCGACCCACCAGCCACCTTCACCCCGCTTCTTTGGGTCGAGGCACTTTGCCCTCGACCCGCGAAGCTTTCTGGTTGCTTTGCAGGTCCAAAGGGAGGTGTCAGAGCCCCCCTTACATCCCAGACCGGAGCTTCGCGCCGCCAGCCTCGCCGGAGCCCCTCCAGGGCTCGGCTGGGCCATCGGCCAATACCATCAGCTGCGGGGCTGCACCGGGAACCTGTTCCGACATCCAGAAGCAGCTGAAGAGGAGTGTAGCTCACGCAGGAGGCCGGCGAAGTTTGCCGGCGTCGAGTTCTTTCACCATCCTCCAGAGCCGTCCGATGAAGCCTCAGCTCCAGTTCTAATATCAGCCGTCCATCTTTCGAGGAGCCGCGACCGTTGATCATCCAGAGGACCTCATCTGGACCGTTAGTACCCGAGGAGAGAGGCACCTGAGCCCCAGTCGTTAGATCACCCACGTGGCCCCGCCTCAGCCGTCGATTGAGCCCAAGAGAAGAAGAGAAGGAGAGCGCCGCCCATCCTGACCATCCATCCACCACGTGGCGCGCATCTGGCCGTCGACCAATAAAGGGGTAAATATCTTAGGGCCCCCTCTTAGTTTGTCATTTCATTTCCAGTCCTGTAAATATTTTCAGAACTTTATTTACGTAGGGTTATTTGCAGTATGGACCTTGTGCTTAGCTTTAACTGCATGTATGCCCCTGTGTGTATGTGACCACGTGCTTCGTCACGTGTTGTGTTGGGCATTTTACATCTTTTATCCTGTAGAACTAGGTCGTTATGAAATGAATGAATATTTTTGAGTAATTGCAGTTATGCCCCTGTGAGTGTTTTTATTACGCATGTGCGAATTTTATTGGGCTTTTCGCAACCGAGCCCCTGGGCTTTTGATACGAGTTATCAAAAGGCCCTAAGACTTGGTTTTTATTACCATTTGGTCCCTGTGTGCCCCAGCCACGCGCCACGCGCGTGACTTGCTGGGTATTTTGCACCAGAGCCCCCAGATTCTCGGGTATTTGCACATTCGTCCTTGTGCACTGTGCCCTCTTTGCATTTTTGAATAAAATAGTAAATCATCTCCAAATCCAATGAAATTTCGACACATGGCTCCTGCCATGATGTAGGAATTTCTGTGATTTTTGAGAACATTTTCACTTTTATTTAGTATTTTTAAAAATTCAAAAACAACCTTTTTAGTTACTGTTTAGATTTAAAAATACCAAAAAAATATAAAAACATCTCCAAAAATTCTAAAAAAATTAGATATTGTTGTTTGCTTGCTGTTTGATTTTCTAGCCAATTTTGGCTATTTTTCATCACCTAAAAACCTTAAAAATTGAAAAACCCCTAAAAACCCATAAAAATTATAATAAATAAATTAAAAATCCAAAAACAATAATTAGGGTGCCTAAATTTTCCTTATTCTTTCTAGATTACAGAAAAATTACCTCCAGGGCTTAGTGAGACTCTTAGATATTTTATTTTTTAGTTTCAAGCCTTGCTGGACAGTACCTCTTTTATTTAGCACTGTTTGATTTTTAGAAAATAATTTACCCATCAGAAAATTATCAAAAATTAACCAAAAACACTTAAAAACCTAAAAAACATAAAAACCATTTTTCCTTAATTTTTGCATTGTTTTTGGTGTGTTTAATAAATTGTTGAAGTTGCCTTGAGTTTACTTTCCTTTATTTTCTTTATCTTTTAAAAATCCAAAAAAATATAAAAATTAACAAAAACCACTAAAAAGCACTTCATTTTATTTTAGTTCATTTTTACTACTTCGTAGGCCTACGGCCAACCCGTGCTCCTTGTGTTCGACCCTGGGAGCTATACCAGGTTAATATCATAGCTAGGACCGCTTGTTTTGCCTTGTTTGACTTTTGATTAGTTTCACGGTTCGATTTTTCTTGATACACTTAGTCTACTCGATCGAGGTCGCAACGACCATTTTTAGACCTTTTACCCCGATCACTTAGGCTGGTTATCAGAATGGCGCCGTTGCCGGGGAGCACGGCTTAGTAGTTGTTTTTGATTTTTATTTTCGTTTTGTTTTCGCGGTTTTTCGCGGCTCTTCGGAGCTCGCGGCTTTTCGCGGCTTTTGTATTTATCCTCTTTTTGTTTTATTTTGTTTTATTTTGATTTTCTTTTCTTTTTATTTTTGTTTTATTTTTGTGTGGTTATTTTATTTCCATTTTTGCACATATATCCTCATTTTTATTTTCATCTCTTATTTGATTATTTTATTGGTCTGACCACCCTTTTCTCTGTTTCTTGCGAGGGCCCGAGGACCGCGGAGGCGACTTTCGAGGAGCCGGTGCAGCCGCGGAGCTCGGAGGCGGCTTCCTTCTCTACGAAGCCGCAGGAGAGAGCGAGAGGAGAGAGTTGAGTGGTGTGAGGCATTAGGGTAGTTTTTATTTTATCCATTATTGTTGTAATAATACAGGACATTCAGACACTCTTAAACTTAGACCGTAGCGGGTCTGTTTCGCCGAGCACCGGCGTGCTCGGGGGACCCATTAGGACCCTCGGTTTTTACGCGGTTTTCTCGCGGCTTTCCTTTTTCTTTTCTTACTGTCATTTTCCGGATTTTTCGCGGTTTTTGCTCGAGCCCCTAGACATAGGATTTTTGTTGATTGTGACGTAGGATCTCTAAGGCCCAACACTTAATAGAATATCTGTTCCTATAGAACGTAATTGGACCTTAGTAAAATTCACTGAAAAAGTTAGTTTGATTGGATTTGAGACCACGTGCCGTTAGGAGTCACATACAGCGCTGGCAGGACCCGTTGTGGCGGGCACCGAGTGACTCCCAAGATCGGACTCCGGACTCGATTCGGTTGACTAACTATTGTTCTTCACGATCAATAGAAATTGCCTGTTTAGGACTCGGCTTTTTACCGTGCATCATATAGCTTAGTTTACTTTTCTGCCTTTTATTTTATGCGCGGATCATTTTGCATGTAGAGTGCTGGCGGCAGGTACGCATTTCTGACTTTGCATGCATCATTGATTTTCTCGTGCATCGGCTTTTTCGACTTCTCCCCCCGTTTTTGGACTTAATAACCAGGAGAAACCGAAAAATTCGTTAGGCGATTTTGTTTGCTTGAAAAATACCTAAAAAGAAAAACCATAAAATTGGGACTGTTTAAAATTATCGACCTTAAAACTCGCTCACCCTAAAAATTTTGTCTTGGGGAGAGCAACCCCCTCATTGCTTGGTTTGCTTATGCGAGAGAGTGACCCCGAACACTAGGTAGAGCCCCCCGTTGCGAAACCCGACTGATTACCGACTCATCCGTGCGGGCCAGTCGGTTGGGTTAGCAGCGGATATCCCAACAGGTCACGTAATCGCTCTGCTATCTTGATTGTTCACCAAATAAAATAGACAAGATAATTTGACCGAACTTTCACGGTCGTCAGCTCGTGTTGTGTTGGTGAACCGGGGGTTTGTTTTCTGATCGTAATTTTTCCAGATCTCATCCGCCCTACTCGCTAGATCAAGATGATGGGTAGACGGTCTCTTAGGCAGCCTTTGGTTGCACCGCTTTCGGGCGCGTCTACCACATCATCTAGGTTGGCTCGCGAGAGCTCGGACCCGCTCTCCGAGCCCGAGTATGATTCCACCCTGTTCCCCCTCGACCCCCTTTCTGATCTACCTGAGAGACATGAGCCCGAGGAGAGACTTATTCATTTGACAGCACCTGAGTTGGGCTCCTTCGATTTTGCAGACGTCGCGATGGCCGGCAGTTCTGACGATCACTCCCGCAGACCCGAGCACTTTGTATTGGACCAGGGAGCGATCAACTCCACCCTGATCGCACAGTTAGAGACAGTCCAGCAGCAGCTCCGCGATCAGGGAGCGTTTATGATAGAGATGAGGCGTGAGATGGAGAGGCTCAGAGCAGAGAGAGATGCACAGAGCGAGCCCGAGGAGCCCGATGAGGCACAGGCACAGGCACGAGCCGCAGCAGCAGCAGCAGCAGCCGCGGCCGCCGCCGCAGCGGCAGCAGCCGCAGGAGGAGCAGGACCACCGAGACCGATGCGGGATTTACACAATCCCGGCTCTACACTGATGCACCACTGGGTGGTGGTTCCGGCTATCGTGGGGGACTTCAAGTTCCCCCCGAACACCTTGCAGATGCTTCCGAGGTTCCATGGACTGGCTACAGAGGAGCCCCACCTCCACCTACAGGAGTTCTTGATGATTTGCAGTACTGTCCACGACAGGCACGTGGACCAGGATACCATACGGATGATTGCTTTCCCCTTCTCCCTAGCAGACAGAGCAGCCACCTGGCTGAAGCATTTGGGGAGATTCGTGTACACCTGGGAGCAGCTCCGCACCGAGTACTTGAATAAGTACTATCCACTCGGGCGGACGAACGCAGCGAGGGCCCTGATCAGCAACTTCTCCATGTTCCCCAACGAGCAGTTCCACGAGGCTTGGGAGAGGTTCAGGGAGCTCTTGGACAGATGCCCACACCACGATATCACGAAGCCGAACCTAGTTCAGAGCTTTTTCAGTGGGTTGTCACCAGAGCTACAGGGCCTGGTGAACGCTTCTTGTGGCGGGTCCTACTTCGCCAAGGACCATGACCAGGTCTGGGCAATTTTTGAGGAGATGGCGGAGAACTACATGGTTATGTCCCAGACCCGCCTCTACACACAGAAGACCCAGCCACTTCAGCCAGGACCCGTGCAGTACCAGAGGATCGCACGGGTAGATGCAGGTCCAGCCAGTTCGTCCGCAGCCACAGCAGCAGCACAGTTAGAGTCGTCAGCTGCGGACATGGGCATCATCAGCGAGAAGCTGGACCGCATGGAGCTGATAGAGAAGAAGCAGTGCCAGAGCATAGCACAGACGGATCAGATGGCACAGGTCTTGAGCGACTTGAAGACACAGATCATGTGTCTCCAGGAGACACAGACGGCTTCTCAGCCCCGTCTTCAGTCGCGAGGCGACTCCGGCAGCAGCAGCAGCTCGTCCCAGCGCTCCAGCGCCTCAGCGCAGCCTAGACAGGTTCACCTTGTACAGGCGGAGCCGTACCAGCAGCCGCAGCCTACCTACCAGTCCCCACCCTCTCCAGAGATGCAGATGGTGGTCTACCAGCCAGACCAGCCGTTGGCAGTGCTACCTGATTTTGGCCGAAAATAGGTGGTCTTAAGTTCAGCACAAAGCGTGAACTCAGTCGTGTGTTGACCACGCTAAATCCTGCTAAGATCAACAATTAACCCACACTAAAAATCAACAATTAGAAATAAATGTGGAGTTAAAATTTATTTTTAACTCTGCACAAAAGATGTAAAGGGCAAGTATGCAGAGAGTTCGAACACAGGGAGCAAACAGTGTAGTCCAAGCAAATGAATGCACAAGTGTGTGAGTGTGTGATGTGTATACACTAAGCAAGCAAGTCAATCAATTTTTTTGTGGGTTTTTAATTTTTAATTTTTTTTGTATTTGATTTTTAATTTTCTGATTTTTATATTTTATATTTTATATTTCTTTTTCTTTTTTCAATATTGGAAAGTAAGGACAATATAAAGAAAGACAAGTTAAAATATTAATAAAAGGGCACCAAAATACTCAAAAATTCAGAAATAAAATGTTTTTGGTATTTTTAGGGTTTTTTACTATTTCTGTGATTTTTGGGGATTTTTCAAGGTGTTTTTGGTATTTTTAAAGACTGAAATAAAGGAAAACAGTGAAACTAAGGCTGGCTGTGAATAAAATGTAATTTAAAAATAGCAACCAGTACTCAAAAATGTTTCACACCATTTTTCGAATAAAGAGAATAAACTAAGGGATAAACAGAAGCTGAGTTTATATTTTTTGGAGTTTTCTGCTATTTTTTATATTTTTTTGAAGTTTTTAAGAGTTTTTAATTTTTTTGTGTTTTTCTTTTGAAATTTTTAATGATTTTTGGACTGACACTAAAAGATAATAAAATAGACACTATGTGATTTTTTTGGAATTTTTGGAGGTGTTTTAATATTTTTTTGGTCTTTTCTAAGCTAGACAGTGCACAAATAGGGAGTTTTTGATTTTTAGTAAATAGGAAAATAAAATAAAATCAAAAACTAAATAGGTGGCGTTAAAGTACACAGGTCCAGGAGCTTAAGTCTAATTTTGTGAAATTTTTGGGCTTAAAAAGATCACTCAAATAAATACAACAAGCATACAAATGTTAAACAGGCCTGACAAGGGCATACATGCAATATTCAAAACATCCCGGGGCTAACATGCAATTTTCCACAAAATATTACACTATATATTCAAGTTTTGGAACCAAAAAGCAATTACAAAAGATGCTGGGGTATGCCCACAAATTACCCACCAGGGCGCGTGACTAGCACGCGCCTGGGAGGGACTGGAATGCAATATCAGAGAACCCAGGGGGCTTAGTTGCAAAATAACCTAAACTTTTACACTTATCGCCAAAATTTTAGGACCAAAAAGAAATACCCAAACGTACAGGGGTTCCTCTGCAAAATGCCCCCACCTCACGTGTACAGGTCACGTGAGGTGACGTGGCGGAGGACCTAAGTGCAAATATCAAAAGTTTGGGGGCCTACTTGCAAATATTACAAAATATTTAAACTACAGACGAAAGTTTAAAAACTAAATATTAAATACAAAAATGCGCAAGGGGTGAGTTGCAAAATACCCTCTTGCGCGCGATCCAACGGCGGATGGAGGGCCACTTAAACACGTGGCGCGTTGTGGACGGCCGATGGCGCTTCGCGGATGTGCGGCCAAGATTAGATCCTCCTGAGTTGATCTGACGGTCGAGGCTGAGGAAGATCCAACGGCAACTGTGCGATCTGGGACTCCTCCTCGATCCAACGGCTGGGAAGAGGGTTGCAAGAACGGGGACGAACGCCGGCGAAGGTGAGCTTCTCCGACCTCGATCTCCCTCCTCCGGCGACGAATGTGCTTCAAAATGGCCGTGGAGGCTCCTGGGGTCGTCGTCTACCTCCTGGGGGCTACAAAATGCCTCGGCGACGGCCGAGGTGCTCAGGCGAAGGTGGCGGAGCTGGGAGGCTCGGCTGAACTCCGGTGAGCCTCAAAATTGCTCCCAGGCGCGATTCAACGCGCTTTGACCCTGCAAAAAGAGTTAGAAGGTCCAGGGCAAAGTGCCTGGACCTTTGGTGGACCTAAACTAAGCGCGAGGGGGGATGGTTGACGGTGGCCGGAGTTGCGCTCCGGCGATGATGGTTGAATGGGCGAAATACGTGATGGGACTTCTAATTTTTTTGGGGTTTTTGATGCTTATGCTACCAGGAACACAATGCAATAAAGAAATGGCGGAGTGGACGCCCTCGATGGCCGGAGCCAGAGGATGAAAGTTACCTCGACGCCGGCGGTTGGCGGAGGTGCTGGAGTCGTCCTCGACCTCGGACGCCTTGGCTGAGAGGCTCGCGGCGGAGCTGTCACCTCCGGCAAGGCTTGGAGCGCAAGAGGGGCGGAGAGGGGTGGACCAAGGGGACTCGAAATTGATTTGAAAATGGGGGGTCGGTTTTATTTGGTTTGACCCCCGATGGCAGAGGTCCAAAGACCAAGGAAAATCTTGCAAATCTTGGGTCCGACGACCAAGATTAAGCTTGGGCGAGATAGGTGGATGGTTGGTGAAGATGCTTGCAGAAGGAAGTAACACGAAATCATGCAAGACTCGACTGGGAAAAAGCCACCAAGGTGGCTCAAAAACCAAGTCTGACAGGGGCTATAGGTGTAGGTCAGCTAGTTGACCGAAGTCAACTAGGGTTAGCACCTGGTTGGTCCACGTGGACCAACCAGGAAAAACCCTGGAAAAAATCTTTATTAATTCAATTAAAAATAGTAAATGGCCGAATTAAATAAAAGTTATAAAATAAAAAATGTTCAAAATTTTATGTAGTATTTTATTCTGATTTTTATTTATTTTTATGACATATATTTTTACAAGTCACCTTTTTAACCCTTTATAGGTATAATACCTGTGCATTTTGATATTTTATTTTATTTTATGTATTTTTAATCTCCTTATTTTTATTTAGTATTTTATAAAATTATAACATACTTTTATATACATAAGTATATTTTCATTTTATTTTTCTGAGATGATTTGTATATTAAATAAAATCTAAAGGTAGTTTATATAGGTATGTATATAGGTAATATACCTATGTATTGAATATATACAAGTATTTTTATTTGTATTTTAATGATGTTTTTATTCTGATTCTATACATAATTATTATAAGTATTATTTACAACATTATAAAAATATAGAGTTATAAAAATAATAAATAAAGAATAAATGGAATATTTTAATATGTACAAGTATACAATGTGGGTCCAAAAGTCAACTTTCAAACCGTAGCTCCGCCAAATGCGAAACCACCACCATTAATTAGATTATTTTCTTCTATATACAATTAAAGGTGAGTACGCTGTATTTGGAGTTTTTATTTGTGAGATACGGGTCTGGGAAGTTGGCATTCTGGATTTTTATTCAGACCATAACTTTTTATCTGTACATTATTTTTCTGTGAAATCAATTTTGTATTTTTCTTTATAAAATTATCTACAACTTTCATGTACACAGTTTCTTTATTTGATGTATAAGAAGTGGAACCAAAAATAGGTCCCAAAATGAATAAAGAATGAATAAAGAGTATAGGTGTTTTGACTGTGTTCCTGACCTTATCTCCCCCTACTTTATTCCTTGTCGACCTATTCATCAAGATGCCTAGGTCTTGGGGGTTTTGAGTCATAAAATATTTACAATATTTTATTCTTTTTCTTTTCTTTATTTATTCTATAATTTTGGCCTTAATTACAGTAATTTACACACTGTTGAGATGCACATGCATGAATGCTAAGATGATGGTTTTAATGCTATTTTACAGGCATTTGCTAGGGTTTTTGGTGCCAAAATGATAGAATAAAGATGATGAAATGTGGATTCATCATCCCCCTATACTTTACCTTTGCTAGTCCCTAGCAAACACTTATGCAATAAGTGCAAAAAGAAAAGAAAGAAAAGAAAAAGAAGAAGATTAGATTAAGTTTAATTATCGAACTCGTCTTCGCAAAATCAAAGTTTGGAGCTTAAGTCGGACCTTTGGAATTTTAGTGCGGTCGGACCCTTAATGAGAACCAAGTTTGAAATCCAACAGTCCTTGAGAATCCCAAAATTCTGTCCAAGTCTCCTCAATAGCCAGGTCAGAAATACTTCAACTCATACGCAAACTCTTACGACTATGAGTCTGACTCGTACAGTGTAAGTGATATGTAGCTCCCCACCTCAGAAGTGACAAAGAAACAACCTCCCCCAACCTGGTAACTCTAATGCCTCGGTCTAGCAACTCTTTCCTCGAGAAGCGGGGTATTCCCTTCTAAGTTCAAGTGGCAACCAGCCCAAGAGGAGGGGGTGAAGAGAAGAATGGACGGTAGCCAGTGTAGCTACCTATCCTTGGATGCAAGACCAGTGTAGTCAAGTCATCCTGCTGCAGGCTCACATATTTGACTTGGAACTCAAGCTTGCTTATTGACTTTGTACATACTTTGCAGGCTTTTTATTTTTGTACATGCCTGAATTTTTTTTTTTTCGAATACTATATACAGCAGCATTTACATAAGGAGTTTTTCCTCTTGAGCCAGTAGACTATCCCTCTTTTGAAGCTTTATTGCAACCCACGGCTTCTGTCTTTAGACTTCATCACCACTAGACCAAGTTGAGGTGCACTTCCTTCACTATAAGAAGAAGAGAGGTTCCGCCTAGAAGTACTACCCTCATATGCTACCCCAAGCCAAAGGAAACTGCCTCCTCACCACCTCATCCGTGGAGAGCTATGTGAAAGGTGCAGGTGTCCAAGTTAGGTCATTATCAACAAGAGTCGTGCGTGTGCTCCGAAATACTCTACTTAGGCAGTCAAGAATCCATTGAACCAAGTCCCGTGATCCTCAAAGAATTAAGTCAACTAGACCTGAAGTGCCTCAAACTCAGTTCCTATAAGGTTCCTGTTATTAGGAAGATTTTAAGGTCCAATCAAGCTCCAATCTCCGGATTTTACTTAGACTTGTTCAACTATCAATACTCAATCCGAAAATGCTCATGCCATGCAATGCTATGCAAGAAATATTTTTGTGATGCAATTTTCAAAGATTTTGACTTTTTATGGATTTTTGAAAAGATGATGCATGCAGATGCATATGCAATTTTTTTTTTGTATTTTTTTTTGTATTTTTCAAAAAGATTTTTCAAATGTTTTTGGATTTTAATTTTGCAAATGTTTTTGGGAATTTTTGAAACAAAAAGATTTTGGCTAAAAACTAGGTGAAAATATGTACACGGGAGTGATTCTTATTTATACAAGAAGTGGATTTTAAGAATTTACAAGGGTAAGTGGTCAGTTTTATACATATATACATAAGATGGATTTTAGTGTGATGTGTATATTCCTCAAACTTATTTGACACAAGCTTTTCACACAATTTTTTGAAAACTATAGTCCAAAATAGTTTTTTACAAACATTTTTGAAAATCATTTTGCAAAATGCTTTCAAATAGTATATATAGGTTTTTCAAATCATTTTTGCAACCATTTTTCAAACCATTTGCAAATCATTTTTCAAACATTTTATTTCACACAAAGAAAATAAATTTTTACAAACCACACAGGTTGAAAACACGAAACAAAATATTTTCAAAATAGTTTTCAATAGATGTTCACAAAGATTTTCAAACTATTTTTCAAACATTTTGCAAAAAAAACATTTTCACTTGATTTATTAATCAGTAAATACAAAAAGAATTTGAGGAATAATCACATCTTTTTATTAAGAATTTTTAATGAATTAAAGAATGATTAGCCATATTATTAGGAAAATACGAAAGTACGAGTTATGGCTAAAGTATATACATAGTATATACGACCCCCCTATACTTAGCTTGAGCTATGTCCTCATAAATCGGAGAGAAAAAAGAAGACATAACTCGTACTAAGTATAGACAAGTCTAAAGAATAAAGAAATAAATGAATGAATCAATAAATGAGAAGTTGACCGTCCCCCCTATACTTAGGATCAAATAATCCTAAGTATAGCAGACTGTACACAACGCAGGGAGGGTCAAGGGTGGGAATGAACAGATCGTACTCAGATTGTCTCCCCCTATACTTAGGGTAAGATGTCCCTAAGTATAGATAAAAGAGGAGACAAGGGAGAGGATCGAAAAGAATAGAAAAACTCGGGGTGCCAACCCCCCTATACTTAGGACAAAGTACGTCCTAAGTATGGAAAACTGTCTACAAGGGCGGCACCTTTTTGATAGATAAAGAAGATAGAAGAGGAAAAGAAGAAAAGAAGAAAAGAAGAAAATAAAAGAAGAGACAACAGAGTGATATAAACAGATGGATCTGTACAGCGGAAGGTAGCATTTGATCACCATGTATGAGATGTAGATGATTAGAATCAAAGGACACATCTCATACCAGAAGAATGGGGGCTACGTCAATGGTCGGCGGATCATGATCAAGATAGAGTTTCAAGCGTTGACCATTGACGCGGAAGGTAGAGGAAGATGACGGTTCAGATATGTCGATGCTGCCATTGTCATGTACCTTCCTGACCACATATGGTCCTTTCCACTTGCTCTGTAACTTCCCTGGAAATAACTTTAGCCTTGAATCAAACAACCATACTTTCTGAGCTGGCTCAATACTGTTTATGGCTGATATGCGAATCATGCCATGCTCTTCACTTTTTCTTTGTATTGTAGGCTGTTGGAGAAGGCTGTATCTCTCAATTCTTCCAGGGCTGCCAATTCTGCTCTTCTCTGGTCTCCTATACTCTCTGGATCTAGAAGCAACTCAGTAACTGCCCAAAAAGATTTGTGCTTGATTTCCACTGGCAAATGGCACGGCTTGCCATAGACGAGACGAAAGGGAGATGTCCCCAATGGGTTCTTGAAAGATGTCCGATACGCCCACAAGACCGAGTCCAAAAGCTGTGACCAATCCTTTCGGTCTGGGCGGACAACTTTCTGCAAGATAGTCTTTATCTCCCTATTCGATACTTCGGCAAGACCATTAGTCTGAGGGTGATAAGGAGTGGCAACCGATGGTCAATGCCGAACTCGTCTGCAAGGGCCCTGACTTTGTCATTGATGAAATGAGACCCCCCGTCTGAAATCAAGACTCTAGGTACACCAACCGTGAAATGATATTTTTCCTCAAAAATTTGCAAACGGTTAAGCATCTGCGGCTCGGGCGGGGATGGCCTCAACCCATCGGCTGACATAATCTACAGCGAGCAAAAATATGCTCGAATCCCTGACTCTTAGGAAATGGGCCCATGAAATCAATCCCCCATGCATCAAAGACCTCACAGAAGTGAATGGGTTGCATGGGCATCATGTCTCTCTGTCCGCAGGTTCCCATTTTCTGACAGTCAGTACATCTCTTCACGAACTCATCAGAATCCTTGAAGAGAGTAGGCCACCATAGGCCGGATTGAAGCACCTTCTGTGCTGTTCTCTTTCCTGAATGATGTCCTCCTGCCTCAAGCTTGTGGCAGTATGTGAGGACGCTATGCTGCTCTTCTTGAGGAATGCACCTCCTCCAGATACTATCCCCTCCTTCATGATAAAGGACGGGATCCTCCCAATGGTAAAACTTGGCCTTAGCTAGGAAGGTCTCAAGTTTCTGCCTGGGCCAACCCTGAGGGACTGTCTTGGCAACAAGATAGTTTACAAAGTCAGCATACCATGGGAGTGAGGTGACAGCCAAGATCGCCTCATCTGGAAACGTCTCTGTGATAGGTGCGCTGGGCTCAGATTCCTCAAGATTCTCCAATCTGGAGAGATGATCCGCCACCACATTCTTGACTCCAGGCTTATCCTTAATTTCAATATCAAATTCCTGGAGTAGAAGGATCCATCTGGTGAGACGTGCTTTGGCATCCTTCTTGGCCATTAAATACCGGATGGCGGTATGATCAGTGTATATTGTTACTCTAGATCCAAGAATATATGATCGATACTTATCAAGAGCAAAAACTACGGCCAGCATCTCTTTCTCAGTTACAGTGTAATTCGCTGAGCGGCATCCAAAGTCCGGCTGGCGTAGTGGATGGCAAAAGGTAAACCATCCCTCCTCTGTCCGAGCACAGCCCCAACGGCAAAATCTGAAGCATCCGTCATGATCTCGAATGGGAGAGACCAATCGGGTGGCTGAAGGACAGGAGCTGAGACAACCATATTTTTGAGAGTCTCAAATGATTCAAGACACTTATCATTAACAATAAACTCGGTGTCTTTGGTCAGCAAGTCAGTTAGCGGTCGGGCAATTCGACTGAAGTCCTGAATGAACCGTCGGTAGAAACCGACATGCCCCAGAAAAGACCGTAACTGACGCAGATTGGACGGCGGGTTGAGTTTCTTGATGATGTCCACCTTAGCCGGATCGACCTCCATGCCCCTGTTGGAGACGATATGACCAAGGACCGTCCCTTGAGTCATCATGAAATGACTCTTCTCCCAGGATAAGACTAGATTAACCTCTATGCAGCGCTTCAGCACACGGTCTAGGCAGTCAAGACAAGCGTCGAACCCGTCGCCATAGACCGAGAAGTCATCCATGAAGACCTCTAAACAGTCACCCACCATGTCCGAGAAGATGGACAACATGCACCTTTGGAATGTCGCTGGAGCGTTACATAGACCAAAGGGCATCCGTCTGAAAGCATACGTCCCAAACGGACAGGTGAATGTCGTTTTCTCCTGGTCTTCGGGCGCAATGGCCACTTGATTATATCCAGAGTACCCATCAAGAAAACAGTAATGACTCTTCCCAGCTAACCGCTCGATAATCTGATCAATAAATGGAGTGGGAAGTGATCCTTCTTGGTGGCCTCATTCAATCGTCTGTAGTCCACACAGACCCTCCAAGAAGTTGGTACTCTGGTAGCGATCTCCTCTCCGGACTCATTGGATAACTGTAGTGATACCCGTCTTCTTGGGTACCACATGAAGTGGACTAACCCATTTGGAGTCGGAGGAGATGGGATAGATAAAATCGGCGCTCCACCACTTGGAAATTTCTTTCATGACAACGTCTCGAAGATTCGGGTTCAGCCGTCGTTGGAACTCACGCGACGGCTTAGCGTTATCTTCAAGATAGATGTGGTGAGAGCAAAGATTAGGGCTCAGCCCGTGGAGATCAGCTATACTCCAACCGATTGCCTTGCGGTTTCTTTCAAGAACCTCCATCAGACGAGATTCTTGTTCTCCAGTCAAATCTGCTGAGATAATGACTGGGTGCATTTCTGGCTCTCCAGCAAGGAATCTGTACTTCATTGACTGCGGCAGAGGTTTCCTTTCTGGACAACTGGGAGGTGGCAGATCTGGCTTCTGATATGACTGTGTAAAGGCTACCAGGTCTGCATGGAAGAACTCTCGCTCTGCATGAATTTCTGACGAAGGGCGGCCTGATGGATCATCAATAAACTGCACTGGCTCGCACTCTGTCATGGCTGTCGGCTCTGAAGGAATCAGACAAGGCAAATAATCATCAAAGTCATCCCAGTCAATGTCTGAATCCGAGGGATCAGAAGATGATGAGCAAGATTGAAATTCCTCAGCACCACTCATCACAACACTGTCAGCCTCAAAGATATCCTCATCCAGGGATGTGCTCTCCCCGACTCTCGATTGCCATGAGCTTGAGATACAGTGAATCTGTAGGCAAGGCGAGGGTCGGTGCTACAGGATCTTTCCAATTGGATTCATCATCAGTCATTTCAAAATCACAAACCTGGTGGATGTCTAGCTCTTCCTCTGTCATCTGTTCGGCTTCGCTGAACTGCTCGGAGCATTCTGCCTCTCTGGCTCTGATCTCTTCGATCGTCTCTATTTGTATGGTTTCGCCCTCTACGCGAAAGCATACCTTCCCACTGTCATGGTCGGTCACCGCCTTGGCTGTGGCCAAGAATGGACGTCCGAGAATGATGGGGGCATCAGTTACCGACTCAGGATCTCCATGTCCAACACGACGAAGTCCACGGGGAATTGCAGGCCCTGAATGGTAACGACCACGTCTTTCAATAACCCCTTCGGCCTCTTAATCGACCTATCAGCAAACTGAAGGACGGTTCTGCTTCGAAGAAGAGGGCCAAACTCGAACTGCTTGAGTAAGGCTGCCGGAAGGAGGTTAATTGAAGAGCCGCTGTCTAATAGAGTACGATCAAACTGTTGCTCCTGAATCTCGCATCTGACATAGGGAGCTCCTGCGTCTGGTCGCTTGGCTGGCAATGTGTTCTGAATGGCGCAGCAAGTGTTATGCGTGAGCATATGGATTTGATCTCTGTGCCTCTTCTTCCTTCGGACAGTAGTTGTCTCTTTCAGATTCTTCTTGAAGAAGGGGATATGCTCAAACGCTTCTCGTAGAGTCAGCTGAATATGAAATCTGTCAATCATCTCATTGCCGAACTCTACCTGCTGATTCTTTTTGGGATTTTCTTTTTTATTTCCCTTCGCTCGGCGGAGTGCCTCAGGGAAGGGGATGGTAGGTGCCTCCTCAGATGGAGGACTCGGAATCGGTCTCTGTGCCTGTGAAGATGGAGAATCCATACAATAATCATCATTCAACACATATGGATCCGCAATTTGAACAGAAACCTTTCCTTTATTCATATTTTTGTTTTTGTTTTTCTTCCCACAGTCTCTCGATACAAAATGTGGTGAAGTCACAGAAGTTGGCTCAACAAAAGTAGATGTGGTGGCCTCAGTACCACCACTAGCACCGGTCTTTGCGGTATCAGCACCGCGCTCTGGTTCATCTCCCAAAATGGTGGCATCAGCACCACCGTCTGCATCTGGTATCACGACGGCATCAGCACCGTCATCCTGGGCTCCATCATTGGTGGCATCAGCACCACCGTCTTCAACATCATCTGTCGCGGCATCAGCACCGCTCCTCTGCTCCTCTGGCGCTCCTGATTCTGCATTTGGCTGTCGCTCAGAAGAGGCGCCGCCGGCTGGCATCCTACCGCTCCTAGTAGTAACAAAATCAGCATCATAATAGGAATAAGACATGTCACTCAAATGATCACTAGGAGAGGTGTCCTCTGTAAACTCTACCTACTCAGATTTTCTTTTTAGGTTATTAGGATTGGGTTCGATCTGAGCGGGTATGGCGGCCTTGCCTTTGATTATGTCCCGCATCTCCTGCCGGAACTCATCCATTTCTTGCCTGAAAGATGCTCGCTGTTCAGATAGCAAGCGGGCAAGATCGTCAAGGGCTGGGTTCTCATAGGCTGGACCCTGAGAACCGGACGTCTGTCCCTGCTGGAAATGGGGCTGTTGCTGCTGATATTGGGGGGGAGGCTGGGCATAAGAATGCTGAGGCGGTTGTCGCTGCCTCCACTGTTGTCCCTGATAGGCGGGACGAGGACCACTGTGGTATTGCTGGGGCTGGTTGTACTGGGGCTGCTGGTGTTGTTGCTGTGGCTGGCTGCTCTGCTGTCCTTGAGCCGGAGGATGCTGTTGGGATGAGGAAGCACCATTACCCCAACGGAATCCGGGGTGATCCCTACAAATCGCTGGCTGGGGGTATCGGTCATACCAAATCCCGTTGACTTCCATCAACGGTTCCTGCTCGAAGGAGGGTGGAGGAAGAACTGCCAGTGGCTGCTCCGGCTGATAAACCACCATCTGAGTCTCCTGAGATGGCGGTTGCTCTGGATGGTACTGCAACAATGGAACCGGCTCCGCCTGGATATGGTTCACCTGGCGGTAAGAGGTGGAGGCCTGGTTGGGATTGTTGCTGCTGGAGGCAACCTGTGACCTGGGAGGCTGTTGTGAATGGGCCTGTGCCTCCTGAATACAGAGAATCTGAGTTTTCAGGTCACTCATTGTCTTTGTGAGAAGGTCCATCTGGGCTAGACCTTGGTTTTGCTTCTTCTCAAGGATCTCCATGCGGTCCAGCTTTTCACTGATAATGCCCATGTCGGCTGCTGCTGATTCGGCTTGGGCCGCGGCTACCGACGGTGTGCTAGGACCGGCATCGATGCGGGCGATCCTCTGAAATGATCCCGCTCCCTGCGGAGGTTTCTGCTGGATGTAGACTCTAGCCTGGGTCATCACTGTTGAGTTCTCTGCCATTCCTTCATAAATGGCCCAGACGTCGTCCTCTCCCTTGGAGAAATAGGACCCACCGCAAGAGGCGTTCACAAGCCCCTGCAGCTCCGGTGTCAGCCCACAGAAGAAACTCTGCACCAGGTGGGGCTTGGAGATATCGTGATGTGGACACCGGTCTATGAGCTCTCTGAAACGATCCCATGCTTCATGGAACTGTTCATTTGGGATCATGGTGAAATTGCTGATCATGGCTCGAGCTGCGTTTGTCCGGCCGAGAGGATAGTATTTCTTCAAATATACGGACCGGAGATCTGCCCAAGTGTCGACAAATCGCCCTAGATGCTTGAGCCAGTATGCGGCTCTGTCAACCAATGAGAATGGGAAGGCGATCATCTTGATAGTGTCCTCGGTCAACAGCCGATCGTGGATGGTGCTGCATATCATCTCAAACTCTTGGAGGTGGAGGTGCGGCTCTTCGGTCGGCAACCCATGGAACTTGGGTAGCATCTGAATTGTGTTGTGCCGAAGCTCGAAGTCTCCATGGATAGGTGGGAGTCCGATCCACCGGTGAGTGAGGGATGAAGCTGGGTTGTGCAATTCCCTCATGATAGTCTGTGGCGGTCGCTCACCGTCTGGGTCGCCTCCTCCTGCATCGGGTCCTCCTCCTCCTCCACCGCCACCGCCCCCAGGTCGGTTTTCTCTCAGCTGTGCTATCTCTCTCATCAGATCACCCATGAATGTACCCTGGTCACGGATCTGTATCTGCATATTCTCCAGGGACGCTAGCAGGGAATTGTTGATGGCCGCTTGATCAATAATGAACGGCGGGTGATCGTGATCATCTTGGTGTTCGCCTCTGTCTGCCATTGCTTGATGTTCTGAAAATGCAAAAGAGGCCATTTCAGGTGCTGTGGAATGGGCTGAACTCTGTGATGCACTGAACTCTGAAATGATTGGACTGAGGGAAGGAGAATGGGAAGGGTGGTCGAGGGGGAACAGGGTGGATGTGAACTCGGGCTCGGAGAGCGGACTCTCCGAGTTATTCCTAGATGAATAGGGAGGAGTGCTGGATAGCGGTGCCGACAAGGTCGGCCTAAGAGACCTCCGTCCCATCATCTTGATTGTTCGGAATAGAGCAGGGAAGATGCAAGAAGAAGAAAATGAGATGCAACAAAATTTTGCACAATTGTGCGGTATTTTTGATCTTGACCTTAATAAATCTAGAAATCAAACACAAAGCAAGGGTAAGTTCACCAACTCAACTCGTGAAGCCGTGAAGGTTCGGCTTTTATCTTGTCAATTTTAGCTTGTTTTTCAGGCAATTATCTTTTCACGAGTCCTTAGAGCGCTACGCCTATAGGAGAGAGAGTACTGCCAGGAGAGTATCCCCGTACTTGTCCTCCTCCTGTGTAACCTGTAACTTGCGCTTTTTGAGGTCCTTGTAACCCTTCCTGGATCCCTACTCAGCCAAAGAAAAGAGGGAGGAAGCCGATAGGCGAAACCGATACTTCGGACCTCGCTCGCAACGGAATCACCCGTGAGCGTACAAGGTCCTACTCGGACGCAGCCGGTGAGACAGACACACCCGTGAAGGCGTGGCCTAGGCTCGGTACTTCGGACAGGGTCGGCGCTCTCACAACAGAGAGTCACTAATGGCGACCAAGTCCTACTCGACTACGTACGATAGTAGCGCCAATACTTCGGAAATCCAGGCGATACACAAGGCAGCCACAAGTTGGGTTTTGGGCTCTAATCCTTACGAAGCGCTCACCTCACTGGGAAGGAAACCTTCCTATGCAACCTGAAAACAAGTGAGGGTGTTACTCTCCCCAAGCAATGAATCCAATTACCGTTTTTATTTTGGTCAAGTTTTCTTTAGCAGTCCCTTTTTTACTTTTTTTGGTGTTATCGCTTCTTTTGAGTCAATTCAAGCAAGCGCCTAACGTTTTTGTATTTTTTTCCTTTATCCTACTTTTTCCAAAAACAGAGGGAGAATAGAGTCGGAAAAGCCGTGCAAGTCGACACCAAGGTGGAAATCTCACCTTTGTGCCTAGATGATGCGTGCAAAGTTAGAAGACTTACAGCGAATCCCAGCTCTCTCCATGCGGGATGCAAAGCAGAATATTTAAACCTAATCTATATGACGATATGCAAGCGGAAAGCGTCCTAGAACAGGCAACTGCTAGCGTGAAGAACCACAAGTCAACTAGCAACTCTTAATCCGAGTGTCCGGTCTTGGCTCACCCCTCCTCTGCCCAACACATTTGGAGTAGGAGAAAGCGCTTGTTCGGGTGTGAGCTCGCGGCGCGTGGATTTGGGAATTACTTGCTAACTGTTTAAATTAGTCTAAGTCCAAAACGTAACTATAGGAGCATGCAAAGATAATTAGGTGTTTGGACCTATTCTAATCGATCAAGCAGACCTAGATCTAAGAGCTCAATCCACAAAAGAAAGTGAAAAATGAAAACAAAACCGGAAAATGACAAGCGATGAAAACACGGTCAAAAACGGCGGTGAGCCCCCGGGTGAACAAACACCCGGAAATTAGGCCCGAATGTCTAAGTGTCCAAGGTACCTGTATTATTACAATTCAAATGAATCACTCTCTCACAAAATAAAAGAAAAGTTAACTAATCACTCTCTCTCTCACTCCTTGCTCTCTCCTGCCGGCTTGGCTAAAGAAAAGCCGGCTCCACGTCCCAAGGTTGCGTCGGTCGCCTAGGCGATCCGCCTCGCTCCGCGGTCCCTCGCAAGAAGACAAAAAGAGATGGTCAGATAACTCAATCAAGATATATCAAAATGTGAGAAATGGAAAACAATGCTATGGTAAACAGTCACACAATCAATAAAAATGAACTACAAGCTGTTGCTCCCCGGCAACGGCGCCATTTGATTTTGGCCGAAAATAGGTGGTCTTAAGTTCAGCACAAAGCGTGAACTCAGTCGTGTGTTGACCACGCTAAATCCTGCTAAGATCAACAATTAACCCACACTAAAAATCAACAATTAGAAATAAATGTGGAGTTAAAATTTATTTTTAACTCTGCACAAAAGATGTAAAGGGCAAGTATGCAGAGAGTTCGAACACAGGGAGCAAACAGTGTAGTCCAAGCAAATGAATGCACAAGTGTGTGAGTGTGTGATGTGTATACACTAAGCAAGCAAGTCAATCAATTTTTTTGTGGGTTTTTAATTTTTAATTTTTTTGTATTTGATTTTTAATTTTCTGATTTTTATATTTTATATTTTATATTTCTTTTTCTTTTTTCAATATTGGAAAGTAAGGACAATATAAAGAAAGACAAGTTAAAATATTAATAAAAGGGCACCAAAATACTCAAAAATTCAGAAATAAAATGTTTTTGGTATTTTTAGGGTTTTTTACTGTTTCTGTGATTTTTGGGGATTTTTCAAGGTGTTTTTGGTATTTTTAAAGACTGAAATAAAGGAAAACAGTGAAACTAAGGCTGGCTGTGAATAAAATGTAATTTAAAAATAGCAACCAGTACTCAAAAATGTTTCACACCATTTTTCGAATAAAGAGAATAAACTAAGGGATAAACAGAAGCTGAGTTTATATTTTTTTGGAGTTTTCTGCTATTTTTTATATTTTTTTGAAGTTTTTAAGAGTTTTTAATTTTTTTGTGTTTTTCTTTTGAAATTTTTAATGATTTTTGGACTGACACTAAAAGATAATAAAATAGACACTATGTGATTTTTTTGGAATTTTTGGAGGTGTTTTAATATTTTTTTGGTCTTTTCTAAGCTAGACAGTGCACAAATAGGGAGTTTTTGATTTTTAGTAAATAGGAAAATAAAATAAAATCAAAAACTAAATAGGTGGCGTTAAAGTACACAGGTCCAGGAGCTTAAGTCTAATTTTGTGAAATTTTTGGGCTTAAAAAGATCACTCAAATAAATACAACAAGCATACAAATGTTAAACAGGCCTGGCTAGGGCATACATGCAATATTCAAAACATCCCGGGGCTAACATGCAATTTTCCACAAAATATTACACTATATATTCAAGTTTTGGAACCAAAAAGCAATTACAAAAGATGCTGGGGTATGCCCACAAATTACCCACCAGGGCGCGTGACTAGCACGCGCCTGGGAGGGACTGGAATGCAATATCAGAGAACCCAGGGGGCTTAGTTGCAAAATAACCTAAACTTTTACACTTATCGCCAAAATTTTAGGACCAAAAAGAAATACCCAAACGTACAGGGGTTCCTCTGCAAAATGCCCCCACCTCACGTGTACAGGTCACGTGAGGTGACGTGGCGGAGGACCTAAGTGCAAATATCAAAAGTTTGGGGGCCTACTTGCAAATATTACAAAATATTTAAACTACAGACGAAAGTTTAAAAACTAAATATTAAATACAAAAATGCGCAAGGGGTGAGTTGCAAAATACCCTCTTGCGCGCGATCCAACGGCGGATGGAGGGCCACTTAAACACGTGGCGCGTTGTGGACGGCCGATGGTGCTTCGCGGATGTGCGGCCAAGATTAGATCCTCCTGAGTTGATCTGATGGTCGAGGCTGAGGAAGATCCAACGGCAACTGTGCGATCTGGGACTCCTCCTCGATCCAACGGCTGGGAAGAGGGTTGCAAGAACGGGGACGAACGCCGGCGAAGGTGAGCTTCTCCGACCTCGATCTCCCTCCTCCGGCGACGAATGTGCTTCAAAATGGCCGTGGAGGCTCCTGGGGTCGTCGTCTACCTCCTGGGGGCTACAAAATGCCTCGGCGACGGCCGAGGTGCTCAGGCGAAGGTGGCGGAGCTGGGAGGCTCGGCTGAACTCCGGTGAGCCTCAAAATTGCTCCCAGGCGCGATTCAACGCGCTTTGACCCTGCAAAAAGAGTTAGAAGGTCCAGGGCAAAGTGCCTGGACCTTTGGTGGACCTAAACTAAGCGCGAGGGGGGATGGTTGACGGTGGCCGGAGTTGCGCTCCGGCGATGATGGTTGAATGGGCGAAATACGTGATGGGACTTCTAATTTTTTTGGGGTTTTTGATGCTTATGCTACCAGGAACACAATGCAATAAAGAAATGGCGGAGTGGACGCCCTCGATGGCCGGAGCCAGAGGATGAAAGTTACCTCGACGCCGGCGGTTGGCGGAGGTGCTGGAGTCGTCCTCGACCTCGGACGCCTTGGCTGAGAGGCTCGCGGCGGAGCTGTCACCTCCGGCAAGGCTTGGAGCGCAAGAGGGGCGGAGAGGGGTGGACCAAGGGGACTCGAAATTGATTTGAAAATGGGGGGTCGGTTTTATTTGGTTTGACCCCCGATGGCAGAGGTCCAAAGACCAAGGAAAATCTTGCAAATCTTGGGTCCGACGACCAAGATTAAGCTTGGGCGAGATAGGTGGATGGTTGGTGAAGATGCTTGCAGAAGGAAGTAACACGAAATCATGCAAGACTCGACTGGGAAAAAGCCACCAAGGTGGCTCAAAAACCAAGTCTGACAGGGGCTATAGGTGTAGGTCAGCTAGTTGACCGAAGTCAACTAGGGTTAGCACCTGGTTGGTCCACGTGGACCAACCAGGAAAAACCCTGGAAAAAATCTTTATTAATTCAATTAAAAATAGTAAATGGCCGAATTAAATAAAAGTTATAAAATAAAAAATGTTCAAAATTTTATGTAGTATTTTATTCTGATTTTTATTTATTTTTATGACATATATTTTTACAAGTCACCTTTTTAACCCTTTATAGGTATAATACCTGTGCATTTTGATATTTTATTTTATTTTATGTATTTTTAATCTCCTTATTTTTATTTAGTATTTTATAAAATTATAACATACTTTTATATACATAAGTATATTTTCATTTTATTTTTCTGAGATGATTTGTATATTAAATAAAATCTAAAGGTAGTTTATATAGGTATGTATATAGGTAATATACCTATGTATTGAATATATACAAGTATTTTTATTTGTATTTTAATGATGTTTTTATTCTGATTCTATACATAATTATTATAAGTATTATTTACAACATTATAAAAATATAGAGTTATAAAAATAATAAATAAAGAATAAATGGAATATTTTAATATGTACAAGTATACAATGTGGGTCCAAAAGTCAACTTTCAAACCGTAGCTCCGCCAAATGCGAAACCACCACCATTAATTAGATTATTTTCTTCTATATACAATTAAAGGTGAGTACGCTGTATTTGGAGTTTTTATTTGTGAGATACGGGTCTGGGAAGTTGGCATTCTGGATTTTTATTCAGACCATAACCTTTTTTCTGTACATTATTTTTCTGTGAAATCAATTTTGTATTTTTCTTTATAAAATTATCTACAACTTTCATGTACACAGTTTCTTTATTTGATGTATAAGAAGTGGAACCAAAAATAGGTCCCAAAATGAATAAAGAATGAATAAAGAGTATAGGTGTTTTGACTGTGTTCCTGACCTTATCTCCCCCTACTTTATTCCTTGTCGACCTATTCATCAAGATGCCTAGGTCTTGGGGGTTTTGAGTCATAAAATATTTACAATATTTTATTCTTTTTCTTTTCTTTATTTATTCTATAATTTTGGCCTTAATTACAGTAATTTACACACTGTTGAGATGCACATGCATGAATGCTAAGATGATGGTTTTAATGCTATTTTACAGGCATTTGCTAGGGTTTTTGGTGCCAAAATGATAGAATAAAGATGATGAAATGTGGATTCATCACTACCCCCAGCCCCCTTGGATGCAGAGCCGTTGATGGATGTCAACGGGATCTGGTACGACCGTCCCCAGCCTGGGATCCGACGAGATCATCCCGGATTCAGGTGGGGGAGTGGTGGGCCCCAGCCCCAGCAGCAGCCGTCAGCACAGGGAGGGCAGTACTCCCAGCCGAGAGACCATCACCAGCCGCAGCAGCAGCCCCCAGTCTACCAGCAGCAGTCTTCCTATGGTCCTCGTCCCTATCAGCAGGGACAGTCTTGGAGGCGTGAGCAGCAGGCTCACCCGGGATACCAGCACCAGCAGCACCCCTCCGTCCTACCCCTCTCACCCGCAGCAGTACCAGCAGCCTCACCCACAGAGAGGCTACCCGTCGGGCTCCCACGAGAGCCCTGCCTTGGATGACATCGCCCGCCTCCTCACGGACCAGCAGGCGACCTTCAGACGGGAGATGGATGAGTTCCGCCATGAGATGCGGGACTTGGTGAGAGGGAAGGCCGCCATACCTGCACAGATAGAGCCCAATCCGAACAACCTGAAGCGGAAGTCTGAGCAGGTAGTACATACTGAGTTCGCCACTCCTAGCGATCCATTTGATGATACTTCTTCAGATCTGTTTGATGTTGATTTTGCCACGCTTAGGAGCGGTAGGACCCCAGCCGGCGGCGGCGCCTCAGCTGAGCACCATCCAGAGGCACCCCAGGAGGAGGAGGAGAGCGGTACTGAGGCCGCTCCAGTCGATGACGGTGGTACTGAGGCCACCGAGGATGCTGATCCCACCGGCGGTACTGAGGCCGCCACTTCACCAGATCGAGGAGGTGGTACTGATGCCACCCCAGCAGCAGCCGAGCCAGTAAGCGGTACTGATGCCGCTCGACGTCTACCTTCGCCAGCAGCAGCAGAGCAGCCCATCCGTGGTGGTACTGAGGCCACCGGTGTTTGTAGAGAGAGATCTGATTTTGTTTTTCCTCATGGTCATGTATCTCAGGATTCTGTGATGAATAAAGGAAAAGGTTTACATTCTTTTGGTCCCACTGTGGCGCATGATGTATGTGTGGATCCGGTCCTCGAACCGCGTAGATCTTTTCCTAGTCCTTCATCTGAGAAGGACCCAGTGATCCCCTTCCCTAGAGCCCTTCAGATGGGGAAGGGGAAGAAAATTGATCCAAAAAAGAGAGAGTTTGAGGAGTTCAGCCAGAGCATGATTGATCGCTTCCATATCCAGCTGACCCTCCAGGAGGCTTTGCAGCACATCCCCCTCCTCCAGAGATCTTTGAGAGAGAGGACTACAGTTAGGAGGAGGAGGAGGAACCACACTTCAGAGATTCACGTGCTGACCAAAGCCACGTGCTTTGCGATTCAGAACCGACTGCCAGCCAAGAGGCCAGATGCAGGGGCCCCGTATGTCAGATGCCAGATCAGAGAGCAGTGGTTCGACCGTACTCTTTTAGATAGCGGATCTTCGATCAACCTACTTCCGACAGCCCTTCTCGACCGCTTCGAGTTGGGCACTCTTCGACAGAGCAGGACAGTCCTTCAGTTCGCTGATCGATCTGTCAAGAGGCCGAAGGGGTTGTTACGAGACGTTATCGTCACTATTCAGGGTCTGCAATTCCCCGTGGACTTCGTAGTGTTGGACATGGAGATCCCTGAATCAGTGGCCGATACCCCCATCATACTTGGTCGTCCGTTCTTGGCCACAGCCAAGGCGGTGACTGATCATGATAGCGGGAAGGTGTACTTTCGCGTCCAGGGCGAGAGTATACAAATAGAGACGGTCGAGGACTACAGAGCCAGATCTAGATCCCGCTCAGATGCCAGCACCGACTCAGAGCAGCTGACAGACGCAGAGCCAGACATCCACCAGGACTGTGATTTTGTGATCACAGATGACGAGGCAGCTTGGGCAGACCTTGAGTCACAGACTACCCTCTCACTTTCAGACACAGCTGATGCAGAGATGATAGCAGAGGAGAGTCTGGAGAGCACAGACCTGGTTCAGGATACTATTGCGGCAGCAGGGCCGGTTCTCGATCGCAGCACAGCGATTAGTGATGGTGGTGCTGAGGCCACCTTGTTTTCCGGTGGTACTGATGCCACCGTTTCTGATGCAGATCCCTCGGATTCAGAGTCTGATTGGGCCGATTGTTATGATCAGATGCCAGACCTGAGTTCACCTGAGCCTACAGAGGAGGAGGTAGAGGCAGAGCAGAGCAGAGACAGTGCAGTTGAGCCGCCTTCTCCCGACCCAGTTTGCAAGAGTACACTTTCACTTTCCCAGGCAGATTTGGCCGATCTTGCAGCTTTCACTCAGTTTCTTCCACAACCAGATTTGCCAGCACCCAGCATTCCAGAGCTGAAGCCGCTCCCTACTTCGCTGAAGTATCGATTCCTTGCGGGCGATCCTGAGATGTACCCAGTCATCATCTCCGCTGAGTTGACTGGAGAGCAGGAATCCCGTCTGATGGGGGTTCTTGAAAAGAACCGCAAGGCGATCGGATGGAGCGTAGCAGATCTCCATGGGATTGATCCATCAGTTTGCTCCCACCACATCTATCTCGAGGATGGGGCGAAGCCGTCGCGTGAGTTCCAGCGGCGTCTGAACCCCAACCTGAGAGAGGTTGTCATGAAGGAAATATCGAAGTGGTGGGGTGCAGGTTTTATTTATCCCATTTCCGACTCCAAGTGGGTCAGCCCCTTGCATGTGGTGCCCAAGAAGACGGGCATCACGACTGTGATCAGTGAGTCGGGAGAGGATATTGCTACACGGGTACCCACCTCTTGGAGGGTTTGTGTTGACTACAGGAGACTCAACCAAGCCACCAAGAAGGACCATTTCCCCCTGCCTTTTATTGACCAGATCATTGAGAGACTGGCAGGGAAGAGCCATTATTGCTTCCTGGATGGGTACTCGGGCTACAACCAAGTGGCCATCGCTCCTGAGGATCAGGAGAAGACCACCTTTACCTGTCCCTTCGGCACATACGCTTTTCGACGCATGCCATTCGGGCTATGCAACGCCCCTGCAACTTTCCAGAGGTGCATGCTGTCGATCTTTTCGGACATGGTAGGGGAGTGCCTTGAGGTCTTCATGGATGATTTCTCGATCTACGGCGACGGATTCGACTCCTGTCTTGACTGCCTAGACTGAGTACTCAAACGATGTATTGAGTATCACTTGGTGCTATCTTGGGAGAAGAGTCACTTTATGGTGACTCAAGGGACGGTGCTTGGCCACATCATCTCCAACAGGGGCATGGAGGTGGATCCGGCCAAGGTTGATGTCATTAGAAAACTCACACCGCCGTCCAATCTGAGGCAGTTACGGTCATTTCTGGGGCACGTTGGATTTTACAGGAGATTTATTCAGGATTTTAGCAGGATTGCCCGACCGTTGACCGACCTCTTGACGAAAGACACCGAGTTCCTTGTCGATGACAAGTGTCTTTCGTCGTTTGCTACTCTCCAGAGATGTGTGATTGAGGCTCCTGTCCTCCAGCCACCTGATTGGTCTCTCCCATTTGAGATCATGACGGACGCCTCCGATTTTGCCGTAGGGGCAGTGCTGGGACAGATGAGGGATGGAGTGCCGTTTGCGATACACTATGCTAGCCGCACATTGGATTCCGCCCAACGGAATTACACGGTCACAGAGAAGGAGATGCTAGCAGTAGTGTTTGACCTGGATAAGTTCAGATCGTATATCATTGGATCCCGAGTGACTTTGTACACAGATCACACCGCCATCAGGTACCTCATGGCAAAGAAGGATGCCAAGGCCAGACTGACCAGATGGATCCTTCTACTCCAGGAGTTCGACATTGAGATCAAGGATAAGCCTGGAGTCAAGAATGTGGTGGCGGACCATTTATCCCGACTAGAGAAGCCTGAGGAGTCAGAGCAGATTGATCCGATCAGAGATACCTTCCCAGATGAGGCGATCCTTGCTATCGCCTCACTCCCATGGTACGCCGATATTGTGAACTTTCTCGTTGCTGGGAAAGTTCCACAAGATTGGCCCAGGCAGAGGCTTGAGACCTTCCTTGCGAAGGCCAAGTCTTACCATTGGGAGGATCCCATCCTTTACCACGAGGGAGGGGATAGCGTCTGGCGTCGGTGTATTCCTCAGGAGGAACACCATAGCGTCCTCACTTACTGCCACAAGCTTGAGGCAGGGGGACATCATTCTGGGAGGAGAACGGCATAGAAAGTGCTCCAATCCGGTTTGTGGTGGCCTACCCTCTTCAAGGACTCAGATGAGTTCGTGAAGAGGTGTACTGACTGTCAGAGGATGGGCACTTGTGGACAGCATGATATGATGCCGATGCAGCCTATTCATTTCTGTGAGATTTTTGACGCATGGGGCATCGATTTCATGGGCCCATTCCCTAAGAGTCAGGGATTTGAGTACATTCTGTTGGCCGTAGATTATGTGAGTCGTTGGGTGGAGGCTATCCCCGCCCGAGCCGCTGATGCGAGGACAGTTTGCAGATTTTTGAGGAAGCACATCATCACGCGGTTCGGGGTTCCACGAGTTCTTATTTCTGATGGGGGATCTCACTTCATCAACGACCAGGTGAAGGCACTTGCTAGCGAGTTCGGCATAGATCATCGCGTTGCTACACCGTATCATCCACAGACGAATGGTCTAGCCGAAGTGTTGAATAGGGAGATCAAGACGATTCTGCAGAAAGTCGTCCGCCCTGACCGAAAGAACTGGTCACAGCTTTTGGACTCGGTCTTGTGGGCATATAGGACGTCTTTCAAGACACCTTTGGGTACATCTCCCTTTCGCCTCGTATATGGCAAGCCTGGTCACCTACCAGTTGAGCTGAGGCACAAGTCACTCTGGGCAGTTACAGACATTCTCATGGATCCAGATGGTATAGGAGACCAGAGGAGGGCAGAGCTAGCTGCCCTGGAAGAGCTTAGAGATGCAGCTTTCTCAAGCAGCCTACATTATAAGGAGAAAGTCAAGGAGTGGCATGATTCCCATATCAGCCACAAACATTTTGAGATGGGACAGAGAGTATGGTTGTTTGATGCGAGGCTTAGATTATTTCCAGGGAAGCTCCAAAGCAAATGGAAAGGACCTTATCTGGTTCGGAAGGTACACGACAACGGTAGCATCGACATATCTGAGTTGTCTTCTGAGAGTACCTTCCGAGTGAACGGCCAGCGGCTCAAGTCATTTCTAGATCATGAGCCGCGGGTCGCTGATCTTGCCCCTATTCATTTTGCGTGAGATGTGGTCTTTGATTCACATCTAATGCATCTCACGCTTGAGCTTTACTGATTCTCCGCTGTACATAGATCCAGATGTCCATATCAGCACATTCTTTAGTCCCACATCCCTTTCTCCATCTTATGATTATGCTATACTTAGGGTGCACTTTACCCTAAGTATAGGGGGGATGTGAGACATTTCGGGTATTTCTTTTGTTTTTGTTTACCCCTGTTTTGCTGCCTATACTTAGGGGTATTTTACCCTAAGTATAGGGGGGGTAGACCCTGTACATTCTCCACTCGGTTTTCCCTTCGTGTACAGCCTGCTATACTTAGGATTACTTGATCCTAAGTATAGGGGGAAGACCCGAGTCCCTCTTGACTTTCATTCTCTTTTGTATAGCCTTGCTTTTCACTTCCCTATACATAGAACGAGTTATGTCTTCTTCATCGCTCTTGACTCTGAGGACATCGTTCGAGCTAAGTATAGGGGGGTGTGCATATATTTCATATATACTTTAGCCATAACTCGTACTTTGTGTGAGTGTGTTAATAAATAAAAATGGCTAAAAACCACAAAAATTAAAAATTTTTCATGTACATAATCTTCTTTTATTTTGCACATAAATAGCTAGTGTACAAATTATTTTTGTAAAAATGATTTCAAAAATCTTTTGTGTGTAAAGCTTGTGTAAATATTTTCTGTATCAAAATTATGTATATAGTACAAAATTTTTCCAAAATGTTTTGAAAATCAAAAGTTTGCAAAAATCTTGTGTAAATGTGTGTAAATACCCTTTTTGCAAAACTTGCACTTCATGCATCATCATTCATGATTTCAAAACATTTTTCAAAAATTTTGCATGATTGTAAAATATTGTGTAAATATGCATCTTTTTGTACATATGTATATAGTTTTTCTGGATGATAGTTGACATTTAAACTAGCCTGGAATCAAATTGAGAAATGGAGCTTGATTAAGATCTTAATCCACCTAATTTCTAAGAGGAACCTTATAGGGCTTAGGTTTAAGGCTTTTCAGGTCCATGGTGACTTAATTCTTTGAGTCCACTAGGCTATGATCACATGTCATCTCAATGAGCCTAAGTAGAGCACGTAACAACAACACATGACTCATATAGATTATGGCTTTACTTGGACAACCGCACTATGCACCGAGCTCTCTACAGATGAGGTGGTGAGGAGGCAGTCTTCCTTGGCTTGGGGTAGCATATGAGGGTAGTACTTCTAGGCGGAACCTCTCTTCTTCATTTAGTGAAGGAAGTGCGTCTCAACTTGGTCTGGTTACCATGAAGTCTAACGACGGGAGTTGTGGGTTGCAATAAAGCTTCAAAAGAGGGATAGTCTACTGGCTCAAGAGGAAAAACTCCTTGTATATATGCTGCACATGTACATGTTGTATAGATGCACTCGAAAAAAAAAATGTGAAAAAGAAAAGAACTCCAAAAAAGTGGTGGGTCTGAGAGAAAATGATAATCCCACCGGAGTGTGTATATAAGTGCAATAAGCAAAGCTTGGTTTCATGATCCACCTGTTGTAGCTTGCAGCAGGGAGACTTGGCTACACTGGTCAAGCTCCCAAGGGTACTTGGCTACACTGGCCTTGACCCATTCTCTTCCTCCCCCTCTTCTTGAGCCGGTTGTACTTGAACTTAGAAGGGAATACCCCGCTCCTCGAGGAAAGAGTGGCCAGATTGAGGTCATAGAGTTACCTTGTTGGGGAGGGTTGTCAAGTTGCCATTTCTGAGGTGGAGAGCTTAGACCTCACTTTCACAGGACAAGAAAAGATTCATGGTCTTCAGGGTTTGTGATTGATGACTTGTTCTGATCTGGAGCATTGAGGAGTCTTGGTTATAGAATAGTGGAACTTGGAGGCTGTTAGGTTTTAAGCTTAAGTCTAAATAAGGTTCCGACACATCAATAATCCAAAGATCTGATTAAGCTCCATACCTCAATTTAATGAAGGCAAGTTTAATAATCAACCTTGATCCATGTACATTCTCTTTTTCTTTTTCTTTTTCTTTCTTTTGCACTTCTTTTTCAAATAAGTGTTTGCTAAGGGACTAGCAAAGTATAGTATAGGGGGGTGATGAATACCCATTCATCACTCTTTATTCTTATATTTTAGCTACAAAAACCTATGCAAATGCATGTAGATATGTGTAAATAGGAAAAGTTAGCAAAAGCATGCATTTTTGTAAATATAGATAATTAGCATGTTTTTGTGCAAAAATAAAAGAATAAAGAAGAAAAAGAAAAAGAGGGAAATATTTAGAATAAATATTGAGCAACCTAACCCAAGGGAGGGCTCAGCATGGGCCTGACCGCATAAAAGCCAAGTAGAGGGAGATAGGGGCTCATGTGTAAATAATTATGTAAATAAATAAAATAATATTTTCCTCAACCAAAAATATACTTGTATATATTTTGTATATATTTAGGAACTATTAAAAACAAGATAAAAATCTAAAAATCAAAAATACCAAAAAGAACCCTTCACCATGTACATAAACCACCACCCTTATTTATTTCACCTTGGAAATAACCTAATTTATTTTCAAATATTTTTGTAAATATTCCTTTTTATGTTTTGTAAATAAAATAAATAAAAAGAATCAAAACAAAAATCAAATAAAAATTACAAAATTAAAAATATAAAAATATCTTGTATATATACCATGTATATAAGTGTAAATAAATAATTATTTCCCATATGTATATAAATAATAAAAATAAAGTAAAAATAGACTTTTATTCCTCATTTTATTCTATAAATAAATAAAATATAAAATAGGAATAAACATGTATAAAAATAATTAATTAAAAATCAAAAATCAAAAATCAATATAGTGTATATATACCTATGTACAGCTAATATGTAAATACCTTATTTTAATTTCCAAAAATTAATTAAAAATCACAAAAAAATAGAAAAAATTAAAACAAACATTTTTCATGTTTTGAGTTTTTGGAAATTCGGCCATTTAAAGGCCCAAAAAATTAAAATAAAAATCTCAGCCTTGGCGGCCTCTGATTGGTCCACGGGGGAGTGTTGACCCCCGGTCAACACCTCCCCCAGGACCACCAGAGGCGCGGATCTGGGTTTCGACCCGATTTCTCGATCTTTTCCTCACATGATCCGAATGCCAAATCCGCAAACCCCGGGCCTTAATCCACCTTCACACACCCGAGATCCTCGCCCGGAGGTTTGCATGGGGATCCGCGCGCCGATCTTCGTGCCCGACTCCATTCTTCCCAGACCCCTAACACTATAAAGTTGGAGCTCCGCCGCACTCTCACGCCATCTTTGGCTACCCATTCTCTCTCCAGTGAGCTCCATCGCGACCAGCAAGGTGACAGCTTGCCCCCGCCGGTGTCGCAGCGAGGAGGAGGTGTTCGACCATCGATCCGGCCGCTTCTTGCAGCCGTGCTCCGACGACCACCCGGAGCTCAAGCCTCGGGAGTTGACGACCCTTGAGGCGAGGACCAGGAGCTAGCTGAGCTCCAGCCCGGTCTACAGCATCACCCAGGTGACCTTAGTTTCTACCCATTTAGTGTAATTTTGGATTTCGCCCAAATCGACCGTTCGCCGTGTTCCTTTGATTCCGACCGTCTCGCTTCATATCTCGATCATCGGAGCACCCCATCACCTCCGCCATCTCCTCACGCACGTTCTACGCCCATTCGTTCAACCCAGCTCGCCCCGGAGCTGGGAGTCGAGCTCCACCGTCTTCCGCTCGCCGGAGCTCCTTCGCCCCGACCCACCAGCCACCTTCACCCCGCTTCTTTGGGTCGAGGCACTTTGCCCTCGACCCGCGAAGCTTTCTGGTTGCTTTGCAGGTCCAAAGGGAGGTGTCAGAGCCCCCCTTACATCCCAGACCGGAGCTTCGCGCCGCCAGCCTCGCCGGAGCCCCTCCAGGGCTCGGCTGGGCCATCGGCCAATACCATCAGCTGCGGGGCTGCACCGGGAACCTGTTCCGACATCCAGAAGCAGCTGAAGAGGAGTGTAGCTCACGCAGGAGGCCGGCGAAGTTCGCCGGCGTCGAGTTCTTTCACCATCCTCCAGAGCCGTCCGATGAAGCCTCAGCTCCAGTTCTAACATCAGCCGTCCATCTTTCGAGGAGCCGCGGCCGTTGATCATCCAGAGGACCTCATCTGGACCGTTAGTACCCGAGGAGAGAGGCACCTGAGCCCCAGTCGTTAGATCACCCACGTGGCCCCGCCTCAGCCGTCGATTGAGCCCAAGAGAAGAAGAGAAGGAGAGCGCCGCCCATCCTGACCGTCCATCCACCACGTGGCGCGCATCTGGCCGTCGACCAATAAAGGGGTAAATATCTTAGGGCCCCCTCTTAGTTTGTCATTTCATTTCCAGTCCTGTAAATATTTTCAGAACTTTATTTACGTAGGGTTATTTGCAGTATGGACCTTGTGCTTAGCTTTAATTGCATGTATGCCCCTGTGTGTATGTGACCACGTGCTTCGTCACGTGTTGTGTTGGGCATTTTACATCTTTTATCCTGTAGAACTGGGTCGTTATGAAATGAATGAATATTTTTGAGTAATTGCAGTTATGCCCCTGTGAGTGTTTTTATTACGCATGTGCGAATTTTATTGGGCTTTTTGCAACCGAGCCCCTGGGCTTTTGATACGAGTTATCAAAAGGCCCTAAGACTTGGTTTTTATTACCATTTGGTCCCTGTGTGCCCCAGCCACGCGCCACGCGCGTGACTTGCTGGGTATTTTGCACCAGAGCCCCCAGATTCTCGGGTATTTGCACATTCGTCCTTGTGCACTGTGCCCTCTTTGCATTTTTGAATAAAATAGTAAATCATCTCCAAATCCAATGAAATTTCGACACATGGCTCCTGCCATGATGTAGGAATTTCTGTGATTTTTGAGGACATTTTCACTTTTATTTAGTATTTTTAAAAATTCAAAAACAGCCTTTTTAGTTACTGTTTAGATTTAAAAATACCAAAAAAATATAAAAACATCTCCAAAAATTCTAAAAAAATTAGATATTGTTGTTTGCTTGTTGTTTGATTTTCTAGCCTATTTTGGCTATTTTTCATCACTTAAAAACCTTAAAAATTGAAAAACCCCTAAAAACCCATAAAAATTATAATAAATAAATTAAAAATCCAAAAACAATAATTAGGGTGCCTAAATTTTCCTTATTCTTTCTAGATTACAGTAAAATTACCTCCAGGGCTTAGTGAGACTCTTAGATATTTTATTTTTGAGTTTCAAGCCTTGCTGGACAGTACCTCTTTTATTTAGCACTGTTTGATTTTTAGAAAATAATTTACCCATCAGAAAATTATCAAAAATTAACCAAAAACACTTAAAAACCTAAAAAACATAAAAACCATTTTTCCTTAATTTTTGCATTGTTTTTGGTGTGTTTAATAAATTGTTGAAGTTGCCTTGAGTTTACTTTCCTTTATTTTCTTTATCTTTTAAAAATCCAAAAAAATATAAAAATTAACAAAAACCACTAAAAAGCACTTCATTTTATTTTAGTTCATTTTTACTACTTCGTAGGCCTACGGCCAACCCGTGCTCCTTGTGTTCGACCCTGGGAGCTATACCAGGTTAATATCATAGCTAGGACCGCTTGTTTTGCCTTGTTTGACTTTTGATTAGTTTCGCGGTTTGATTTTTCTTGATACACTTAGTCTACTCGATCGAGGTCGCAACGACCATTTTTAGACCTTTTACCCCGATCACTTAGGCTGGTTATCAGGATCCCCCATCCGACCATATCCCTCCCTCTCTCTCGATCTCCCTCGTTCTTGTTCTCTCTTCACAAGTGAGTAGAACAGCGACGCGCCTCGTTACTTGAGTGGTATCAGAGCTCGGCCCGATCATCGTCTTCCGCAACTGCCGGCTCCGCTCGGTTTTTTTCCCTGGCCACCTCGCGCCGACGCGGTTGGCCATATACTGCTAGGAACATTGAGAAAGGAGAGCCACTGCTATTTTTTTTTGAATCATCAAACCCTAAAAGGGTTCGAGATCCAAAAATGACAAGCAAGACAATTGCTACTGAGATAGGAAAAATTGAGTACCTTAACGGTATTAATTATGAATTGTGGAGTAGAAAGATATACTTTGGCCTGCTACACGATAGCATACACTCCATAATAGACAAACCCGACCCAACATTATCTGAGAATCCAACTGTGGAAGAAATTAAGTCCCACGAACAGTGGGAGAAAACAGATAATAGGGCTAGAAGTTTTATGCTGACCCATATGGAGTTGAATCTAATTCGGGTCTTCGAGACCTACGAATCAGCTTACGAGCTCTGGATTGCGGTTAAGGAGAAATATCACTCCGAATCTGAAGTAAGCATCCACCTTCTACTACACAAGTACAATTCATGTAGAATGAAGGAATCGGAAAGCATCCTCGAGCACGTGAATAAGATGATCATGATGGTCAAAGATCTGGCGGCTGCTGATTGTGCGATTCCGGAGAGGATGCAAATTGCATCCATACTAGAAAGTCTCCCACCGTCATTCGACATGGTTGCCACATCTCTGCGGATGAATGGCAACATTAAGTCTGTGACGGACCTACCTGCATAGTTGGTAATTGAGTAGGACCTCTCTAAACAAAGATCAAAAACTGAGATCTTTGAGATCGAGGAAGAAGAAGAAGCAAATGATGTACATGCAAAGAAAAGGCTAGGCCCCTCCAAGGCGAATTTCATGGGAAAGAGTGGAAAATACCCACGTGTCTCTCGTGATGGTTGCAGCAAATATGGCCATTTCAAGGTCAATTGCCCCCAACAAGAAGAAGCCAGGAAATTTTAAAATGCCTGGAAGGAAAGAAGAAAATAGAATTCGCGGTTGTCGTGGAATGCAACTCCATCATCACGGACATTGATGGATGGTGGATCGACTCTGGAGCAACCAGACACATTGCCAAGATGAAGGAATGCTTGGTGGACTTCAAGGAGCTGAGCAAAGGCGAACAGAGGATCTTCATGGGGAACAACACCTACTTGGATGTAGAAAGTATTGGGACATATAGACTTGACCTGAGGGATAGCATTATGGTACTGAATGATGTACTATATGCCCCAAGGATACATCGGAATCTGATATCTGTCCCAGTGCTGCTTAAGAAAGACTTCGAAGTTAGATTTTACAATAAACGTGTATCTATAGGCAAGAATAATAAGGTCTATACGATGGGAAAGTTTGTGCCCAGGCATGACCTGTTCTGTCTTCCTGTAATAAATTCTAGTGAATCAATGAATGTCGCTTCTGATTATTCCTTATGTTGTTTGTCTAATTGTGACTTGTGGCACATGTGACTGGGTCATCAAGGGAATTCTAAGATGGATCAGATGATTAAGGCAATTTTGTTGCCTAAGATCACGGGTGCAAGGAGATTGCCCTACGAACATTGTCTGATCGGTAAAATAACGAGAAGACCCTTCTCAATCGGAACGATCAACAGAGTTACTAGGTTTGATCCATTCAGAAATATGTGGACTACTGAGCGTCAGCACACATAGAAATAAGGAATACTTTATAACATTCATTGATGACTACTCGAAGTTATCCTATGTCTATCTCTTAGGAAGAAAGTCAGATTTACTTGAAATATTTAAGAGATATAAGACAGAAGTGGAGACAAGATTGGGAAAATCAATCAAGACTCTTAGGACAGATAGAGGTGGAGAATATACCTTAAAGGAGTTTAAGGATTATTGTATTCAGACAGGCATTCGTAGACAGACTACAATGCCCTATACATGACAATGGTGTAGCAGAAAGAAAGAATCGAACTTTGATGAATGCAGTAAGGTGTATGCTTTCACACTCAGAACTCTCCAAGAAATTCTAGGGAGAGGCAGTGTTGACTGCGAACTATATACATAATATGATTCCAACCAAGTCCGTAGAATCAACGTCATATGAAATATGGAATGGCAGAAAGTCCGAGTTGGGCCATATCCGAAAATGGGGATGTGTAGCACATGTTCTGGTACCGAGTCAGCTTAGAGACAAGCTAGACTTCAGGACACTAAAGTGCAAGTTTATTGGATATAGTGAGAATTCTAAAGGATATAGGTTCTTCCATGAAACTAAAGGACAGACCGAAAGTCGTGATGCTACTTTCCTTGAAATTCATCAAGAAAAGGAGCATGAAGTAGAGGAATCAAATCCTCTGATTGTCCTACACGACGATGAAGATGACTTGAGCATTAGAAATGAACTTGAGGATGATATCGATCATCCAAATGTAGAGAATGAACCTATGGAACATGATTATCCTTTATAGGAAGTGGGTGGACTCACACAACTCACGAGTATAATTGGTAAAAAGAGACTGATAAGCCGCAAAATCGGCCCTCTAAGAGTGCTGAATTAGCACTTGTAATCATGTCATCGCAGTCGGGCCTATTCGGGCTCATCAAAGGACCATCTCATTTAAATATATCAATCAAAATGAGATGGTCGTGATTTTTTTTACTTGGCAAGATACAAGGTCGAACTCAGGGACACGAGCCTCTCTTGTATTAGTCGGATTTTTATCTATCTAATTAAGTGTAAAATTGAAGCACATCTAGGTTAAGGCATGCAAGAAGGACACGACAAGACATTAAATAAATAAACATGCATTTTTTTATTTTATTTTATTATGCAAGTAAATGCCATGAAATGCAAGCAAATAACATGCCCTAGGTCAGAATGATGAACAATATTAACATGCATCAATTTCAGGTTTAATTAAGAAGACCTACTTGATTTGAAAGTTGGACAAGGCATACGGGACACATGGCTAACAAAATAATACATAAAAATTCAGATGTAAAAAATAAGAAATTTAATATGCCATTAAAAAGAACATCAAGCAAGCTTCAAAATGCCACTGAAATCATCTAAATCAGAGTTACGAGGCTCAAGATATGCATGAAAGAAACCAGGGGCATAAGTGCAATAAAACATAAAAAGATAATTACAAAAAGGTCCCTAGGAAGGACTAAAATGAAAATAAAGTAAGTACCGAGGCCTTCCCTGTAAAAGTTCCACACGCACAGGGGCCTTTCTGCAAATATTAAAACCCGCGGGGATTTCAATGTAAATAACCCCATGCGCACGAGCTCTGCACGCGACGAGGACCTTTATGCAAATTGAAGAAACTTGGTGGGCCTCTACGTAATTTACCCAGAAACGCACGTGCCAGACATGTGCTATCTAGGCTTGGAAGCAGGCTGAGGTTCGGTAGAGGCTCGGGGGTTGCTTCGGCTTGGCTTGGGCTCGCTGCAGGCTCGGGCTAGGTTCGGACAAGGCTCGAGGCATCCAAGCTGGAGGGTCGAGGACTAAGGCTCGGAGCAGCTCTGGTATCACCACGTGGCTAAGTGTGGACCTTCCGATCGTGACAATCGGAAAGATGCTGTGAGCTCCTGGAGGGACGACGTGGCTGCACGAAGGCCGTTGGATCGAGAGGATCCAACGGTTGCTGGAGAAGACGCTCCTGAGCGACGTGGCCGAATCCGAGCCGTTGGATGAACTCCTGGAGAGAGCATCCAACGACGACTGTAGGTTCTTCCTCTGCCAAGGACTGGTGGTGGAATCTGGTCTCCGACGACGGAGCTTCTCCTCCGCCGCTCGTTCTCGGCTGCTGGCGGCCTCCCCGAAGCACCATTAATGATTGTCGAGGAAGTTTGGAGCTCGGGGAAGGTGTCTGGCATCTTGTCTCAGGCCATCGGAGCACTGAAATCGAAGGCGATTGTGACGAAGTTAGCTCCGACGAGCTCTCCGGCCATTGAAGAAGTTCTCGACCTGCAGAGTTAGGTACATAGTCGAAGCAAGCAAATACTTGTGTGTGCGTAGTGGAGCGGAATGAGAGCTCTGGAGTGTGAAGAACATGGGAGCTCGGAGCTCCTCCGCCGTGAGTGGCGGAGGAGATAGGTCGGAGGTGATATAGGGTTTGGAGGAGGGAGAAGGTGAGCTGAGGGTGTCGCGTGAAAGGGGGGACGGTGGCGGGGCTCAAGAGATGTACGGTGAAGGGCGAAATTGGTCGAGGACGCCTAATTAAATAAAAGAAATTAAAGAAAAATACAAGAGAAGAAGAAGGAGACTTACTGGAGGTTGGGCGGAGCGGGGCCTGTGCTCGAGGTCATCGGAGGACCTCGGGGTCATCGCTGAACTCCCCTGGCTACGGGGAGCAGCTTGGCGGAGGTGGAGCTCCGCGGGCCTGGCCTACCATGGCCAGGGGTCGTCACCGGAGTAAACCTCCATCTTTGCGCTCCTCGCCGCCCCCTCGCTGTCACCGGGGGGCGGTGGCTTGTTGGGAGATCACCCACGTACAGGTGGATGGGGAGAATCGAGGGAGGAGGCACGGTATTTGAAGCTCGACGACGGCGGTTGGCTGGTGAGGACGTGGATTTCAAGGGGAAAATGGGGCGAGCGGAGAGAGGTTCGTGGATGACTTAATTACTAGAGAGGGTCGTGGGTAAGTGGAGAAGATCGTGAAGCGGTTGGCGAGAGGAGGTGGTCGCTGGAGTGGCGGAGAAAAAGGGAAGGGGGAGACGTCTTCGTGAGATGGAAATCATGTGAGAGAGAGGAGTCCAGAGGTAGGGGACGACGTGTGGGCCGTTGGATCTGGAGATCCAACGGTGGGGATGAAGGCGCGCACCAACGGCCTAGATTAGATCTCGGGTGAGGCGATCGAAGGGTTTTGAAGCTTGCCACGTGGCAGGCTATGGACAAGGTGCTGATGTGCGGTGCAGATGAGAGGCTGGAGCTGATCGAGTGGTTGAAGGCGCAACGGGAATGAACCGCGGTGATGGCTAGATGGGACTCGATCGTATGGCGCAAGAGGCGCCACGTGGCACGATATGGTCAAGGCGCGAATGGGTGGGTCAGATCAAAGGCAAGGATGATCAAACGGCTTAGGAAAGAGCGGGCGTGGAAATGGCTGGACCGTTGGATTCAAAGAGAAATCCAACGGCCAGAGAGCGTGGGCGGATGATGCAAAGAAGGCCGGCCACGTGGCTCACCCAGAAAGGGCCACGTGGCCCAATCAGATTATTCAGAACAAGAAATTAAAAAAGAAGGTCAAGATGGCCAAATTTGAGAAAACTCAAAACATAAAAGTTGTAGATCTTGATGAGATCTACAAGTTTCATGTTGACCAAAACTAGAGATGAGATCATCTGAAGACACCAAATATTTTTGAAGGTATTTTTAAGATTAAAAATACCACAGATTTTTGTTTTGCCATTTTTTGTGGTTTTTAATTTATTAAGGACTCTGAAAATTACAAGACATTAACTAGGTTTTATTGACAAAACTTTAAGCAAGGGGGTTAATAATGGAACATTAAGATGATGAAATTGAGTTTCATCACCCCCTATACTTAAACTAAGCTCGTCCTCGAGCATCAAAGAGAACGACTAAGTTGGATTAACCCCCTTGTGCATGTGAGTACAAGATCTAATCCGATCAAATTGACTCAACTTTAGAGGTCCAAAATTCTAGAGTTCAACCCAGCCTTAATCAAGAGGCATCCAATTCCTCTACTTCTCCAGACTCTCTCTGATGTACATATAATCTAAAGGATATGACATTTTAGTGTTGACTGCGATTCTGAGAGTAGAGTCAAATCGTCACCCAAAGTCTTGGTCCGAGAAAATCTCCTAATGACCCAATCCTCAACACTAGGGAATAAATCAAATCTTGCATCCATGCCACCGTCTCTTTAGTTGTCATACTTAGAAAATGTAGATGGCAGGCCAGTAATGGAGGGTATGGGTTTGTGTCATTTCTTCTCTCCCTCTCATTGGAACAAGGATTCTCTCTAGTGCCTTTTACGCAACACATTTTTTTGGTGTTGATCAGTGCGTCCGTCAAGAGAAGTTGGAGCCGTATGCACTTGTTTTCCTGGGAATACACCGGGTTTGTCTCTTTTGAGTACCTATCTTACCTTCTACACCCAGACTTGTAGCATTTACGATGCAGAGCCCTTTTTTGGTGCAAGCCCGACTCTTGGTCCTAATAGCGGTGGTCCAAGTGGACACTTTGAAAAGTTTGGGAGCGCTCGCCTTTGGTGGAAGATCTTTGATATTTGACTTTGTGAATGAGAGCTTTTCTTTGAAATTTCATTGACTTGTATAATTTGTGGCTAGCTCCACTGCTTTTACCAAGAGTTGGCGCACACTGATCAATATTTTTTATTTATTCACACCCTGGCACTTAGGTCAATATCAAGAGATTAGTATAAGAATCAAGTTCTCATACTGGCTAATATTGATGACATTCAGGTTTCATGAAGCCTCCAAAGATTTTATCCCATCCTCGAGCATCATTAGATCAAATCCAAACTCGACTTCCTCATCCCAATCCCTCAGGTGAAAAAAATCAGCTCATCTCATCGAAACCGCAGTCGTGCATGTGATGTGCTGATCATATTCTTTGTGTCTGAGACTAAGCATGGAATATAGCATAATGGCTAAGGCTGGTTAACCTAAAATCTCAAAGACCTCATAAAACTAAGTTTCCTTGATCATTTCAGATCCTGGGTGGAAGTGTAAGTGTAGAGGATTAATCCAACTTCTTCATTCAAAAACAAGATTTTTTTTAAACTTCAAGAGATATTAGAACTGCCTAAACTCAATTGAGCATCTGTAATTCAGCCAGTATGGATGTAAGTACATGCCGAAGCCCGTTGCTTGAGGACGGGACCTTACGCGATGTCCTCTAAACCATCCAATCTGCTAAGGGCGAACCCTCACTGAATGCAGCTTACTTAATTGGGTTTAGTAGTCACCAATGACTCTTAAAGGGCTTTGGGTTTTTCTCATTTTTATGGATTTTAATAAAAAGGTTAAAACATAAGTTAGACTCAACTTTCCTTTAAAAGAGATAAAAGATTTTCAAAACCATGTCACACAAATAAAAAGTTTTCAAATCATTTTCAAAAAGAATTTTTCAAGGAAAAATCATTTTTCGAAAATATTTTTAAAATAGTGTAACATAGTATCGAAAACCCGTGAAAAACATTTGAATTCTCTTAGTCCAAAGAATTATACTTTAGCCAAAAAGTTTTAAATTTTTCAAATTTTCCGTATTATAGCTAAAGTAAGTATACGGTATATACGGTATACCCCCCTATACTTAAACTTTGCTATGTCCTCATAGCAGTAGATGTTATATGTACATAGGTCCATTTAAATATAAAGGAATATATGGGAGATAAGAGGGGCTCCCCCTATACTTAGGTTAGAAATAACCTAAGTATAAAGGCAAGGAAAGGAGAGTAGAGAAAATCACGGGGACTCGGGTCCCCCCTATACTTAGGCTGAGATGAGCTTAAGTATAAAGATGGAATTTGATGTTGGGAGGGACCCAAGGGGAACGAAGAAGATGGATGGATGTACAGGTGAACGGATGAATCTACTGAGATGGATGGAGTGACTAAGGTTCTGGGTATTATATCGGAGCAATCATGGCTCAATCAAGCAAGCAAGACCCTCAGGTTCACCAACTCACACATGAAACCAACCGAGGTTGGTTTATTATCTTGTCGGCTTTATTGGTGATAAATCATTTGATATTTACGCGGAGAAGGAATGTTAAGTGAAAATCAATGCGTACGCGAGGGTGTTGCTCTTCCAAAACCAAAGTTTTACTCCATTTTATGTTGACTTGCAATTAACAGTCCCAATTTTTATTTAATGTTGTCACTGAATTAAGGTTAGCACAAAATCAAGCAATCATCGTCTACCGTTCATTCCCATTTTCCATTAATCCTAGGTGATCAAGCTAGGAAAAAGAAACCGAGAAAAAGCCGCGTATTCGATAAAAACCGCGATCTAGGCTAAGCGAGAAACCTTGCAGTGACTTAGCTAAAAAATCCGTGAAAAACTTGGGCCGTTTTGAAAACCAAAATCAATGTATGCAAGTCGTTAAAACCGCACCTAGCATGCTTCTATTAGCGGTGAAGAATTTCTTTTAAATTTGGCTAAGTGAGGCGATGCTACGTGCGTCTTTATTAATAGTGTGTCCTACCTACGAGCAAGCACGTAAAAAATGAAAAATGAAAATACGCTCAAAGAGCCGTGTGCGTGGTCATAGGTCGACACTCAAGTGGGGACGATCCCCACACAACCACGATCGTTCGATTACAATCGCGAGCCTTCAATCGAAGACCGTTGTAAAAGACGAATTATTACAAGTATGGCATGGAAATAAAAATGCGACACATTTTTTTCTTTCTTTTCTATGTGCTCTAAGCATGCTCATGCGATTCCTCGCAGCGAGAGACATCAGCTCCTCGCCTCCTTGATTGATCAAGGGCCATGCCACAGAAACAAAGATTAGAGATCAAATAAAAAAGAAAAATTTTATAATGCAAAATATGTGAACAATTTGACCTATAAAAAGGAACACTAAATTAAACAAACAAAAATCCAAAAAATATAAGAAATGAGCCGCTCCCCGGCAACGACGCCATTTGATAAGCTGCAAAATTGGCCCTCTAAGAGTGCTGAATTAGCACTTGTAATCATGTCATCGCAGTCGGGCCAATTCGGGCTCATCAAAGGACCATCTCATTTATATATCAATCAAAATGAGATGGTCGTGATTTTGTTTACTTGGCAAGATACCAAGGTCGAACTCAGGGACACGAGCCTCTCTTGTATTAGTCGGATTTTTATCTATCTAATTAAGTGTAAAATTGAAGCATATCTAGGTTAAGGCATGCAAGAAGGACACAACAAGACATTAAATAAATAAACATGCATTTTTTTATTTTATTTTATTATGCAAGTAAATGCCATGAAATGCAAGCAAATAACATGCCCTAGATCAGAATGATGAACACCGTTAACATGCATCAATTTCAGGTTTAATTAAGAAGACCTACTTGATTTGAAAGTTGGACAAGGCATACGGGACACATGGCTAACAAAATAATACATAAAAATTTGGATGTCCAAAATAAGAAATTTAATATGCCATTACAAAGAACATCAAGCAAGCTTCAAAATGCCACTGAAATCATCTAAATCAGAGTTACGAGGCTCTAGATATGCATGAAGTGCAATAAAACATAAAAAGATAATTAGAAAAAGGTCCCTGGGAAGGACTAAAATGAAAATAAAATAAGTACTGAGGCCTTCCCTGTAAAAGTTCCACACGCGCAGGGGCCTTTCTGCAAATATTAAAACCCACGAGGTTTTCAATGTAAATAACCCCCTGCGCACGAGGTCTGCACGTAACGAGGACCTTTCTGCAAATTGAAGAAACTTGGTGGGCCTCTGCGTAATTTACCCAGAAACGCACGTGCCAGGCATGTGCTATCCAGGCTCGGAAGCAGGCTGAGGTTCGGCAGAGGCTCGGGGATTGCTTCGGCTTGGCTTGGGCTCGCTGCAGGCTCGGGCTAGGTTCGGACAAGGCTCGGGGCATCCAAGCCTGGAGGGTCGAGGACTAAGGCTCGGAGTGGCTCTGGTATCGCCATGTGGCTAAGTGTGGACCTTCCGATCGTGACAATCGGAAGGATGCTGTGAGCTCCTGGAGGGACGACGTGGCTGCACGAAGGCCGTTGGATCGAGAGGATCCAACGGTTGCTGGAGAAGACGCTCCTGAGCGACGTGGCCGAATCCGAGCCGTTGGATGAACTCCTGGAGAGAGCATCCAACGACGACTGTAGGTTCTTCCTCTGCCAAGGACTGGTGGTGGAATCCGGTCTCCGGCGATGGAGCTTCTCCTCCGCCTCTCGTTCTCGGCTGCTGGCGACCTCCCCGAAGCTCCATTAATGATCGTCGAGGAAGTTTGGAGCTCGGGGAAGGTGTCTGGCGTCTTGGCTCAGGCCATCGGAGCGCTGAAGTTGAAGGCGACTGTGACGAAGTTGGCTCCGGCGAGCTCTCCGGCCATTGAAGAAGTTCTCGACCTGCAAAGTTATGTACATAGCCGAAGCAAGCAAATACTTGTGCATCGTAGTGGAGCGGAATGAGAGCTCTGGAGTGTGAAGAACATGGGAGCTCGGAGCTCCTCCGTCGTGAGTGGCGGAGGAGATGGGTCGGAGCTGATATAGGGTTTGGAGAAGGGAGAAGGTGAGCTGAGGGTGTCACGTGAAAGGGGGGACGGTGGCGGAGCTCAAGAGATGTACGGTGAAGGGCGAAATTGGTCGAGGATGCCTAATTAAATAAAAGAAATTAAAAAAAATACAAGAGAAGAAGAAGGAGACTTACTAGAGGTTGGGCGGAGCAGGGCATGTGCTCGAGGTCATCGGAGGACCTCGGGGTCATCGCTGAACTCCCCCGGCTACGGGGAGCAGCTTGGAAGAGGCGGAGCTCCGCAGGCCTGTCCTACCATGGCCAGGGGTCATCACCGGAGTAAACATCCGTCTTTGCGCTCCTCGCCGCCCCCTCGCTATCACCGGGGGGCGGTGGCTTGCTGGGAGGTCACCCACGTACAGGTGGATGGGGAGAATCGAGGGAGGAGGCGCGATATTTGAAGCTCGACGACGGCGGTTGGCTGGTGAGGACGTGGATTTCAAGGGAAAAATGGGGCGAGTGGAGAGAGGTTCGTGGATGACTTAATCACTGACGAGGGTCGTGGGTGAGTGGAGAAGATCGTGAAGTGGTTGGCGAGAGGAGGTGGTCGCTGGAGTGGCGGAGAAAAAGGGAAGGGGGAGACGTCTTCGCGAGATGGAAATCGTGAGAGAGAGAGAGGAGTCCGGAGGTAGGGGACGACGCGTGGGCCGTTGGATCTGGAGATCCAACGATGGGGATGAAGGCGCGCACCAGCGGCCTATATTAGATCTCGGGTGAGGCGATCGAAGGGTTTTGAAGCTTGCCACATGGCAGGCTATGGACAAGGAGCTGATGTGCGATGCAGATGAGAGGCTGGAGCTGATCGAATGGTTGAAGGCGCAGCGGGAATGAACCGTGGTGATGGCTAGATGGGACTCGATCGTATGGCGCAAGAGGCGCCACGTGACGCGATATGGTCAAGGCGCGAATGGGCGGGTCAGATCAGAGGCAAGGATGATCAAACGGCTTAGGAAAGAGCGGGCGTGGAAATGGCTGGACCGTTGGATTCAAAGAGAAATCCAACGGCCAGAGAGCGTGGGCGGATGATGCAAAGAGGGCCGACCACGTGGCTCACCCAGAAAGGGCCACGTGGCCCAATCAGATTATTCAGAACAAGAAATTAAAAAAAGAAGGTCAAGATGGTCGAATTTGAGAAAACTCAAAACATGAAAGTTGTAGATCTCGATGAGATCTACAAGTTTCATGTTGACCAAAACTGGAGATGAGATCATCTGAAGACACCAAATTTTTTTGAAGGTATTTTTAAGGTTAAAAATACCACAGATTTTTGTTTTGCCATTTTTTGTGATTTTTAATTTATTAAGGACTCTGATAATTACAGGACATTAACTGTGTTTTATTGACAAAACTTTAAACAAGGGAGTTAATAATGGAACATTAAGATGATGAAATTGAGTTTCATCAGAGACCCAGAACACGACCCACATGGATGGAAGATTACCATTTCTATGGATGTGAGGCGTCGTGCTACACTGGATGAGGATGTCGCGGATTGTACAGATCCCATATCATTTGATGAAGCTATGGCTTCGTCTGAGTCAGAATCTTGGTCGGCCGCCATGAGGGATGAATTGGACTCAGTCGAACGAAACAGTATATGGGAGTTATGTGATTTGCCAGAAGGTAGGCAATCCATAGGATGTAAGTGGGTATTCAAGAAGAAGTACCAAGTCGATGGTACTATTGACAAATACAAAGCCATATTAGTTGCCAAGGGTTATACTCGGCAAGCTGGAATAGACTTCCAGGAAACCTACTCTCCAGTGGCTAAGTTTGCATCCATTCGGATGATCTTAACCATAGTCGCATATATGGATTTGGAATTGTACCAAATGGATGTGAAGATGACCTTCCTTAATGGAGAATTAAAGGAGGAGATTTATATGCGACAACCTGATGGATCTCAGGTTGAAGGTCAGGAGAAAAAGATTTACAAGTTAAGAAAGTCATTATATGGTTTAAAGCAATCTTTACAGCAATGGTTCTCAAATTTTATAAGAAAGTTATTCAATTTGGATTTGTTTCAAATAAACTGGATAACTGTGTGTATGTCATGAAGAGCGGGAGCAGTTTTGCAATCATGTCATTGTATGTGGATGACATTCTTCTTGCAAGTAATGACATACAAATGCTCAATGAAATCAAACCGAAATTGAGCAATGAATTTGAGATGAAGGACATGGGCAAAGCATCCTATGTTCTTGGAATTCAAATAACAAGAGACTGAGACTCAAAGATATTGAGCCTTAGTCAGGAAATATATTTGCATACTATATTAAGGAGATTTGGAATGCAGAACATAACTCCAACTCCAACACCACTTGTGATGGGAAAGAGACTCAATAAGAGTCAGTATCCTGGAAAGGGGCAGAAACCTTTAGATGTAACATATGCACAAGCGGTGGGAAGTCTAATGTATGCAATGATGTGTACTCGACCTGATTTAGCTTATCTAGTAAGCTTAGTCAGCAGGTATCAAAGCAATCATGGTCCAGCACATTGGGAAGCTGCAAAGAGGATTCTTCGATATCTGAAAGGGACAGTGCATCTGAAACTAGTGTATCAAGCAGAATCGCTTGAAGTGGTAGTCTACTCTGATGTCGATTTTGGAGGGGATGTGGATGATAGAAAATCTACATCAGGTTACCTGTTTATGTTTGGTGGTGCAACCGTTTCTTAGGGTAGCAAGAAACAAGGATGTGTATCTCGACATACACAGGAGGCTGAGTACATTGCATGTAGCATGGCCACCACTCATGCTGTGTGGATCATGTGTTTTCTAGAGAACCTAAGCCTCGAATTAGTCAAAGGGCCAATTGAAATGTATTGTGACAATCAAGCTTCGATAAGCTTGATCAATAGTGGGGCTAATAGTTCTAAAGGAAAACACATTGAGATCCAATATCACTATATACAAGATATAGTGGTAAAGCAAGAAATCACGGTAACCTACATACCTACCAGTGACATGTTGGCTGATTCCCTAACCAAGGGAATAGCATCAGGAACATACATTAAACATATTGGTTTACTGAGACTCAAGAAAGTATGAGTCAAGGAAGAGGTTTCATATATAATGATCCTCATATGATAAATCTCCATATATATATATATACTACACGAATAGTGAGAGCATATATGTTTTGACCACTTTGGTCAAGTGGGAGATGTAGAATGGATTTTAACATAGGTCAAGAACCGCCACCGGCCATTGCGGAGCCGGCGGTTACGACGACCGGGTCTCACGGAGGACGTAACCGCAATGGGTGTGGTCGAAGGGGGAGGACGTAGTGAGGGCATACTCCCTATATAAACCTCCCCATAGGGAGGGGGAAACGCATCATCGGAACTCACTCGCCAAACGGGAGCCCCCATCCGACCATATCCATCCCTCTCTCTCGATCTACATCGTTCTTGTTCTCTCTTCACAAGTGAGTAGAACGACTACGTACCTCGTTACTTGATTTATTTGATGGCATGTAAGTAATTTTGGCATGCATTGTTTTTGATATATATATATATATACACACATATATAGGGAAATTATCCAATAAGCCCTATGCCTATTTGAGATGAGATGAGCCCACTCATCTTTTTACCATTATTTCCTATCATTTTGAGCTTAATAGTTATTTATTTACAAGTGCTATATCTTATTCTTACTACTAGTAACTATTTTCAGATAAAAATATTAAATTCATACAAAATGATTATATTATTATTCGTATTACTAGTGTAGTTTTTATTCTTACTAATGACCATTTCCTGTGAATCTAAGGTTTTCTTTTTATGAAATTAGTTACTAATAGTAAGAATATGATATAACAACTGTAAATAAATAAGCATTGAACTCAAAATGATAGCAAAATATTGGTAAAATATGAGTGGGCTCATCTCATCTCAAATGGGCACGGGGCCCATTGGATAAGTCCCATATATATATATATATACACATATATATATATAGGGAAATTATCCAATGAGCCCTATGCCCATTTGAGATTAGATGAGCCCACTCATTTTTTACCATTATTTCTTATCATTTCGAGCTTAATAGTTATTTGTTTACAAGTGTTATATCATACTCTTACTACTAGTAACTATTTTCAGAAGAAAAAACCTTAAATTCGTACGAAATGATTGTATTATTATTCGTATTACTAGTATCGTTTTTATTCTTACTAATGACCATTTCCTGTGAATTTAAGGTTTTCTTTATATGAAAATAGTTACTAATAGTAAGAATATGATATAACAACAAAAAATAAATAAGCATTGAACTCAAAATGATAGAAAATATTGGTAAAAAATGAGTGGGCTCATCTCATCTCAAATGGGCACAGGGCTCATTGGATAAGTCCCCTATATATATATATACATATATATATATATATATAGGAAAACCTTGAATTGATGTGCCACCTCTTTTCAATCATCGAGCAACACGTCAGTTCATCCGTTTGATTATCATCTATGGTTTTCAGCAAAACCACCAATCTGAGAGACAACCACCAATAGTATAATTGTTTAAATACAATTTTTAGAAACTTCTCTATAATATCATTAATTCTCTTTCGTTTATTGAGTCGTATCCCACGTTTTTAACGCATTAGTTATTTTCAAATAATTATTCCATTTTTCCTAAACTGCATCTTTTCCCTGTTTGCCGTTATCGGTTTTCACAAACTTTTTTAGCTATCTCTAGTTCTACTTCCACAATTTTTGTCAATCAGTGCGATCTTCAAGAAATGTCAAATAAAAGAGCAACATCTTCTTATAATCGTGAAATTTGTAAGTAATTCAAAATATTTTTTCGCATCTAATTTGTAGTACTAATTTTTAAATTTATTCAGTTATCTGTCGGAGATGAAGAAGTTAATGGACTTCTGGAAGCGACAGAAACAACTTCGCATCTACCAGGTTTTCTCAATGCTACAAAATTCCAAATTATCATAGTTCATGTATACTTAGATATGATTTCCCTTATCACTGGTACATAATTCGCATCCTTTACAGTTTTATCCCATATGATTCTCTTCTTACAAACAGTCATTGTTACGACCCAATCATTTTATTATCATAGTTCATATATCCTTTACAGAATTCCAAATTATCATAGTTCGTATATCTTTTACAGAATTCCAAATATATTTTTATTACATATCTTTCTGCCATTTTTACGACTGATCCCTATATTTTACTTTTTCTGAAAATATTTTACTTTCAGATAATAGTATTTTTTAAGTCTGTTTTATCACATATTTTACAATAAACATCTTTATTTTACATTTAGCTGTTATTATATATAATATAATATATATATAAGATATCTTTCAAATGAGATATGATCCTTCCATCCTTAAGGAATGCCAACGACCCCATGCGTTCATATTTGATCCTTCGGTTGTTATTAAAAGAATATTATAATTATTATTTAATTAACTAAAAACACATTTTGGTCATTGTTCATTATCTAAATATAGTATGTAACAACCTAATTTATCTCCTCATTAATCTCTCTCATAATCTTTCCTTTCAATTTCAAATCTCGCACAAAAAGTGGGAAAAAGAGGAGGGCGTCAGGTTCCTCTCGTCTCTCCGCCATCGCTCGTCTTCATTGTGGGAGGAAGAGGATGATGTCGGGCTTCGCTCGTCTCTCCGTCATGGTTCGTCTTCGTTGTGCGCACATCGCAGATCTTGTCTCCGCCGTCATCACAGGTATCGTCAAGGAAGAAGTCCCCATTTTCGTTGACTATGAAGATGATGATCGAATGCTCCTCGAAGTGATTTTTAGCAGCATGCGTGTCATCGGCAAGGAAGAAGTCGATGGTACGTGTAGTTGCCAAAGAATAATGATGCGGCTCTCCGGGAAGACCTTCATGCAAACGACAATGACAACACGTAGATCGGATGGTGATGCATGTACACGATGCTGCAACCAGTCTTGGATGAAGAACGATTCATAGTTTGGTACAATATTGATGTACAAAACAATATTAGTGTGTATTATACAATTTTAATATGTATTATACATATTTGTTATGAATTTTTACAAATCAAATGATTGTGAATGAAAATTGTATTTTTTTTTATAATCTTGTATATATTGATGTGCATTACACATTTTGGATGTGCATTATACATTTTAGATGTGTTTTATACAAATTTGATTTGTATATTCGCATCAATTAAGCGTGAATGACTAGCATAATTTTTACAAAGAACTATACAAATTTCATTAAACAAAGAACCATACAATCGTTACAAAGAACCACACATTAATTACTAATATGAATTGTATTCTACAAAGAACCATGTAAAATTTACAAATAACTGACGATTTTTTGAATGAACAAAGGATTCTACAAAATGTATGCAGTCGTTACAAAAGGAACCTTGAATTCAACAAGAAAATGTGAGGATACAAACATATGCCTCAGATAGTGTCGCCCAGCACAAAACTGGTTATTTTTTAAATATGGTATTGCGAAAAATACCAAAAATAAAACTAACTAAATTTACTATTTCGAAATATTAATTGGCTTGAATAATTATTGCAAAAGTTGATGACCATAATGTCATTTTGGGCAAATAAATTGATGATGTCATTAGATTTGAATCTAACGGTTATGATCGTTGGCATTTCTTAGGATGGAATGACCAAGTCCTATTTGAAAGGCCCCCCTAGACACATGCATACACATACACACACACAGAGGGGGGGATCCTACTTCATGATGTAGGTAACTTATCTACATCATGCTTGTGTTTTTTCCCATTTTTTATTTTTTTAAAAAATGCTTCGTGGATTTTCATAACTATATCCCTCTAATATATCATTTAAATTTCGTCAGAAACAGAGACTCATATGCTCTTCATCCAGAACATGTAATTTTAGCTGTCTTAGATTTGCTGTAAATTACATGTTCTGGACGGAGGGCATATGAGTCTCTGTTTCTGACGAAATTTGAATGACATATTAGAGTGATATAGTTATGAAAATCCACATAAGCATTTTTCAAACAAAATAAAAAATTGAGAAAAAATAAGCATGATATAGGTAAGTTACCTATATTATGAAGATCCCTTTCCTCGTGTGTGTGTGTGTGTGTGTATATATATATATATATAGAGAGAGAGAGAGAGAGAAGGAGGCTTATCTATTGAGCCCTATGCCCATTTGAGTTTTTTTAAGCACACATGATCATCTGTGTGATGATGATCTTGTGGTTCTGAGTAAAATTAGTTAATCCAAATTTAGCGCTAATAATGAGTTGTCATAACCACTCCCCGCATGTTATTCGCAATTTAATTCCCTTTTTTGAGATGCAATTGCGTATTCATTAATTGTCACATTATTTTTTCCAAAAAAATCATGAGAATCTCCTCCTTCCTCCGGTGACAATCAAAATACGCTTCACATTGAGTTACTGAAATCAATACAAAGTTACTTTTCATATATGTTTTTTATACAAAGTTACTGATTCCATTGCAAACATTACTGAAATAAATACAAAGTTACTTTTCATATATGTTTTTATTCGTAAAAAATTACTGATAACATTTGTATAAGTTACTTGCTATTTGTTGGGTGTTACTTGTCTTTCAATAATTCTTACTAATAACACTTGTACAAAGTTACTAATGTCAATACAACAATTACTGATTACAAATGTCCACATTACTGAACTCACTGTAATTATTACTAAAGTTGTAGTAACTATTTTCCATACAATAATTACTGAATAGGTAAATTACTAATGTCCATACAAAAATTACTAATTACAAATGTTCATATTACTGAACTCATTCTGATTGTTACTGAACATATAATACTTAGTACTTCTGAATAATTACTAGATAATTGAATTGAAATATTACTGAAGTTATACGCACAATTACTGAATATTCATGTCCATATTACTGACTCATTGTGATTAATTACTGAAATTATAGTTACATGTCAATTATTTATTTGGTAAATGCATTTGTTAATTACCTCTTTTATTAGTTACAGAATGATTTATTATTGTCAAATATGTTCTTCTCGCTTCTTTAATCAATAAGTATGCAACGATCATCAACACTTCTTATCTTTTTCTTCCACGAAACATAAGTGTCCGGATATCTGGCATACCTGAAATAATAAATTGTTAGTAGCATTTGTAAAATGAATCAATAACTATGTAAGACAAATATATATATATATATGAAAAGTAAGAATTGTATTTACAATAGTAAGTCAATGTGAAGCATAGGTAATTTGATGGGCTACTTAAGTAACTTACTGAATTGAGATCAATAAGATACACTTCAGAAATTATATCATTAAGAATTCACTATTTCGAAAGTAAGTAGATTCATATCGGTAAGAATTCTGTTAGTAATAGTAACATAAAATATCTTATAAGTAAATTAAGTAAATATATCAGTAACTCAGTATATCTTCAAAGTAACACACTAAAAGTAACTATTGTGTTAGCATTAGTAACATAAAATATCTTATAAATAAATTGCGTAAATACATCAGTAAATCATTATATTTTCAAAGTAGCGCATGAAAAATAACAACTGTATTTACTGTAACTTTTTATTATATGAAATCAAAATACCCTCGATAAAAAATCAATTAGGACTATAAATCATGTATCAAAATGAATAAAAATCGATATTATGAATACAACTTTCTCATATTTCAATCATACTTCTCGAATAAATATTGCTTACGATAAAAGTATGCAGTATTCATAAAATAAATATTACTGAATTCATCATCTCACTCATTTTGATCCCAAAACAAACTTTGCTAATAAAATCAAAATATCATTAAAACAACAAAATTATGATAGAAATAAGCGATTAAATCATGAAATCGAATCACATACCCCCCATCTTGCGCTGGAACGAAACAAATGCCTTGCGTTGGAATGAAATGATAGATTTTAGCAATAATATACATGTGTCTTCCACTTTCCAGAAACGTAAAGCTGTTTTTAGAAATGTTTTAATTTCCAATTTTGTTTTATTTCCTTACGAAAATCGGTTCCTATTTTTTGGGATTGAATCTTGTGGATGGACGGCTACAATTGAGTGCTCATCCCAACTCAAATGGGCTTAGAGCTCATTGGATAAATTCCCTATATATATTCGATTATGTGCCGGATAACCGTTACCATTGGTTCAAAAGATGTGGATTGGAATGCTCAAAGAGAAAGGCTATGTCCTTTACATCTAAAGAGCTTTTGAATGTATTGTCCCAAGCCATTATGTTATTGTTTTGCTTGGTTCTATAGTTGCCATCATATGAACTTGTTTGTGATACTGATGCGTGTTACTTTAGTATCCATGACTTTATCTTCATGTATCTGCAATATATTTGCCTTTTTTGCAATAATGCATGCTCCTAACTTCTTAAACCATTAATAGTTGTGCCCTTCCATAAGGTCAGGTGTCTAAGAGATAAACCACTGGTCAAGACTTAGACATTCTCCATGATGTTGAGGGTGAGATTCTTGCCAATAACGGCCAAGCCTTGGAGGGAAAACGATGGATCAACCATATCGGCACAAGTGTTATTAGATAGTTTTGTTTAAAAGAAGAAACTTGCCAACGTCTAGTTTTGCCGCCTACGCTAATAACGAATTCACATATTTTCTTTTGTAATCAATTCATGAAACAAGTAAAATTCATCCCAAATATATTAAGAAATAAGGAAATTAAGAAAATCATTCCAAAGAAATAAGTAATACAATATCGAGCATAGAGTTCACATAAATTAGTTCACTTACCCAATCAATATATCAAACATGCCAAATTTTCCTCCAAAGTTTATCTCAAAACCAAATTAACCATATAACCTTCCAAAAAAAATCAAGGTTAGGGAAGAATGAACATTCTTCATATCTAACTCATAACTTAACAAATGTTTAGGCTAAACAGAAAAAGTTCATTGCATGGATCATTCCAGATTCTACAACAAAGCATTTTCCCACATTAAGTAGGATCGACTACATGGATTCTTTACCTCCATTTAGATCTATCTTGGGTCATTCCCGGGCTTAGATCCAAAAAACTAAGATCCCTTCAGATAGTCTCATTCCAACACTTCTTGGGTTTTCCTCACCCTCTCTTAGCCGGCTCAACATCCCAAAACTCACATCTCCTAACTGGTGCATCCGTCCACCTCCTTTACAAATGGCCAAAACCACCTTAAGCAGTTTTCTCGCATCTTATCCTCGATCGGAGCTATACCAACTTTCCTTCTGATTGCATCATTCCAAATTCGATTTTTACGTGTATGTCCACACATCCACCTTAGCATTTTCATTTCTGCTACTGTCATTCTCTACACATCTATAGTTCACAGGCCAACATCCAGATCCATAGAGCATAATATGTCTCACGGCTGCTTTGTAAAACTTTCCTTTGATTTTCAATGGATTTTTCTTATCACATAGAACAATAGATGCTCCTCTCTACTTTAATCAACATGCATTAACATCTCCATCAATATCCACGTCATGTTGCAAAATGGATTATTCCATATTCCAACTCAGCAAAATTTACTAAGGAGAAATACATGTTAACCCATTTGCACAAAGTTAAAACCTAGTAAGACTTATTGAAATAAGGAAAGGAAAGAATGCTCTTCTGCCGGAGAAGAAAAAAATTTACTGACAAAACCATGTGAAGTGATGAGTACATAACACACATATTTCTGTAGGGGATATTTACACTCATAACCCTGAGTAATATCGTAATTACCCCAGACACCTTCGATAACCACGAATTACATCCAAGACCTTGAGTAATATTTAACTCTTACACCCATAACCCCGTGTTAATTTCCATCAAATTTTCCGTTAACAATGACGGAATCCGTCACACATTTTATATTTTATACCCTTTATCTTTCAATTATTTACAAATAACACCGTCACCTTCCTCCTCCCCCTTCGTCCTCCACGCAGCACCCCCACCTCCCCCTGCCCGCCGGCGGCGCCGCCTCTACCCGCCGGCCGTGCAGCCCACCCCCTTCCCCTCCTTTGTGCGCCTATGACACGTCGAGTCCAGGGCTGAGGTGGTGCCCAGGACTGTCGAGTCGTAGACCCCCCTGCGTGCGCCTCCGCCATGTCGAGGCCAGGGCTGGGATGGTGCCCAGGCCTTGTCGAGCCGTAGCGGCGCAAGCCCCAGGATGCAGACCCGCTCGGAGCCCCCCTCCTCCCAAGGTTGCAGACCCGCTCGGAGCCCCCCTCGCCCGCACCTCGGAGCCCCCTCCCCCGCACCCTCCCTCCCCACCCCTGGCGCAAGCCCTAGGATGCAGACCCGCTCGGAGCCCCCCTCCTCCCCAGGTTGCAGACCCGCTCGGAGCCCCCCTCCCCCGCACCTCGGAGCCCCCTCCCCCGCACCCTCCCTCCCTCCCCCCCAGGTTGCAGACCTGCTCGGAGCCCCCTCCCTCGCACCCCCCTCCCCGCCCCCGGCCTTCACCTGTAAGTCGAGGTCGAGCCACTGCCTGCGTCTGGTTGAGACTCCCCCTCCCTCCCGGCCTTCACCTGCAAGCTCAGGTCGAGATGCAGCGCCCGCTCGAAGCCCCCCTCGCATGCCCATGCTGCCCGCCAGCTCGCCTCTTGTCGGATCCCACTTTGTTCTTCCAGGAACGAACCTACATCCTTTTTTTTCTTTTTTCTTTTGATTAATCTCAACCGTTAGATCACAGATTGGGTTAGATTAACTCAGCCATCTGGTTGAGTTAATGAACTAAACTAACGGAAGGTTATGGGTGTAAAACGGAATAGTTATTCAAGGTCTTGAGCGTAATTCGTGATTATCGAGGGTGTCTGGGGTAATTAGGATATTACTCAGGGTTATGGGTGTAAATATCCCTTTCTGTAGATACTTCATTGTATTGGGAATTCAGTTTATTTTGTTAATTTGTGTCCCTGTGTGTTCAGTATTTACATGTGAATGTCATTTTTCAACAACTTTTCTGTCTATAAGTACCACTTGAATCTGTTGCATTTGCAGTTATAAATTTAAGCTTTTGACATCTCAAGTTTCAATTAAGAGCTTTGTCAATGAACTTTTATGAGGTAAAAGGCTATGGACAGTAAGAGTTTTCATAATTGACCAGGTTAGATGTAGGTGTGACAATTGATACTCAAAATATCATTAGTTACCAGACATCCATTGTTCCTATTTATATACAATTGGTAGCACCAGGTGTAAAAAGAAACCATTTTTGTCGGGACAACCTTGCTGACTTACACATCAACTTCCGAATTGACTTCTGAACCGTATTTGCTTTCCCCGGGAGTATCCCTATGAGATCTTCGTTTTGTTGGAACGAGAGGATTGTTTTCTTCCGCATCAATGGCTTGAGGTCGTTCGATGTCGTCATCTTTGAAGACAGGATGAACATATGCATGTTGAAGATAGGCCTTCAAATTCAAAGTTGGGTCAGTGGCTCGCTCCAACGTGTCCTTGATCATTGCATCCTACAATACCAGAAATTACCTCTTGAAAAGAAGAGTCCGAAAAATACTTCATTGAATTGAAAGTATCACAGAAAATGAAAAGAAAAACCATTTACGCGATACTTGAATATAGTTAAAACAGGTGATTTTTTTGAGTAATCAATAGGTGACCATCCCAAAGACAGATATCCTGATTCATATATTATATTAGCTGATTGATAATTCTGACTTACCTGTCCAAGATTAGACCGATTTAACCTCGACATTAAGAAGTTTAAGAAGTAGAACTCAGTTCATCAAGAAAACCCAAAGAAATTCCAATGTACATTGTCAAGTCTTGCTCAAGAAGGCAGGACTGTGGTTGATCTTTGCACGTTTCCTTGTTCTTATAGCATTAATAAGGGTGTGTGATAAGATAGTTTGAACAGTTATGAATTTAATTATCGGACTGAAGGTGTCTGTACAATCAACACCTTGATGAAACCCTTCGGCTATTTGGTGAGCTTTGCAGCAGTCGAGCATCCCATAAAGATGATATTTCAAATGGAAAACCTATTTACATATAGTAACATTCATATCGCGGGAAGGATGAATTAATTCCTAGGTACCGTTGGTAGAGAACATCATATTCATCAGCCATTGCTTTGCACCAATTTGGATTAACCACTTGGGACAGGCATTATGACTGTCAGCAGGTTCTCTATAGATGATTGATTTTGGAGACAAAGAGCACAATGTTCTTGTGGCGGCGGAGAGTGCTCCAGTGGAGATGCCAATGATATGCGTGGACATTGAGAGGAAGCTAGACCTGCTGTTGCGCTTATAGTAGGGGTTCTCTTTTTTTTGAAAAAAAAAGGGACACCCAAAATGGTGTTTTTGTTGAGTGTTTTCTAATATATAGTATATTCTCATGTGTATATCTTGGTGTACACCAAGATATACACATGAGAATATACTATATATTAGAAAACACTCAACAAAAACTACAAAAAATCATGACTTGAAGAGAGTATGAAATGCTTAATTACATTTTCCAGGTAAAATCTTTTCTAATGGAACATCACACCATTTCTTGCCTAAAAATATTGCCCAAATGAGCACCAAGGGCTTCTTCTTATCATGTCAAGATCTAACACACTCGCCAGAAGAAGTCCAAAGCCATGTTGCATTGTTCAAGTCAACTCAATCAACCATTGCTGCAGACTAGACCTCCCTAACATGAACACATGAAAAGAAAAAATGATCTGCATCCTCAGAAGCATCAGAAGACAAAGGGAAAGATACATCCCTTACATGCAAAACATTCACTTTATGCATGCTAGTCATGATTCTCTCTCGTCTCAGAAGCCACAAGAATGTCTTCACCCTAAATGTTATACTGGACTCCCAAATTAGTCTCTAGTCCCAGATCAAATCGCCACGATCAAATGTTGAAGGGGTGTTCAATGCTCTTGGTCCCTGCAATCAAAAGGCCCGTCAATATCATCCAGAAGTTCAGTTAGCCTCAAGAAGTCTTGGACTCGATTGAGATAATCAGACTTGAATCTATGGACACGCGCACCATCAAACCCTCAGAATATATAGGTCATTGTTTTCTCTCCATAGTAAGCAATTGATTGCTGGTTGAATCATAGATCAAATCAAGATCTGCAAGAAAAATCCCGACTATAAGCATTTTTATGTATGTCTTCTCATCCTCACATTTGCAAAGGAAGATAACTGTGAAGCTTTACGAACATGCTTTTCAGGGCCGCATAATATGTGTGCAGAGGGCATCCATCCAATTTCGTAAATGAATATCATGATATAACTGAAGAATCTTATTTTTGTTCTTGGTCTAAGAATAAGTTGTAGCCAAAATATCCCACATAGTCTTCCTTGTGGGTTGATTCAGAAGATCATTAGATTTCCAACGAGAGAACATGTCAATCATACCTCTGCATATGCACTAGCTAGATTCCATGACTTATTTACTCCATTTTTCACGATCAGTTTGTCTTGTGTGAGTGCATATTATTTTGCAATCATGAATTGGATTGTCTATAGATAATAACTAATCCCATCCATCTTAAAAATAAAATCTAACACCATACATTTGGAAAATGAAATGCCACCTCCTTTACGATCACTCATGGAAATAAGAAGAAGAAATAAAAATAAACCTAGTAGAAGATAAACTACAGAGATTGAAGGGAAAAATGACCCATCAACTTAGATTATTAGTATGATGCTTGTTAATTAAAGGAACAGACAACATGCAAGTCTAGTAATTGGGAGGTTGTATCGAAGGAAAAAATGAGCCTTCAACTTAGATTATTAGTATGATGCTTGTTGATTCAAGGAATATACAACATGCAAGGTCTAGTAATTGAGAGGTTGTATTAATGTCGCCTGATGGCCGATAGTCGTCTGGAAGGCTCTAGCAACATGGGCTATTCTCAAGTGCCTATCGTCGAGCCTCGGAGTTGGGCAGCACCAGGGTTGAACTTCGACATTGAGAAAGGCTAGGCGAGAGGTGTTGGAGAGGAGTTGATATGGACAATGGTTGTTGTTGAGAGAGAGGCCGGAGGCGATGACGGTTGTGATAAGATTAGGGAATGACGATAAGGGATTAGGGCTAGAGAGGAGGACAATATTGATGATGGGATAACTCTTGATACCATGCAAGAATAGAAAGAATAAAGTTTTACAACATAATAAATAGGTACCATAGTGCTCCTTATATAGGACTTAATCATTATAGGACACATATGACACAATCTTGTTGAGATATTTGTATCTTTTATTATTTATTTCTCATTTCTATTTTCTTGATGTACCTCTCATGTAATTAACCCAAAGCTTTTCTCCTATGTAAGAGAGCCTTAGGGTCTCGTCTAATGCAAGCAATTCTTTTCCTTCAACATGGTATCGGAGCAACGGTTCTAGACCGAGGTTCCCACATCCCACCAGCCCTAACCCTACACGCCCCCCCCTTCGCCGCCGGCAGGCCCGCCACGTGTTGCCCAGCCGTTGGGGGCCCTCCCACTGCATGCCTTCCACTATCCTTGGAGAAAATGTTCCTTTCTTGATTGTGTTTCCCGAGAAGGACCTATTCTCTGTGGCATTTGTCCACAATTTTACTCCTAGTCGTGACGAGCTCTCTCCTAGAGCTGTCAAATATGTGTTTTTTGGTTATTCCCCTACCCAAAAAGAATATAGATGATTTGATCATGTAGGAGAAAGTGTTATGTTAGTGCCGACGTCACATTTTTTGAGTCTATTATGTATTTTTCTCCTACATGTGACAGGTTGTCTAATGTTGAATCTGGCAAGGATGTTTTTGTTCCTCCACCTCCGTTATCTCCACCATATAAACCACATGTTGAGTCTCAGTCATCTCCAACTCCACCTCCTCCACCACCTCCACCTCCGTCTACCCTGACACAATTCCTACCACATTTTTAAGTTCACAGGTCTTCTACTCCCCCTCTGCTTACATGCCTTCCCCATCATCCAGCACGCCTCAGGCATGTAATGACCACATTGTTTCTACTGATGGAACTGGAGATTTGTGTGTTCCACAGGATATTGTACAAGAGGAGTTGATACCACAGAACAGAGAGACTGATGACATGATGTTCCAATTGCCTTGAGAAAACCGCATCGTAACTGTGTCACTTATCCTCTAGTTATGCATGTTTCATTGGACCATCTTTCGGAGGAGTACAGTAGGTTTATTGTAGGACTCTATGTTGTTACTATCTCGCAATCATATCAGGAGGTCGCACATGATAGTCTTTGGCAACTTGCCATGGAGGAGGAGATGGCCACTTTGCAGTCTCGTGGTACCTGGAGTGTTGTTCATGCTCCTTCAGGTACCTCTGTTGTGGGGTGCAAATGGATCTTTACAGTGAAGCAACGGGCAGATGACAACATGGATCGCTACAAGGCAAGGCTTGTAGCACGTGGGTTCACCCATACTTATGGGGTGGACTATCAGGATACCTTCTCTCTAGTGGCCAGACATTTGATTCGGTGCATTCTTCTATCAGTTGTTGTTTCACGGGACTGGTTACCAACTCAATGTGATGAATGCATTTCTATATGGCGATCTGCAGGAAGAGGTATATATGGAGCAACCACTAGGGTTTGCTGCTGAGGGGGAGTCTCAGAAGGTGTGTAGGATCCACAAGGTGATTTACTGCTTGAAGCAGAGTCCGAGAGCTTGGTACCAGAAGCTCTGAGTTGATAGAGCAACAAAGGTTTACGCGGTCCACTGCGGATCACTCACTTTTTTTCAGAGGACACAAAGAGGTATTGTTGCTATTCTTGTCTATGTTGATGATATTATTGTCACAAGTGATGATGAGCATGGCATTCATGCTGCCAAGGAGTTCCTAGGTCAGCAGTTTGTGACTAAGGACCTTGGTAATCTTCGATACTTCCTTGGATTAGAGTTCGCCAGGAACCAGCGTGATCTTGTGATGACCCAGAGGAAGTTTGTGATTGATCTTCTACTAGAGACAGGTATGACAGGGTGCAAGCCTGCTACTATCCCTATGGATCCGAGTATGAGATTATATGATGATGACACTGAGGAGGTAGGTAAGAGGAGATATAGAGAGCTTGTTGGGAAGCTCCTATACGTTACCATTACCAGGTCAGACATATCCTTTGTTGTGAGCAAGGTTAGTCAGTTTATGGAGCAGTCCAAGAAGGTTCATATGGATGCAGTCTATATGATTTTGAGATATTTGAAGACTTCACCTGGTATTGATCTTATATTCAGCAGAGGTACGTCTCTTGAGGAGACAGCTTGTGCAGATGCAGATTATACAGGATGCCTTAGAGACAGGAAGTCTACTTCTGGCTTTGCTATTTTTGTTGGGAGCTCTCTCGTATCATGGAAAAGCAAGAAGAGACAGTGGTTGCTAGATCTAATGCAGAATCTGAGTACATGGCCATGGCACAGGGGAGCACAGATATGATGTGGGTTAGATCTTGAGTGATCTTGCTGTTGAGGTTCCTCTTCCCATGCAACTTTTATGTGACAATCAAGCTGCTCTATTTATTGTCAATAATCCTGCTTTTCATGAATGGACCAAGCATATAGAGGTGGATTGTCATTATACTAGAGACATGATCTAGAAGGATCTCATATCCACCTCCCATGTTCCTACTGGAGATCATAGAGTTCATATTTTCACCAAGGCTCTCGCTAGAGGTCTGTTTCAGACGTGTTGTTCCAAGCTTAGCATGATAGACATTTATGCTCCAATTTGAGGGGGAGTTTGAAATATTTGTATCTCTTATTATTTATTTCTCATTTCTATTATCTTAATATACCTCTCATGTAATTAATCCAGGGCTTTTATCCTATATAAGAGAGCCCTAGGGTCTCGTCTAATGTAAGCAATTCTTTTCCTTCAACAAATCTTATTTAAAGGAGGGGACTCTAGCTGTCAAAGTTTGTTATTAATTCAAACTTTTTTTGGGTAAGATTTTAGGGTTGAGGATCAATAGGGATAAGTATGCATTTGTTTCCTTTACTGTAAGGCTTGGCTACTAACTCCTCTTGCTAGCTTGCCCATCCACACTTCCTCAACCTTTCATTTATTTGCAGATGATTGTGCTCGTCTGACTAATTGTGCTCATTTAAATGCTTGAGGGGAGGTTGATTGGGTGGAAGTCTTCTTGCTTATCTAGAGGTGATAGAATTGTGTTGCTCAAGCCTGTATTTTTTATTATTTCTATTTTTCCTTCCCTCCAGGATTGTTCTGACTGAGGTTAGGAGGAGAGACTTGAGTCTATCGTGAGACATTTAGTTTGATCTTCTACATGTGGTTCTACTGCCATCTCGTAGTTGAGTGGTGAAATGATTACTTTAGAAAAGAAGGATGGTGGCATTTACATCAAAAGTTTGAAGAGATGTACAAGGACCTCTAGACAAGTAGGCTTGCACATTAATGGGTGATGAAGAGGACATGTTATGTTCTTTAGTCCGAAATATTTACAACATCTTCTAGAAACGTCTTTGTTATATGTTGCCAGATGTTTTGTTGTACCTTTGGCTAGTGTTAGGTGATGGTTTCCGCTTCAAATTTTGTCTTGGCGACTACACGAAGGATGGGGCCCTCTGTGAGCATGTCCCCAAAATTTTTGCCACCACATTCTCACCATGAAATATACCTCCACTAAAAGAAATCAAATGAACAACGTTTGGTCTATGCATGCCACTTGTCATGGCATGAAAAAACCGGTTATCGCATCACCTTCCTTAAGCCACTTTTGTCTCTATCTCTGCCTCCACAATTCATTCCTCTTTCGATCTCCCTCTTTAATAATCTTCTAAACCTCCCATGTTGAGTAGCTCCTCAACTCCTAAATAGTGTTCATTTTCCCAGAGATCGAGCATGATGAGCTCCTCTTGGGTGAATAATCGCCTCAACTCCGGTTGTATTTAGGTCTTATACTTGAAAGTTATAACTTACAGAGAGCATCAAGCTTCAAAGACAAACGCATAGTGGTAGTGTCATCAAAGAATAACTGAGCTTAAAACGTGGCAACCATGTCATGAAAATCCTCCTCCAAAACCATGACCGCTCAAATACTAAGTGTGATGACGGAAAGCAACCATCACCAGTGCTAATGCATTAAAGAGGTGTTAATCCAATATCGAGCAAGGAAAAGAGCGAACCAAGCTTCCACAAACAATAGAAAGCGATCAGTATGAGACTTCGAAGACAAGTTTCTACAAGTGGACTTAATATTGGATGCATTACGAACCTCAAGGGTTTAATCATTCACCACCTCCATAAAAGAAGAGAAGCTAGGGTCCATCCTTCTTCATCTTGGTCTATCAAAAAGAAGCAACGTCACATTGAAATCTCCACCAACAACCCATGCCAACATCAAAACCAGGCGCATACTTCCCCAGGATCATCCCAAAGCTCCATATTCATGGAAGACCTCGACACACCATAAACGAATGTCATAAAACATGAACACCATCACTCAAACGATTCAAACCCACAATGGTTGAATGGGAAAAAAATTCACCCACCCAACCAAGATTCTTATGATTCCATCCAACCACAATGGAACTCAAGCTACCAGATTGCTCGAGCCGAAAACAAACTTCCACTTCATTGTATCTAAAGATTCAATCTTGATTTCATGTGTGCACACTATACCCTCCTGCCATGTAGCGTCCGGGTCCGATTAAACCCGAACCCGACCAGACTAAGATCCGTATAATTCAATAAAGTTATCAATTATTAATAAAGAACTTAAATCGATCAATTGATCGTGAATCAAAAATTGTTCGTGTAAAATCGACCAAAAGTCGATCGCATCGTAATACGTGCCACGAAAAAACTGCATCATGAAATTGAAAATGTGAAACAAACCGAGACCGATATTATATCCGATTCGAGGAAACAAGACCAATTGAATCGACCGTTCGTCAATTAGAGATCGTTTGATATTTTTAAATCGCAAAATTTAACCATAAACCAAAACCGTATCTCAAGAATTTCGGGTATTAATACCCAATCTAATGTATAAGAATACAATACTCATTTTGATCGTCGTTCAGAGACAATCGAAACGAGATATTGCGCGTCGAAATCCAACGCTCGATGCGCGAATACGGTCAACTTTAAGTATGACAAATAAAGAGAGTCATGTTTAAAAAAATAAAAAAACTATTTTTTAAACATTGTCTCTGTACCTTTCCAACAATTTTTTTTAAAAAAATAGAATTAATATACAATATAAAATTTATGATGACATCATAAATGATGTCATTATAAATAATGTCATTAGTGACATCATTGTGATGATGTCGTATATATGTATAAAAAAAGAGAAAAGAGGAAGGTATCAAGAAGGAACTTCCCTCCTCTTCCTATATAACAGTTCCAATGCCCAAGCCCTCTCTCTTCTTTCCCTTTCCCCTTCCCAACTTTCCTAACATTCCTTCTCCAATTCTTCCATGGAGAACCCCTTTTTCTTTCCCCTCTATTGCAGAAATCTGCAGCTCTCCATCAAAAGGATGTTGCTCCCAAACTTCTTATTGCATTCATGCAATTGGATCTTCCTAACTTTGGAAATTTTCTAAAGTACAATTCCATTCCTTTCCCTTTGCTGCCATCCATGTCTCCTAAAAATCCTCATTTTACTACCATTCTTATATTTGAAGCTTCCTATTACCTGTGGTGTGCTATCAACTAAATTTCAAGAAGCCTAAGGTTTTATATTCCTACACTCTATTGTTCTATCTTTGCATCAGCAATACAACATTAAAGGAGGGGGATACTATGGGTACTCGTTTTTTTTACTGTTTGATTGGTATTCTTTTCATGATATTCCAGCACTAACTCCTATTAAATCTTTTCCATTATGTTAATGTTTTTACTAAGATGAACCACATGGTATAAAACATGGATAAACCACAATCGGAATGGACAAGATTTAGTGTTTGGGGTTTCCATGATTCATATCCTTTCAGCTCAACCAACCACGGGATTATTAAAATATTGTAGAACTGATTGAGACTATATTGAAACCACTAAATTACGGTTCAACTAGCTCCTTCTTGGATAATAATAATTAAGGATACAGTTAAAGTTAATTATAATAAACATAACCTTCAGCAAGGGTTGTATGTATAATCTCTTGATGACACATGCGTATATGTTATGGAGGTGATGTGTTTATTTTTTAAGAGACAATTAAACATTAGGATTTCATTTGGAATATTGTGCATGTGTTGGTGTCTATGTGCATCCATTTATTATATTCATACATGTATCCTTTTATTCATGTGGAGAATATTGGCATGTAATATACATACATGTATTAATGCAGTTTTGCTGCAAATAGGTGTACACTTAAAATAAGTGCGGAGTAAATATAGTTTTATATGTATTCAATTTAGTTTGAATTGTTTGGATCAATTCTTCCCCACAGTGATTTGTTGAAGCGTGGATCCAGTTTAAGAATTTGTTTTCATTATCATGAATTCCAATTTGATAGATGGAATTTACTCTTACATGAATAAAGTGACATTTTACTGTGCTTGAGAAGTATCTGTTTCGGGAATAATGTTCTCATAATCAAAAAAAATATTCCATACACAAGATGACTTGTGTAGGATTTTTAATTAACTCCACAGCAACTTCAACCCTTCCAGGTATCCTTTCAAGCGTACCCAATATCCTCTTTGGAAATCAGAATCGAGTGGTTAATAAATCATGACCAAATAGAAACTGCTCATTTGATCTATTGTCCAGTGACCTAGCATATTTGGAAGTGTCTATTCTGAAAAAATTGTTCCTGTAGTCAATATCCTCTTCAATACGATAATTTAACCCAAATAGGATAACTATTGACAAAAGATCTAGTTCTGTATAGTCAAACACAGGAAGGATTGAGAAAGAAACGAGTATCCGAGTAAGTAAAAATATCGGGAATCAGTGACGACTAATAATTAAAAATGACAGCCATGGTGACCCTTACACTTGACTGTGCGAGGACGCGGTGACCATCAACTGGGAGGGAGATAGGAAGCCCAGTTAGGGCAGCGATTGTCAAGTGCGTGGGTCTAGGATCTCATCCTTTTCACGGTTTTTACGTGAGCTCGCAATGTTTTTACGCCTCGTTGGGATCCTGACTTTTGACCAGCTCTGCTGACCCTCTGTTTAGGATACTCATGGGGGGATCCTCGGTTTTAGTTTTTCGTACGAGCTCGTCTACCCGTATCGGTCGGGTCCATCTAGAGTGACTTTTCCGAAGAGTCTCTCTCACCCGTCTTAATGGTGTAGTTTTGGAGTAGACCTATCCCTCTAATGGATCGCACTACCATTTAGATGGCGAGACGGAAGAGCCTCTTAAGAGGCTATCTCACCGCTTGAGTTTTGGTTACTTTTTCGCCAATATACTTGGCGATGCTACATTTGAATACTCTATGGCTACATTTGAATCATCTAGGGTTACATCTAAATCAGTTACAATTGAATTTGTAGGAGTTACAGTTGAACTCGGAATGAAGCATAATGGATCTTGGATAAGAGATTAAATCAATTATAAGTTGTTTTGCTTAGAGTTGACTATAATTAAGTTAGATGCAGAATCCTTATAAGTTAGTGGACGTGTTGAGGACTTAGTTAGGATGCATTACACAACACCGCATGCCTACGGAGGCACCCCATCCCTAAGGCACTCTTCACGCCTTAGAGTCATAGTATGAGGTCACATACAGACCAAGACCACAGACTATCCACTAAACTCAAAAAGTTAGATAGAATTGAAAACCATATTAGAATCTCATCTTTTCCATCATCAAGAAGCTTAGAGTCAATTCAATCATCACCTCATCAGCTCATTATCGAAAATCGATATTTATGATTTCTAATTAACAAGAAAATAATATATATACATATGGCCATCAACTAATATATAAATATATATATAGAAGGCTATGAGGTAATGGAGAAATTATAGATACGAGTCATTAACTACTATATAATAATACGACATATGGAAGGTAATGGGTAAAACTTGGGATATTCCTTCATGGTAGCTTGAAAATCTTGTTCATAGCAAGTAGATATAAATTTTTAGTTGTTTATGCCTTACTACTTGCTTATTTTGCAACCACCTTAAAATGCCAGCTTGTTTTAATAAGTTTTGGGATTTATCAATGCTCGTTGACGTCTCTTGTTCCTTTCATGCTTTGCAGGCAAGCAGTCTGTGACTCGGTAGCTAATTGATTATTCCGGATATCCACTGCTATTCCAAACTGTACAGTTACTTTTGTCACAGTTTTTGTTCATTTTATGATGTAAAATGTTTTCTCTCTCTTCTGTATATTTTTGGGAATACATGCATGAACTATCAACCTCTTTTGTACATATTGTTTATATATATGAAAATTTATGAACGGAAATTAGGTGGTACATTATATTGTTGGTTCCGTGGTTGTTACTTGAATTATGAATGTTATGGCAGAAACACGAAAAAATTCCCTGTATTTTCATATAACATGTATGATCTTTTATAAATGTAATACCACGAATGTGTTATAAACGGGTAGCCAGATTCGAGGGCGTTACATGCCACGAGGTTAAAAGTGTTCCAATGGACATACTTTTCTATGGTAATACTAGACCTCCGACATTCCAAGGCACAAACTTCATTGGGACACCAAGGGACCAACCCCGACACATATACCCCAATACAACTAGCCACCCGTTACTCAAAGATCGAGTCAATGGCCATACACCATATTGCCATCGAAACGTTAGTCATGAGGTAGTAATGTACAAACACTAGCCTTCGGAACTTCACCAGCTATCGACTAAATTGGGGTTGTAAGTTTCCTTTCTTCCCTTGATCCTTTCTTCGAGACACGAGTCTTCCAGCTCAAAGAGTTAACATGTCTTCTCTTGCATGAGAAGGTCAATGAGGCCAACGAGGCCTTTTGCATCAAGACCACTTACTTCAATCGTACACCCATATATAGGCCATTAACCAATAAAAAATTTCCTGCTAGCTAGCACCTTTTTCCTCCTTCAAAGTTGATGCCTTCGACACAAGGCCCAACTCCCACCACCATAACAGGATTGGCATTAAGAGATTGGACAAACTCCACTACTTAAATACATACATGACACTCATAGTTATGCTTATTCATTCCTGATGATGATGCCACATTGGAGGACACTTTTTGAAGAGCATAGGATAGGCTTTGGAAGCCACATGGTCACAACACATCGTAGCAGCTTCCTCATCCATTACCTCCACCTCGGTTAGCATACCAAAATCCAATCGCTTAAGCCACAAAAACACCACAGGTCGTCTAATCCGTATCTCCAACCACATTGATGAGGTGATAACCTCCACTACTGAACACAAGCCCGCCCCAAAACACAAGCCATTCCTTACGAACTCCACTACTGAACTAATGAGGGTCGATGCCACCTTGACCACATCCAAATATCTAATGTGCAGGGGAACTACAGAAACACATGTTTTCCACCATGCATGGCACTTCAAAGTATTTCCCAAGAACCTAGGCCGACACCACGGAATCGTAGAGAGTGCCCTCTCCAACCTCCTTGAAACAACTCGATTCGCACCTCCAAATCAAAGCCCTCGAATCATATGCATAAAATACCACCTTGCAACACAAAAGCACATTAACATCAATAAGATAATAATTCAGACCCTCTTTGATCGCACATTAACATCAACAAGATTAGGGAAGATTTCTTAATCACGATTAGTACTAATGATAAACATTAGGACAATGGTGTTTTAGATACAATGTATTTTTTTAACTGTCAAAACTCACAGCAATTCATAATAACCTCCAATTGACAGAAACCGGTTTTGTTGATTTTCTCTCGTTAAATTAATGAATATATGCAAGATATGATCCAAATAATTGAACTTAAGGCCTAATCCACTCAACGAATGATAGACATCTAATTTTACCTTCCTCCAACATCTTAATGCAAAGATCTCCACCCACTCAGGATTTTTAATAACCACTTAGCTAGTAAGGCCTCATTTAATACCATTAAAACTTAAATACACCCACCATTGACAAACTTGCTTTAATTTTACTCAAGGCATAAAACAGTATCAATACAAAAATCATACCCAGCCACCTTTCAATGTGCTTACACAGCTATTAAACATGAAATGGGATAAAAGAATGGCGCAAGCATATTAAACCAGTCTGTCACTCCAATAACTCAAGCAACTGTAATCAAAGGTAGAACTGCGTGATAAGTGAATTTTATAAATGTGAACCCCCGAGGATCCGGATACCTGTTTACGACACTTTCGCGGCATTTCATTCGCATGAGATCGCACAAGCTACAGAAAAACAAGGGAAATTTTTCGCACTGCTATATTTGCATATGACATTCATTTTCTTTACATAAACCACATAGACAAGAAAACAAGTGCCACCACCATTTCATTTCATAAATTTTCATATAATTACATCATGTACAAGAATTCTGCCAGTACATATAGTATTCCCAAAATTTTGTACAGAAGAGAAGGGAAACATTTACATCATAAAGTTAACCAAAAACTGGGAAAAAAGTAACATACCGTCTAGTATATACACGGTCACCTGATGTCATCAATAGCTACTGAGCAGCAGGCTTTTTGCCTGCCAAAACATGTTAGGAAAGAAGAGGCGTCAGCGGGCGCTGGTACCTCCCAAAAACTTATAAACATAAACATGCATTTAATATGTTCAAAAGTAAACAAGTAGAAAGGTGGAACAAGGTTTTCAGACTTGTAAGCATCTCCCATAAGCACCCATTATTCCAACATTTTTCATATATAACATATTTATTTCGTAATCAAATGTTCATAATTGTATGAGTGTATGTATATATATATATATTTCTATATTATCATATTGACCAGATATCATGTCTGTGGATTTGACGATGTGAAAGATGGGATTGGAATTGTTTATGGATTTACTTGATTCTCAAGTCCAATGATAGTCATTTCCTATCGACAAATCTTTTGATTATAACTTCTCCCAATCTTAACTTCAACTACCACAGATGTAATTCTAGATGATGTAGATATAGATATGGATGATCTGGATGTAGAATCGCCAAGTCTGTTGGCGAAAGAAAAACTCAAGCGGTGAGGTAGCCTACAAATGGTTCTTCAGTCTCGCCCTCTAATTGGAAGTGCGGTCCAATAGAGGGATAGGTCTACTCCAAAACTATGCCACTGAGACGGGTGAGAGAGACTCTCCGGAAAAGTCGCTCTAGAAAACGGCCCGACCGGTAACGAGCAACCGAGCTCGTACGAAAAACTAAAATTGAGGATTCCCCGCCTGGGTATCCTAAAACAGAGGGTCAGCGGAACTGGTCAAAGTCGGGATCCCAACGAGGCGTAAAAATACTGCGAGCTCGCGTAAAATCCTGAAAGGACTGGGATCCTAGACCCGCGTACTTGGCGGCCGATGCCCTAACTGGACTTCCTATCTCCCGCCCAGCTGAGGGTCACCGCACCCTCGCACGGTCAGGTGTAAAGGTCACCATGACCGGAACGATTTATTATCAGTCATTATCACATTACCATTAATTTTACTTATTTGATGGAAGTAACACATTTGATATACTTGTGACAAGGTAACAAAGTGCGTACTTTTCCCAGTCCATTCAAAGATGATCTTACTCGTATTAATGGATAATATCTATTTTTTTAAGCCTTATAGACTAGTCATTCATAGAAGATGAATATTCCACTTTCAAGCACTTGGGTGATATATGCTTTCTACTGCTCATTTGTTCTCCAACGTAATCAGATGCCATGTGAATATGCCATAAGGCCCATCACCCCATTTGTTATAGATGTAGATAAGTAGCTGAAATGCAAGAGAGGGCATTATGCACATCTTTTATGAAACAAAATTTTAACTAACTCAAGTTAGGAAATGCTAAGCTCCTATCTTGCATGTGAGACTGGGTATGAAAGGGAGAGGTATTAGACTACATTCTACCTTCGCAAGATGGATGAGATTTAAAGTTGTAACATCAAATCGTGTATTTTGGCATATATATATATATATATATATATATAATTTTGACTCTTGTTGAGTATTGAGACATCAATTCCCTAGAAGTGCACTTTCTCTACAGCAGAACCAAACTCCTTCATGAGATTCAGCCCAAAGTTTTCAAGTTTATAAGTTTATTGGGATATATGCAAAATAATCGTCAACGAAATCTTCTTCAGCTCTACCTAGGATTTGCAGTGAGTTTCCACCTGTAAAGGATATGGAAGTGCATGCCATTATTATTGTGTTCATCATTCTGTTTAACAAACATGGATTCAAGATGGATTCTAACCATCAATATCAAGTATGACTCAAGAACAACTCTACTTATTTGACAATATAAATGTTGGAAAGATACCAACAAAGATGACCTTATACTTAAGAAATTATATAAAGAGAGGAAACCAAGCTTGTAAGTGCATATGATGTCTTTGTTTTCTCTTACTTATATATACATTATATATGCATAGATATATTTTTCATTTACCATAGAAATTTATACCCCTTTGCATTAAGAAGTATCCTTTCATACAACCTAGAACCTCTAATTTCTAACCAATCAAAACTTCCCACTAGAGTTAGCATTTGTAGTTCTCCTGGATTTCATCAACATCAGCAGAGATGATTTTAAGGATACTGGATCTGCACTATCTAATATCTCCCATAATAGCTTGATGTTTGATCTGACTTGGTTTATTTTCTACCCCCAAATTTCAGGAAGGCTTTTAATGATTCATATTGTATAATATATAATAAATCATATATTATCAACAGACACCACAATCACACTAATTAGGCATTCTTATTCTTTGATTATAGGGACAGAACAAAAAAAACAGATATATAGTCTAATAATCTGATTGCATCAACCATAAACCAAAAACAAAAAAGGGATTGAAGGGATTACATGCATGGCAGCAAAGAGGAGTAGGGAATGTACATTTTTGATCTCTCAAATTTGAGAGAAATCTTTGCATGCGGGACCTGAAGCTGATGCTTGTTGCAATAATGTTGGCTGATTGCAGGGGCTGAATCTGCATGCAACAGTTGAAATTTGAGGAGGCGAGAACCCTTTCTACTTATGACAAAATTTCCAGAAGAAATTGAAGAAGGGAGAAGGGCTCCATTGGATTTGGAGAAAAAGAAGAGAGGGGTTTCTTCTCACGGAAGAAGAATGGAGGGGAAGGAATGAGTCTTCTTGGCTCTCTATATATAGAAGAGAAAAGGGATTTAAAGGGTGACAAGTGGGAAAAAGGAGGCCAAATGGACAGCCTGGAATCAGACAACTGTGACTGTGTTTAAAGCAGAAAAAAATAAATATTTTAATTTTTTTCAATTGAGCCGACTGTGAAACAACAACAGAGAAATTAATTTATTAAATAAATAAATATATATATATATTTTAAAACTCTCTTTTCTTGACAAACTTAAAGTTGACGCCTCAAGCCTCGGATTTTGACGCGAAATATTTCGTTTTGATCGTCTCTGAACAACGATCACAATGAGTATAATATTGATATACTTCCGATCGGGTTTGGATGCCCGAAATTTTTCGGGATACGGTTTCGATTTGAGGTTAAATTTTACAGTTTTAAAATATCAAACGACCTTTGATTGACGAATGGTCGATTCCGTTGGTCTTGTCTCGTCGAATCGGATCTAATGACAATCTCGGTTCATTTTGCGGTTTCCGAATTTACGTCGCGGCTTTTTCGGACAGCATTACGATGCGACCGATTTTTGGTCGATTTCGTCCGAACGACTTTTGACTCACGACCAATTAGTCGATATAAGTCATACAATGCTGACCGACAACTTTATCGGGTTAAACGGACCCTAATCGGGTGGGGTTAGGATTTGATTAAAATCCGGATATTACAATAAATAATTAACTTTGTTAGAAATTGACGCAGGCTCAGGCACTGCCAATAGTATCATTACAAAGATCATTATCATTACAAAATCATACTCCCCTTCTTTGAAAGGGCTTCCTTCCACTGCCAAAATCATACTCCTCTTGAAATGGAATTTAAAAAAAATGGAGAAAGCAAATGCTAATATATAACCATTTTGTCAATCAAATTAATCAAGCAGAATTAGATGTAGAACAGCAACATAAGTGTATTTTGATAAGATTGACTTTAAATGTTGATTTGAAATGGCCTCAGAGAAAGAAAACCTATGAATGTATGTAAGATAGCGATAAGGGTGAACATCAGAAATATTTATATTAAATCAAGACGGACCTGCAATGGAAACTTCACAAATGCTGGCTTAAATCGATGTTTGCAAAGCAAATGGAACCAGATTGTCACTACTGGAAGAATCAGAAGTAAAGGAGTAGACTGAGATGCTTCTTTGGTGCTCATCAGTCCAATAAGCAGAAGTTGCGATATTATCATTGCAGATATGATGCGTCCGTGAACATCAGGCCAGAAAGCCCCCGCACTTTCATATTTTTGAGTGTAAACATTAATGATCTTGAATACAGAAATCACAGTTAGAAAATTTTTTTGAGGAAACAATCACGAGGCACAGCAGATATAAAACATGAAACCTCCTCAATATATGTTCTAGATTTAAAATTTATTATAAATTTCAAACTTAATACAAGGTTTGTTATAACACTTCAGCTTGCAATAAAATAGCCACACCAGTAGTAAAGCTATACTAAAAGTGAGATGCTATTTCCTTTCACGCTTCCCGAACCCTATTTATGAGTAAGAATGCAAATTCTCAGTGCATTTCACTGTCATTTTACCCCAATTATTTGAAGTAGATCAGTTCCCTATATCAGACGAATCACTAACCTTTTGTTGGGGGAGAAAAGGGGCGGGCAAACAATATGGCATACTCAAATATACAACCCTACATTTCATATCACCAAATCATATTAGGTTATCCTACCTTCTCCTCTCGATGAATGCAAAATCCAATTCCAGAAGCCCTCATTGAGTCACATAACCTAAGTTCCAGCTAGAGAGGTAAATCCCATGATGCATTGATGAGGTTCGTATTCACGTTGAGAGCTATTGCGGAATTTGTTTTACTCAAAATTGCATCCTGCTTCTTTATTTAATTAAATTTAATATCAAATTATCAAATATAAAAATTGATTAAAGAATTTTAAAGGAACCAATACACCAGATATTTGAAGATAATCTTTATTTGGAACTAATTGTACAACTTATCTAAAAAATGTGATACCTGGTGGCGGAAAACAACATAAGACAAGCCAAAGAACACAATGATGAATGGAAGAATGATAGGTGTGACAACAGAATAAACCAATCCAAGAAGGAAATACAGCTGTATTCGAGGTTCAGAAGAGGCAAATTCCAAACTCCCAGGATCCATTGCCTGCTCCCTGTCATGCGCCGTTTTTACTAAAACAGTATTTTTTATATGAAAGATAATCAATGGCTTCAGCCTGATAATTTCTGCAGCAACTCCTGCCCAGCCATCAACCATGACATACGTTATGAAAAATGTTGCTTTCATGGGGATAGACTGACCGACAATGACAGGAACCCTGAAAGACATGTTAACAATTCCTCATATATTTCTACCAATAAAGAAAATGATTAAGGAGAAAATAACATTGACTGCAAACAGTTGAACACAGATACCGATATAGATGTTACCATATACATACATATATAGAGAGAGATAGAGGATATCTTTCCAATGGGACATGGTCCTTCCATTCGTAAGGAAGGCCAACAATCTCAATTGTCCGTAATTAATCTTATGGTTGTTATTTATGGTATGTTAATATTATTTATAAATTAAGAAAAAATCCATTTTGGTCTTTATACATTATCTAAAAATAGTATCTACCTACCTCAATTATCTCCTTCATTGATATGTCACATTAATTGTTTATTCAAAATTAGAAACCCTAATTATTTTGGCATGAGGCGTCATTTCAGTTTGTTGACGGCGGCGAGCGAAGGAAGAGGACGACAGCAGCGCCGGTGTGTCGACGAAGCGTTGGTGTGTCGATGAGGACGGCGGCAGCGCCAGAATATCTCCTCCATTAATATGTCACCACGGAGGCCAACGAAGCATTTGTTATGTCGACGGAAGCGAGTGAGAGGAAGAGGACGATAGCACTTGCATAGAGGAGCACACGACCTTGATGTTGGTGTTAGTGATGCTTTCCTCCATCACATCGTTCTCGCGATCTTTGCGGGCGACGACGGCGATGCCGCAGATGATGGCAACGAAGGCAATCGTCGATATGGAGATGATGATGAAGCACTTCTTGGAGCAATTCCCAGCATTATATGCGGCCTCATCGGCAAGGCAGAAGTGGGTGGCACGTGTACTTGCTGGGGGATGATGCTGCGACTCTACGGGAAGTTCATCACGTAGACGACAATGACAACACGTAGATCGGATGTCGACGTATGTAGCATGGCGACGGTAGCGCAAGGAGGCCATGCAACCATTATATCTTACGTATTTCATGTGTATTATACAATTTTGATGTGTATTATTACAATTTTGATGTGTATTATACATATTTGATGTATATTTTTACTTATCAATTGGATGTGAATGACAATTGTAGTTTTTTATATATTGTATATTTGATGTGTATTACACATTCTGCATGTGCATTACACATTTTGGATGTGTATTATACATTTTGGATGTGTACTATACATATTTGGATATGTATTATACATATTGAAAACATGTACTATACATTTATGTAAAAAGGATTGCAAATTCTATTCATGCTTCTACTACTATATATGTTGGACTCGCTACTGTTATGGCTAATTTGACTAGTGATGGCAACTCTCTTTCTTCTACTCAGCCATCTGTTTCTGTGAGATCAGTTAAACTTGCCAATGGATCTCACTCTCTCATTACTACCATGGGCAGAGTGGATTTCTCCTCCATATTAAAACTCTCTGGTGTTTATTATGCTCTAGAGTTTCCTCTAAGTTTGTTGTACGTTTATAAATTATGCAAGGATCTCAATTCCCAGGTTATTTTTTATCAACATAGTTGCTACTTCCAGGACATTCCACATTCATACTTCGTGGTGGTGGCTATGAGAAACATGGACTTTATTATCTTGATGTATCTAATAACTCTCTCTTTATCATTCTACATTCTTATTTCTAGCAACTACGTCTTGCACATCCTTCTGCTAGTGTATGTTCCCTAAAGTCAGTCCTCTAAAGCCATTTGAATGTGATGAAACATCATAGGACATCTTTCCTCGAAGAACTAAGCCGCAAAGGTCATCTCCATTTGATCTTGTTCATTGTGATGTTTGGGATCTTTGCCCAATACATGATAAGGCCATATGAAGAGGTTCCTCTCCATTCTCGTTGCTTTATCCTAGTGATAAGACATTTCCGCTACCTCTGTGTATTTTTGGTTGCGCTTATTTTGGTCACAATTTTCATGCCAAAGACAACTTTCTCCTTGTGCAATAAAATGCATCTTCTTGGGATATTCTAGAATCCAAAAGGGATGCAAATGTTGTGATCCAGCTGGGCACCATTATTTTATCTTTGCAGATGTTACATTCTTTGAGAAGACTGGTTTCTTTACCGAGAGTGTTAAAGAGATCCCTTTGGAGTTCCCTCCTCCATTACAGGTTTACCAAAGGAGGGAGAAACATGCATCTGAGATGGTTCCTTTACCTATTCTATATGATTTGCAAGTTGATGACCATGCAACCAAAGTTCACTCACCTGATGCTACTTCGGATGCTACAATTATGAATGGTCCCTCTTCCTCTATTGAGCTTCCTTTGCTCTAAGGAAGCCTAAAAGGCAATGTACTCTACATCCTATGTCAAATTTTACGTGTACCGATAGATTATCTAAATGTAACAGGGCATTTATAGATGCTCTTATTGTTGTACCTCTTCCACAATATTATCATTGAGCTCTTCAACATCCGAGTTGGGAACAGGCTATGGATAGGGAGATGGATGCTCTTGTCTCAAGGGACACTTGGGATTAGGGATATCAGTTGGTTGGGTTTGGGGTGGGTTTTAGTATTCCCAAACCCATACCCACTAAAACCACTATTCAAACCCGTCCATTTATTAAACGGTAGTTCTAAGTGGATACCCATATATCCATCGGGTATCCATGTATCCAATGGTTATCCACATATATGATATAAAATCAAATCTTAAACTAACCATTTATACAATATATTATTACAAAAAGATAATAAAAGTAAGTTATATGAAAACTTCACACACATTAATCATATGGTTAATTATAAATCAGTTATGGACACATAATGAATGAAAATATTGAGCATACATAACATGTTGACATTTAATTTGTGGGTAACGTATAATGTGTAAGGTCTGTGTGGGAACGCCAAATATATGCAACACATATCTGGGGAATATCAATGATTTATATTGATTGGATGATTTGTTCATATTAAATTAAAATATGTATGTTAGAGATATAAAAAGATGGTTGAATCTGAATTAGTGAATGAATTGGGGGAATATAACAAGTCTTTTATATAGATGAGTTGAAAACAATTAGATATTGGTTAGGTTGGACTAGTTTAAATAACATGAAACACATAAACACACACATGTACATGTATATATGTATATGTTGTATGTGTACATGTAGATATACATTTTTATGTACATGTGTATGTGTACTTAAATATATTCGGGTTCAGGTTCGGGTACTGATGAATCTCCATTTCATCACCTTTATTCTATCATTTTGGCCTTAAAAACCCCAGCAAATGCATGTAAATAGCATTAATTTGTCTATAAAAGCATTTATTATTTGTTGCATTCATTGTACATAGAATAAGGTTTTTAATGCCAAAAATGTAGAATAAAGAGAAGAAAAGAAAAAGGAATAAAATATTGCAAATATTTTATGACCCGAACCCCGAGACCAAGGCCAGCATGGAACTGGTCAACAAGGAATAAAGTAGGGGGAGATAAGGGCCAACAGTACAATAAATACCTCATTTCTTTATTCATTTATTTATGCATTTTTGACACCTATTTTGTATATAATTATTCATTCATCAAATAGAGAAACTCTGTACATGAAAGTTGTAGGTAATAATGTGAATAAAATTACAAAATTGAGTTTGTACAAAAATGATATACCGTGTACATTTTATACACAGAATAAAAAGCCAGAATCTCAACTTCACAAACCCATATCTTGCAAATAAAAACTCAAAATCAACCAAAATCACTTTAATTGTATATAGCTTTCCAAGAACTATTTAATAAAAATTGGTTTCATAATTCTTGGAGTTCATCTGTGAAAGTTAGGATTTTGGCCCTCATTGTATATAGTAATGATTAAAATATTCATTCTATTCATTAATTATTATTTCTATAAATTGATTATTTCGGAATCTTGTAAATAATATATATATATTATATACATATTGAAATTAGAATAAAACCAAAAAGAATTTGCAAAATAAAATAAGTCTATGCAATACATAGGCAAAATACCTATGCTATCTATATGTATATAAATAAAAAGGGATTTAATTCTTTTATTCTTTATTCATCTATATTTTTAGAATATTGTAAATATTACATAAAATTTATTAAAAAAATACAAATCCAAAATAAAAACCAAGAAAATACATTAAATAAATAAAGTATATATAAAATATTGGTAAAATACCTATAAGTATACCTACATATTACATATACCTATTTATTTAAAAATGTAAATAAACTTATAAAAATTGAATAAAAATATATTTACACTCACAAAATTAAGTTATAATTTAATAAAATAAAATAAATAAAATAAAAATAAACAAAATAAAAATAAATACATATAAATATACTTATAAATACATTATTAAAATAAACCCATAATAAAATACATCAAAAAATAAATAAAAATCATAAATAAATGCTACATTATTTAATAAACATTTTTTATTTTTTAAGCAAAATCTAATTAATTCATTTATTATGTTTAATAAATAGGTCAATATCTTGTTGATGTGGACCAATCAGAGGCCAGGGAATGTTGACCTCCGGTCAACTCCCCCTGCACCTCTGACTCCCGTCAGAACTGTCCAATCCCCCTTATTCTTGCATTTTACCCGCTTGATACAGAGCTCTATCACCATCGATCACTTCACGAGATTTATGCCCCGTTCATTGTACATTCACGCCGCTCACTTAGATTGCGCGTACATAGCCTAGATTCTTTGATCTGAGCCAATCAATAAGGGTGTCATCCTTGTTTATAAATAACCCCATCTCCCTCCTCCGAGTTTTTTGGCCATTTCCCTAGCCCTAGAGCCCCAGCCTTCGGCCAAGAGTGCATCCAGGTGACAGCTGGAGGTCCTCTGAAGGTCGTGGAGGTTCGTGAAGGAAGGAGATGCGCCCACGACGGAGCTCCGGCATCCGTCCTGCTCCCTGGAGTTCTCCAGGTATAAGAGATGCGCCTTTACTCATTTTAGTTAGGTCTTAGTCTTATCATTTCATTTTCGTCTTTAAATTAGTGTTTAGCTGTTAGAATTAGCGTAGATTTGGTTACCCGTAGTTCGCCGGAGCAGAACCCATTCACAGTACCCCTGCCGTTTTCCGACCACCCTCTCGCCTCCATCTCCTTATCCTTTCATTTCTCCATTCCCCAGGCACCCTCACTCACCCAGATCCTCCTCGGATCTGGAAATCAGATCTCCTCCTTCCGCCCTCCGCCGAAGATCACCGCCCCACTCCACCATCCTTCATTTCACCACCAATAAGTGTCCCAGGCCTTCGTTTTTCTTGTGTGAGTCACGTTGCAGGTGTTGGGAGGCCAAAGGATCCCTGTTGGGGTCGATTTATAATTCTTGCAGGTACCTGGGAGCCTCGTCCCTCACCGACCCCGCTGGACCGCTCCGGTGAGCCTTCGGCTCTCCTGAGCCCCCCAATCGACAGAGCGAGCCCCCAGGAAGCTTTTTGGACTGTTGACGCATATATAGTAGTGCATGTACCTCTTCATTATTTTTATTTTTAGTTGTATGCTTTATGTAATTTCCCCATAAGCTACTCTCCTATATAAGAGAGCCTAGGGCTTATGGAATAAACAAGTTATTCGTTTTTCCCAACATGGTATCAGAGCGACGGTCCTAGACCGGAGTTCTCGAAACCCTAACCCTAGCCCACCCCACCCGCCGGCCTCTCCTTCTCTCTCCATCTCATCGGCGCCGCCGGAGATCGCCATTGCCGCTCCAGCGCCGCTACTCCAACATCCTCGCACCTCTGCGCGCTGTGCGCTTGTGCACGCTGTAGCACCTGTGCGCCGTGCGCTTGTGCGTTGTAGCGCCTGCACGCTGTAGCGCCCTCCTGCCAGTGCTGCACCTCTGCGTGACCGTGCGCCATTGCACCTACCAGCGCCTGTGCGCCTTCCTGCGCCAGTGCGCAAGTCAGCCCTGCCGCATGCTTGATCTCCAGCGCATCGCCAGTGCATCTCGCCAGTGCATCGCCTGCACATATTCTCGTGCATCTCCAGTGCATCGCCTGCGCATCTTTGTGCATCTCCAGTTGCGTGTGCACGTGCTTCTTGCACGCGTGTACGTGTGTTAAGCCCTAAGCCCTAGGGCACACACACATCTTCATCTACATGGGGTTAGTTGCTTGAGGTCTATACATGCAACTAAGCCCGTCTATGTCATTGTAGACGAATCTCATCCTCTGTCAGTCGCTCCAGTCTTCCATCTCCAGTATGTCAGAAAGCAAGGCGGATATCCCATCTATTGGCGCCTTTCGTGGTCCAGCGCCTATTGTCAAGATGGACGGTACAAACTATGAACTGTGGGCAATGCAGTTCATGAGTATGATGAAGTCAACAGGTAAGAAGCACATTCTTACCGAACCAGAGCCTGCTGAGAAGACTGGAGCCAATGCCTCTTGGGAGGCGGATGATGCATACGCCAAAGTGTGGCTATCTGGTACACTGGTAATTGAGATAGCAAATGACATTCTACATCAACCCACAACCAAAGATATGTGGGACATCCTGGCGGCCACATATTCCCAGGCGAAGAATAAGACAAAGATTCTGCAACTCCAGCATGATATCTTCACTATCAAGCAGAATGGTCGTTCTCTACATTCTCTTTATACATCACTGAGAGGGATGTTCGAGAAGCTCTATAGCTTCATGCCCCTGACAGCCACGCCAGAACAACAGAAGACATATAGGAACGCGACTATGGTGGGCGTGTTCCTAGCTGCACTTGATCCTGAGTATGAGGCGGCACGATCACAGATTTTGGCCGATTCTACTATTCCTCCCATGGAGGAAGCTTTCCATAGACTGAGTCGGATCACAGTTCCTTCCACAGCCCCTAGTCAGAATTCTTCAGCCATGGCAGCCAACAGAGGTCGCGGATTTCATCAACAGGGCCGTGGACGTGGACCTCGTGGAAGAGGTGGCCGCAATAGGCCAACAAGTACCTACTGTCACCGAGTTGGACACAATGAAGACACATGCTACTCGAAGCATGGATTTCCTGCATCCGCACGAGCTGCTGAGCAGATAGAGCCTCCATCTGCTGCTACTTTGGATCAACGGTTCGACGATCTAGTTGCTCGTCTGACGGGCATTATTCCACCATCTGGTCCAACACCGACTACATAGACTCATTCTGATGCTGCTGCTTCTGCCTCTGCGTCTACCAGTACCTCAGGTAGTATACTTGCACTCAACAGTAGTAGATCATATACATTACCATGGATTATGGACTCGGGCGCTACACATCACCTATGTGGCGACCAGAGTCTACTTACAGGATACACTCAGATCCCTCCAGGACGGACAGTAGTAATTGCCAATGGTACACATTCCCCCATCACTGGTCAGGGGGAGATCATATTGACATCTTCTATGCAGCTCAAGAATGTGCTACATGCACCTGATTTTTCAATGAATTTGTTGTCAATTAGTCAGATTACGAAGGACCTACATTGTCGGGCAATTTTTGATCCATCTTCTTTGATTTTTCAGGACATCCATACGGGCAACGTGATTGGTCGTGGCTATGAGCAAGGAGGCCTCTACCGCCTGAATCAGACTCCTTTTGCTAGAACCTCATCCTCTTCTCCTGGACAAGCATCTACTTTATTGTGACATCTGCGCTTTGGTCATTTACCGCTTCAGAAGTTGCGTCAAGTTTTACCTTATGGTCTTCCTCACACACCTATTCATTGTGAGGCGTGTCAGTTGGGAAAGCATCACAGGTCGTCCTTTCCCAGTCGTCTAGGTCGGAGTAGTACCTCCAAGTTCGAGTTATTTCATATTGATGTCTGGGGTCCCAGTCGTGTACCTGATCATCAGGGACACAGATTTTATATAGTTTTTGTGGATGATTTTTCTAGAGTGTCATGGGTGTTTCTGATGAAAAATAAATCTGAAGCAGGAAATATCATTATCCTTTTTCTGAATGAAATACAAAATGTTTTCTCCACATCTGTGAAGTTTGTGAGAAGTGATAATGCTTTAGAGTTGTGCACCAATATTCTTGCCAATTATTACTCCTCAAAAGGGATTGTTCACCAAACATCTTGTGCCCATACATCTCAACAGAACGGAATTGCTGAAAGGAAACACCGTCACCTTCTCGATGTCACAAGATCACTCCTTATACAGAGTCATGTTCCCTACTCCTACTGGGGTGATGCAGTTCTCACTGCATGTTACGTAATCAATCGTATGCCTTCTTCTGTCTTGAATGAACAGATTCCGTTTTCCCTCATTCATCCTGGCAAAGATCTGTTCACTCTTACTCCTCGTGTGTTTGGGTCGGTTGCATTTGTCCATCAGTTGTCGCCTGGTACTGACAAGCTCTCTCCTAGGGCTGTCAAGTGTGTTTTCGTTGGGTACTCCAGAACTCAAAAGGGGTACAAGTGCTTTGACCCTCTGCGTCGGCGGTATATGATCAGTGTAGATGTTACATTTTTTGAATCTGTTATGTATTTTTCAGCCTCAGGAGACAAGCAGCTACCATCTATATCTACTGATGCCATATACATGACACCACCACCTCAGATGCCGTCACCACCACCACCACCTCAGATGCCGTTACCACCACCACCGCCACCACCACCACCACCTATCTCACCGCTACCGTTCCATTATACCCACAGGCCTCCTCCCGCTCATGGTCATGACTCGTCTACTAGCTCGCCTATGGTATGTAATGAAAATATTACTGTTGATGGATCTGACGACATTTCTGAGCAGGATATGTTGCAGGGGCCAGATGAGAGTACAACTGATTTAGATGTTCCCATTGCTCTACGCAAGTCGAAGAGGAGCTCTGTTACATATCCATTATCAGCATTCGTGTCTTTTGAGAGGCTATCTGGGGATTTCAGGTCATTTGTTGTGGCACTGTCAGCTGTAGATATTCCACGAAACCATCAAGAAGCTCTGCAGGATAGTAGATGGCGGCTAGCAATGGAGGAAGAAATGGCGGCACTTCAGTCCAGAGGAACTTGGAGTTTGGTTCCTATACCTCCAGATGTGAACCCGGTGAGCTGCAAGTGGGTGTTTACAGTGAAGCACAATGCAGATGGCTCTATTAACAGGTACAAGGCACGTCTTGTTGCACGTGGCTTTACACAGACATACGGGGTGGATTACCTTGACACATTCTCGCCTGTGGCACGTCACTCCACTCTACGGATCTTGTTGTCAGTCGCAATTGCTAGAGACTGGCCGCTCCATCAGCTGGACGTGAAGAATGCATTCCTATATGGAGATTTGCAGGAAGAAGTGTATATGCAACAGCCACCTGGTTTTGCTGTTGAGGGGGAGTGTTCCAAGGTATGCAGGTTACATAAGGCTATTTATGGCCTTAAGTAGAGCCCCAGAGCATGGTTTCAGAAGCTCTCAGATCTCTTCGAGAAACAAGGATACAAACGCTCCAATGCTGATCATTCCTTGTTTGTACAGAAGACTGCTAGAGGTATCATTGTAATCATGGTTTATGTTGATGACATCTTGATTACAGGAGATGATGAGCAGGGCATAAAGCAGGCGAAAGAAAAACTGGGAACCGAATTTGTCACCAAGGACCTGGGAGTCCTTAGATATTTTTCAGGGCTGGAATTTGCTAGAAATCCATATGGATTAGTAATGCCGCAGAGGAAATATGTTACAGATCTATTGAGTGAAACAGGTATGCTTGGGTGTCGGCCTGCTATGACACCAATGGATCCCAGCATGAAGCTCTATGATGATGACACAGAGGAGGTGGACAAGAGAAGGTACAGAGAACTGGTAGGCAAACTACTGTATGTCACGATCACTAGACCTGATATATCATTTGCAGTGAGTCGTGTGAGCCAGTTCATGGAGCAACCACGTCAGGTCCATATGGATGCGATACACATGATTCTGAGATATCTAAAATCATCTCCAGGTGCAGGCTTGCTATTTAAGAAGGGAAAGGAGATATCTATCACAGCGTGTGCTGATGCAGACTATGCAGGATGCTCCAAGGACAGGAAGTCCACCTCAGGTTTTGCAGTCTATGTTGGAGATGCTCTAGTCTCGTGGAGGAGCAAGAAACAGACAGTGGTAGCTAGATCCAGTGCTGAATCTGAATACAGGGCTATGGCCCAGGCTAGCACAGAAATGATGTGGGTGAAAGCTCTACTTACAGATCTATGTCTTGATATACCACTTCCTATGAAGTTGGAATGTGATAATCAGGCAGCCTTGTTCATTGCAAACAACCCAGCATTCCATGAGAGGACCAAGCATATCGAGGTTGACTGTCACTACATACGTGACATGATTCAGAAGGGGTTCATTGCTACATCTCATGTCACCTCAGAGAATCAAACTGCTGATATATTTACCAAGGCATTACTTCGAGGCCCATTCCAGAAGTGTGCGTCCAAGCTGAGCATGATTGATATCTATGCTCCATCTTGAGGGGGAGTGTTGACGCATATAGAGTAGTGCCTGTACCTCTTCGTTATTTTTATTTTTAGTTGTATGCTTTATGTAATTTCCTCATAGGCTACTCTCCTATATAAGAGAGCCTAGGGCTTATGGAATAAACAAGTTGTTCGTTTTTTCCAACATGGACCTTCAACAGCCCGAGGAACCGTCGGATGTGCACACCAAGCCAGATCGAAGCTCGGGAGGCACGGGGTTCTTCCCTGTTCTTCCGAGCACCTTCAGAGCCGTCCGATCATGGTCCCAGCCCAGATCAGAAGCCAACCATCCGATGAAGCTCTCCTTCAACCGTCAGATCAGCCCGGTTGATCTAATCGCAGCCCTCCATCGGCGAAGCGTCATCGGGCGAGGAGGAGGCGACGCGTGTCAAGTGGGCGAAGTTCAACCGTAGGATCGCGCGCCTGAGGGGATAAATTTCATATATGTCCCCCGCCTTTTTGTATTTATATTTTAATTCTGTAAATAAACTTTCACGCTATAAAATAATTTTAATTTTTGTGAAAGGACCCCTGTGTCTGTAATTGCTATTTGGTCCCTCTGCGCCTCACGTGCAGTCCCACGTGAGGCGCGTGATTTTTGCATTGAAGCCCTGGCGACTTTTGTAAATTGTAATTTAGTTCCAAAACTTCAAATAAACATTTATTCTATTGATATTTTTGCATAGAGACCCCTGTATTTATTTTATTTGCAAAAATGCCCCTGCCAGGCTGTTTAATTTTTATGTCTTTTATGTAGTTATTAAAAATACCTATGAAGCTCCTAAAAATCCACAAAAATTAGGTTAGATGCTTCATGTAGTGTACCTTCACGCCACGTGTCCATTCTGCATTTTTCGTATTTAACCTAATTATTAAAAATGAAAAAGGAGCCCTTTTGTACTGTTTAAATTAGAAAATACAAAAAAAGTATAAAACGTTTTTGAAAAATTACAAAAAAATTATATATGGTATATTTATATATATATATTGAGTCCAGAAATTGAAAAACCCTAAAAATAATAAAAAAATATATAAAAATCATAAAACTCCAAAATCCAACAAAAAATAGAAAAAACCTATAAAAATACCAAAAATATATTTTTCTCTTTTATAATTATCCATATATTATTATTAATGTATTAAAATTAATTTGGGTAATTTTGGGAATTATTTTATATTTTTAAACCCCAAATTAATTTCGGCTTATTTAAGTAGTCCATATCGAGGACATTTTTGAAATTAAAAACACCTAAAAAAATTAGAAATATTCCAGAAAAATAAAAAAATAAAAAAATATCAAAATCTAAAAAAATATTATATCTATAAATTTGAAGCATTTATATCTATATATATGTCCATATATTATATTCCTTATCTCTCCTCTTATATATATACCTCTTTATATATATATAGAACCATATTATATAATTAAAAATATAAAAAAAAGAAATGAAAATATAAAAACAAAATAAAAATTATAAAAACAAAAATATAAAAAAAATATATATATAATGTAAAAAAAATAATAATAACCCACAAACAATAAAGAAATGGACATGATCATTGAATTGAATAATTGCAAAACAATTTTCATCATACAACCATTCGCCTCCCAGTGTTTGACCTCTACTCATGCTTACACCTATACACACTTGCATGTAGAGTTATAATAAATTTTAACTCCACATTTTTGGATATTCATTGCATACATTTATTGTGGGTTAATTGTTGATTGATTGAGGGGATTCCGTCTGAGGTCAACTCAGCGACTGTCGATCCGCCTTGTGGAAAGACACGACCTTGGCAAAATCCTCTTTCATCAAATGGCGTCGTTGCCGGGGAGGCAACGGATTTTATATGAATTTTGTGTGGTTTTTAATTCATTAATTTAATTCTTTGCTCATATCCATTATATATTTATTTATTTGACTTCTTATTGACATTATTTGATTGACTGCTCTGACCCATCTTCTTTCTTTGTCGTTGATGCGAGGTACCGCTAAGCGAAAGAGGACCTTCTAGGAGGACCTATGCACCCAAGCAAGGCAGAGTTGGCCCTTCTACGCCGGCCAACAGGAGAGAGCATCAATAGCAGATGAAGGAGAATTTTCGGATGGCAGTCTCATTTTATGCATTTTATTTTATTATGTATATTTATGTGAGAGAGTGACACTTGGATTGTAATAAAACAGGACTCTCACAGGTACACTCTGGTTCCCGAGGTCCAGTGCCCGAGGAATTGTTCCCTTGGGGGCCTCGATGGTTTTGACGCTTTTCCGTTCTTTATTTTATTTTGTTATTTTGTGTGAATGAGCCTTAACCATAGGAGTTGCTTGCTCGTAGAGTTAGGTCCAAACACCCTAATATATTTGCATGTACCTATAGTTCGCTTTGGACCTAGATCAAACTCTAAATAGTCACCTCGCCATCTTCGAGCCTACGCGCCGCGAGCTCACCCTGCCAAGCGCTTCTCCTGAACTCGATGTGTCGAGAGGAGGAGGGGTGAGCCTAGACCGGACTCCTGGCTGGAAGATCGGAGAGCGACTTGTGGTGCTTCACGATAATAGCAATTTCTGAACCTAGGGCGATTTCTTCGGCTTGCATTTGCATATAGTATAGGTTTCAAATTTTGTTCTGCATCCTGCATGGAGAGAGCTGGAGGCACTGTAAGTCTTCTTACTTAGCATGCATCATCGATTTCTGACTTACATGGCTTTTCCGATCTTCTCCCTCTGTTTTTGCTAACCTAGGATGCTTAATGGAAATTGGAACCTCGATAGGCACGTGCATTGAAAATACCAAAAAAAGAAGTGATAACCTAAATAAATTAGGGACCGATAACTCTATTGGATCTAAAAATAAAACATAATGGATTTCCTTGTCTTGGGGAGTGCAACCCCCTCATTGTATGCGTTTTAATTGCTCACGTACGCACTAAGGAGTAGAGCCCAAATCCCATCAAGCCTCCTAAGTGTTTGTACAACTTTGTGATTCTCACCTCACTCTAAAAAATGAAAAGATAAATGATCGTCACCCGATGGTCTTCACTGTGTCGAGTAGGTGAATCGGGGGTTTGCCTTGTGTCTTGATTGTGACTTGGAGTCCATTATGCTTTTCTTTCATTATTAGAGTAGTAAGTCTCGTCCGTGTGAGTCATGCATTTTTTATCTTTGAGTCTCTCTACCTCTCTTATACATATGCCTCTTCATTTGCATTAAGTCGTGATCTTGGCGCTTGAGCTCAATCATTTCTTCGCCAAGTCCTTCGTTTCCCTCTTCTTGACCATCTTCTTCGTATCCACTGTACCATCCCCATCTTCTCCGGTTCGAGGAGAGCCTGCTCATCGGACCACCATTTTGACGGTGTTCCCGCCCTGTGTGGAACACCCAATTTTTGTCTATGTCCTGATTTTCTCGCCCGCCCTCCTCGTCCCCTTTGTATCACTCTTCTCTCACTCGTGATATTGGCACACAAGCTCAATCAGCTTCTCCACTTCATTGTGTTATCCTTCTTATCCATCCTCCTTGTGTCCCCCGTATCACCACTCCCTTTACCCGGGAATGATGTGCACATCGATAGCCCGCATCGAGGATTCCATGATCACCTTGATTATCTGTGTAAGACGGGCCAATGATGTTGAGGATGCTGAGATTGATTTGGTGGATTTGACTTTGGATACATGCATACGAGCGTATTGAGGATTTTTGATGATGCATAGAGCATAGGTGTGATGCATTATTGAGGTATTTTTAGTTCTCGCACACCGGATTGAGGATGTGATATGATGCGGTGACTTGGTGATGATTTCATGAGTATTGATTGATCTATCTATTTTGAGGTTCCAGCCATCTTGATTCTGAGGATTGACTGCTTATTCTGATATGGACTGTCTGGTAAAGGTGTGCGGATCCTGCATGATCTCTCATCTTCCTGATTAAACCATCCTTGATCTCCTGACTCTTTGACCCACCCTGGAACTTATAGGAGTCCTTATGATATGTTGTGCCATCTCAGCCAGATTTGATTGACCTGAGGGATATCTTGTGAATGACCTGATTATTTGCCCCCGATTGATCTTATGCCCTCCGAATGATTAATGATTGATTGCTTTTGAGGACCTGAGATTTTATGCCAGCATTCCCATGACCTACATTTATCTACCTCGCATAACTCCCCGAGGACTAGCTGCGGGAGAATGCGACAATTTCTAGGACTACGGTTTCCTCCACTGCTTGGATCGTCATGTTGATGGGACTCGAAATCGAGTCAGATCATATACTTGATTGGCCTCCCCCTGTGATTGTGTACCCGACCTGTCAGTACACGAGGCCAATAGACGGATTTCTCTCCTTGACGTTCCTCGCAAGGACGAGCCTCGATATTCTAGTTATTCACCGCCTAGTTCATAGCTCTCCGAGGGTTATCTGCGAGAGGTTATGACACATTTTAGCTCCCTGGTCTCCTCTGCTGGTAGACGGTCTGCCGTCTATCGAGACTAGGTTTCCTGTGGATCCGTCTGATGGATCCGGCTCCTTTGAGCCATTTTCTCTCCTTGACGACCCTCGCAAGGACGAGATGTACTCTGATTATTCACTGTGTAGCTCACATCACTTCCCGAGGACTATCTGCGGAAGGATGCGACACTTTCTTTACGATCAACTTCTCTCACTTCTGGTGCCCCGATCTGCAGGGCACGAAGCCGATTCCTCTGATATGGACAGTTGGTCTCCTGTTCTGATTATGCGCCCGATCTGTTGGGGCATGAGACCGACTTGATTAGACTCCCTTGAGTCTGCTCGCCTTGACGGTCCTCGCAAGGATGAGCTCTTTTCTTATTATTCCTTGACTAGCTCGTAGCTCCCCGAGGGTTATCTGCGGGAGAATACGACATATTTCCGATCTGATTGGTCTCTTCTGATGGTAGCCGATTTGTCGACTACTGAGACCACTATGTGGGTCTGTCTGATGGACCCGGCTCCTTCAAGCCCTTCTCTCTCCTTGACGACCCTTGCAAGGTAGAGACACATTCTGACTATTCCTTGCCTAGATTACATTACTCCCCGAGGACTATCTGCGGGAGAATGCGACACTCTCTTTATGCTTGGTTCCCCCTTCTTATTGTGTCTCCGATCTGCGGAGCACGGAATAGAGTCATCTGACTTACATGATTTTTGGTCCCATCCTATGTTGCATATTCGATCTGTGGATCATGGTACCCATCTGATTACACTCCTTTGAGTCTGCTCGCCTTGACGGTCCTTGCAAGGTTGAGCTCCTGATATCTGCTATTTTCATGCCTAGCTGGCAGCACGTTCCCCGAGGGTTGTCTGCGGGACGCTGCCACATTCTTTAGACTTTCTGATCTCTTCTGCTGGTAGCCGATATGTCGCCTACCGAGACCGTACCTGATGATCCGTCTGATGGATCACTGACGCCTTTGCGTCCACTCGCCTTGACGACCCTCGCAAGGTCGAGTCTTTTTCTGATTATTCATTGACTAGTATGTACCATTCCCCGAGGGTTATCTACTGGAGGGTACATCACCTTGCAGGTACTCGGTTTCACTTTTGGTGTCTCCTATATGTCGGAGCACGAAGCCGAGTCTTCTGAGCTTTCTACTCGGTCTCCTTCTGATTGTGTCTCCGATCTGCGGAGCACGAAGCCGATTTTCCTGATATGTACTTGGTCTCCTCCCTGGTTGTGTCTCCGATCTGCAGAATACGGAGCCGAGTTTTCTAATCATTCTCTGATTCTGCTCACCTTGACAACCCTCGCAGGGTTGAGCCGCGACTTGCAGTATTCGGTGTATCTCCTGTGATCTTCCAACTTCATGACCACCGAATGCCACGATGTCTCTTGCTCTTTACCTTTCCATATCTTATTAAGACTCTGATTGACCAGAGGACTCTGTATTGTTCCTTCTTCCTCTCGGTCTTATAGTATCGGCTCTGTTTCCTCATGCTGACCCTTCGAGCCGATTGACTGATTCATGCTACCGGACCCGATATCTATACTTTCGATCTATTTTACTCCGGTAGCCGACACCCACATGACTGTATATCAGGTTGTCTTTTCACCTTCTGACTGCGTCCTCATTCTCACAGGGAGACGATGACGAGAGTACGGTATTCACTTGTCAGATACCGTCCTGTACTCCACCAGTTTTTCACCACTTGTATATATGTGTGCCTTTTTCATTCTTTCTCCCGTATTTTTAGTGTGCCCCAGATCTAACACCATATCTTTGTGTCTACACTTAGGACGTACCTTGTCCTAAGTATAGGGGGGTACACACCGCGTTGTTCTTTCGTCGTTCAGTTTCGTCACTCCCGTTGTTATCTATACTTAGGGATAGCTCACCCTAAGTATAGGGGGAGTGATGCGTATATTCTCCACGATCTTTTCATCAATCTGTATATATCTATCTTTTCTTCTTTTCTTCTTTTCTTCTTTTCCTTGTCATATTTCTTTATCTAAATACAAGGTGTCTCCCCTTTGTGTCAGTTTCTTGTACTTAGGACGTACTTTATCCTAAGTATAGGGGGTGCACCCATGATTTGTTCATATGTTTATTCCCACCCTTGACCCTCCCTGATTTGTGTACAGTCTGTTGTACTTAGGATTACTTGATCCTAAGTATAGGGGGGACGATCGACTTCTCATTCATCCATTTCTTATTTACATATTCTTTAGACTTTTCTATACTCAGTACGAGTTATGTCTTCTCTTTCTCTTTTCCGATCTATGAGGACATAGCTCAAGCTAAGTGTAGGGGGGTCGTATATACTCTGTATATACTTTAGGCATAACTCGTACTTTTGTAATAATATGGCTAATAATTCATTAAATTCATTAAAAACCTTAATAAAAAGATGTGATTATTCCTCAGATTCTTTTTGTATATACTGATTAATAAATCAGGTTAAAAATATTTTTGCAAAATGATTTGAAAAATGGTGTGAACTGTTTGGAAAACTTTTTGTGAAATATTTTCAACCTTTGTAAAAATATTTTGATTGTAAAAATTCTTCTATTTGTGTGAAATAAAGGATTTGAAAATCTATTTGCAAATGGTTTTGAAAACATTTTGTAAAAATATTTTGAAAAATGTATATATAGTGTTTGCAAAATCTTTGCAAAATGGCTTTCAAATATTTGTAAATATTTGCAAAAATTATTTTGTACTATAGTTTTCAAAATGTTTTCTAAATTTGAGGAATAAAAGCATCTTAATAAATAAAATAAAATACATTAAATTCTTTATTAATTGTATATACACATGAATAAGTCACCTTGTTAAAACCTGTAAATTCTTTAAAATTCTTTAAGTCCTGTAAAAATAAAGCGGCACGCCCGTGTAAATAGTTGTACATATTTATTCTTTTATTTTGCAAAAATTCTTTGTGTAAAATTTTTCTCTTTTTGCTTTCAAATTCTTTGAAAAATTGCATTATTCTTTGTAAATAGCATTTGCATAGCATTTTTATTCTTTGATTGAGCTTGATAATTGAACTAGTCCAATAAAGTCGAAGATTAGAGCTTGGTTGGATCTTACCGCACCTAATTGCACTGGAACCTTATGGGAACTAGGTTTAAGGCACTTCAGGTCTATTCAGACTTAATTCTTTGAGAAATCAGGGCTAGGTTCAAGTCACCTCAGTGGACTAACTAGAACTTTTCGAAACACACGAATGACTCTTGTCGGCCGTGACCTAACTTGGACACTTGCACCTTTCACTTGGCTCAACTCGGTTGGAGTGGTGAGGGGGTTAGATTTGCCAGTCTGAGACGCACACGGGTAGAAATATTTGTCCTCGTCTAGGGAGGGAAGTGCACCCCAACCTGGTCCAGTAGCCATGAGGTCTAACGACAGGAGAGTGTGGGTTGCAATAATGCTTCAAAAGAGGGATAGTCTTCTGAAACAAGAGGAAAAAATCCTTATGTAAATGTTGTTGTAAATATTGAAAAAAAATCTCTAAAAAAGTGGACAGGCTTGAAAATAAAATAAAGTGCCTGCCGGAGAATGTATATATGTTGTATAGAAAATAAGCAAGCTTGAGCATCAAAGTTATACCATGTGAGCCTGCAGCTGGATGACTTGACTACACTGGTCTTGCATCCCAGGATAGGTAGCTACACTGGTTACTGTCCATTCTTTTCTCTACCCCCTCCTCTTGAGTTGGATGCCACTTGAACTTAGAAGGGAATACCCCGCTCCTCGAGGAAAGAGCTGTTGGATTAAGGAATCATTGGGTTGTCATTCTGGAGAAGCTAGTCTCTTTGTCATTTCAGTTGGGGAGGGCCACTATCACTTACACTGTACAAGTTAGCATCATAGTCATAAGGGTTTGTGTATGACGTAGACTAGTTCTGACCAGGCTATTGAGGTGATTTGAACCGAGTTCTGTGACTCTCGAAGGCTGTTGTGTTTTAAATTTGGTTCCCAACCAGGGTCCACACACAGTTACACACCAAGGTCTAACCTGAGCTCCAAACTTTGATTTTGTACATATGAGTTTAATCATCATGATCAATTCAATCTATTTTTGAATTCTTTATTTTTGCTTTTTCTTTTCTTCTCATTCTTTATTCTTTTTGTACTTATTGCATAAGTATTTGCTAGGGACTAGAAAAGGCAAGTATAGGGGGTGATGAATCTCCATTTCATCACCTTTATTCTATCATTTTGGCCTTAAAAACCCCAGCAAATGCATGTAAATAGCATTAATTTGTCTATAAAAGCATTCATTATTTGTTGCATTCATTGTACATAGAATAAGGTTTTTAATGCCAAAAATGTAGAATAAAGAGAAGAAAAGAAAAAGGAATAAAATATTGCAAATATTTTATGACCCGAACCCCGAGACCAAGGCCAGCAAGGAATTTGTCGACAAGGAATAAAGTAGGGGGAGATAAGGGCCAACAGTACAATAAATACCTCATTTCTTTATTCACTTATTTATGCATTTTTGACACCTATTTTGTATATAATTATTCATTCATCAAATAGAGAAACTCTGTACATGAAAGTTGTAGGTAATAATGTGAATAAAATTACAAAATTGAGTTTGTACAAAAATGATATACAGTGTACATTTTATACACAGAATAAAAAGTCAGAATCTCAACTTCACAAACTCATATCTTGCAAATAAAAACTCAAATTCAACCAAAATCACTTTAATTGTATATAGCTTTCCAAGAACTATTTAATAAAAATTGGTTTCATAATTCTTGGAGTTCATCTGTGAAAGTTAGGATTTTGGCCCTCGTTGTATATAGTACTGATTAAAATATTCATTCTATTCCTTAATTATTATTTCTATAAATTGATAATTTTGGAATCTTGTAAATAATATATATTATATATACATATTGAAATTAGAATAGAACCAAAAAGAATTTGCAAAATAAAATAAGTCTATGCAATACATAGGCAAAATACCTATGCTATCTATATGTATATAAATAAAAAAGGATTTAATTCTTTTATTCTTTATTCATCTATATTTTTAGAATATTGTAAATATTACATAAAATTTATTAAAAAAATACAAATCCAAAATAAAAACCAAGAGAATACATTAAATAAAGTGTATATAAAATATTGGTAAAATACCTATAAGTATACCTACATATTACATATACCTATTTATTTAAAAATATAAATAAACTTATAAAAATTGAATAAAATATATTTACACTCACAAAACTAAGTTATAATTTTATAAATAATAAAATAAAATAATAAAATAAAAATAAACAAAATAAAAATAAATACATATAAATATACTTATAAATACATTATTAAAATAAACCCATAATAAAATACATCAAAAAATAATAAAAATCATAAATAAATACATTATTTAATAAACATTTTTTATTTTTTAAGAAAAATCTAATTAATTCATTTATTATGTTTAATAAATAGGTCAATATCTTGTTGACGTGGACCAATCAGAGGCCAGGGAATGTTGACCTCCGGTCAACTCCCCCTGCACCTCTGACTCCCGTCAGAACTGTCCAATCCCCCTTATTCTTGCATTTTTCCCGCTCGATACAGAGCTCTATCATCGTCGATCACTTCACGAGATTTATGCCACGTTCATTGTACATTCACGTCGCTCACTTAGATTGCGCGTGCATAGCCTAGATTCTTTGATCTGAGCCAATCAATAAGGGTGTCATCCTTGTTTATAAATAACCCCATCTCCCTCCTCCGAGTTTTTTGGCCATTTCCCTAGCCCTAGAGCCCCAGCCTTCGGCCAAGAGTGCATCCAGGTGACAGCTGGAGGTCTCCTGAAGGTCGTGGAGGTTCGTGGAGGAAGGAGATGCGCCCACGGCGGAGCTCCGGCATCCGTCCTGCTCCCTGGAGTTCTCCAGGTATAAGAGTTGCGCCTTTACTCATTTTAGTTAGGTCTTAGTCTTATCATTTCATTTTCGTCTTTAAATTAGTGTTTAGCTGTTAGAATTAGCGTGGATTTGGTTACCCGTAGTTCGCCGGAGCTCTGCTCCGGCGAACCAAGCTCCGGCGAACCCATTCACAGTACCCCGCCGTTTTTCGACCACCCTCTTGCCTCCATCTCCTTACCCTTTCATTTCTCCATTCCCCAGGCACCCTCACTCACCCAGATCCTCCTCGGATCTGGAAATCAGATCTCCTCCTTCCGCCCTCCGCCGGAGATCACCGCCCCACTCCACCATCCTTCATTTCACCACCAATAAGTGTCCCAGACCTTCGTTTTTCTTGTGCGAGTCACGTTGCAGGTGCTGGGAGGCCAAAGGATCCCTGTTGGGGTCGATTTATAATTCGTGCAGGTACCTGGGAGCCTCGTCCCTCACCGACCCCGCTGGACCGCTCCGGTGAGCCTCCGGCTCTCCTGAGCCCCCCAATCGACAGAGCGAGCCCCCAGGAAGCTTTTTGGACCTTCAACAGCCCGAGGAACCGTCGGATGTGCACACCAAGCCAGATCGAAGCTCGGGAGTGTGAACCCCCTAGGATCCGGGTGCCCGTTTACGACACATTCACATTTCCACATTCATTAATATTGCATTAAGTAACTGAAAGTCCGGGAAAATTTTTCGCAATGAATATATTTGCAAGTGACATTCGACATTCACATTCACAACCCCAAGATAATAAAGATAAATGTCACCAAGAATTTATTTCATTAACTTTCATTTCATTTTCAACCTGTACAATGTCTGAAAGTATATACAGTATATCCCAAAATCTGACTGAAGAGAAAAGAAGCATATGACATTAACAACCGAACAAAAACTGAGACAAAAAGAATAACATACCGTCTGGTATAGACCTTGTCTCCTGGAACCCTGTATAGCTACTGAACAACAGACTCCTTTCCTGCCATGCGTGCAAGGAAGAAAAGGAGTCACAATTGTGAATACAAACCCGTAGTTTAAATAATTAACAGGTAATTTAATGTGCAAAAGAGAGCAAGTATAAGGGTGGAATAAGCACTATTTACATCTACTTGCGTAAGTAAAAAGGTAGTCAGGATTGTAAGCATTTCTCATAAACTCCCATTATCCCAACACTTTTCATATTTAACATATTTATTTTGTAATCAAATGTTGATAATTATAGGAGTATGCATATATGTATATATCTCTATTATCATATTGACCAGATATCAAATCTGTGGATTTGTCGATGTGAAAGATGGAATAGGAATTACTTAATTCCCAAGTTCAATAGGTAGGCATCAAATTCTTAATTTCAATTGTTTCAGATATAACTCCAGATGATGTAGATAAAGATCATGATTCTTGGTCTTGGAGATCATGTCATGGAACTTGATGGCTACTTTCTTGTTATTGAGATCATGTCATGGTTTTCGATAATGGACTGATATGATGATGATGAATTTGATCCTTAATTCTATTTACTCCTTCTAAGTTAGTGGATAGTCTGTGGTCTTGGTCTGTGTGTAAACTCACACTATGACTCTAAGGTATTTAAAAGTACCTTAGGGTTGGGGTGCCTCCGTAGGCATGCGGTGTTGTATAATGCATCCTAACTAAGTTCCCAACACGTCCACTAACTTATAGGGTTTTTGAACCAGATTAAAGTCACTTCTAATCAACTAAATTTTAATTGTGATTTCCTCTAAACCTTCACTGTAACTCTCTCAGATGTACTCTCAATGATGTAGATATAGATGTAGATACGAATGATCTGGATGTAGAATCGCCGTCTGTTGGCGAAAGGAAACTCAAGCGGTGAAGAAACCTGGAAATGGCTCTTCCGTCTCGCCCTCTAGTTGGAAGGACGGTCCAATAGAGGGATAGGTCTACTCCCCAACTATGCCACTGAGACGGGTGAGAGGGACTTCCCGGATGTTACAATTATAAAAACCTCAAAGGGAGTCTCGTCCTCGAGACTCGAGTTAAGGTTATTAGGTGTCTTGTTTGATTTCTTATGGTCATAAAAACCTCAAAGGGTTTGGAACCCATAAAAACCTCAAAGAGAAACCAAGCCATATATTTGAACAAATATTTTATTACAAAAGCTTGCTCCGGTTATTACCTCAGAAAAGCTGCGGGTATCGTGCCCACATGTCGGCTTCGGTCTCCCACTTCGCCTCTTTGACGCCATGTCGGTGCCACAAAACCTTAACCAATGAAATCTCCTTGTTGCGAATCTTCTTCTCAACGCGGTCAAGTATCTGGACTGGCTTCTCCTCATAAGTCAGATCCGGCTCTACATCAAGATTCTCGTAACTGATAATATGTCGAGGGTCGTGCACATACTTCCTCAGGTTGGATATGTGGAAGACATCATGAATAGCCGATAGATGTGGAGGAAGGGCTACTCGGTATGCAACCTTCTCCACACGAGCAATAATCTCGAACGGTCCAACATATCGCGACGCCAACTTGCCACGAACACCAAATCTCTGTACTCCCTTCATGGGAGATATACGGAGAAATACCAAATCTCCCACATGTAATTTACAGGAATGTCATTAGTATGTGATTAAGTTGATTATATATATACCATAATTAAATGGTGAAGAGGAAAGAATTGGATTAACTGAAACTCTAAGTCTCTTCTCCGACGGTCTGCATAACTCTTCTGGCGGCTCTGTGCCGTCAGAAGCCTCCGTCTCACAAGATCAACAGCTCTCGCAGTCTCCTCCAAGAGATCCACGGAATATAAAGCATGATCACCTACCTCACGCCAACTGAGAGGTGTGAGGCATCTCCGCCCGTATAGGGCTTCGAATGGTGCCATGCCGATACTGGAGTGATAGCTGTTGTTGTACGTGAATTCCACCAATGGCAGAAGGTCCTTCCAGGACCCTTTCCACTCCAAAGTGCATACGCGAAGTAGATCCTCAAGCGTCTGAATGGTGTGCTCACTCTGCCCGTCTGTCTGTGGATGGTATGCAGAACTCATCTTTATCTTTGTCTGTAGTGCTGACATGAACTGATGCCAATAATGTGAAGTAAATCTCGAATCCCTGTCAGACACCACCTCACGTGGTATACCATGCAGTCTGATGATGTTCTTCACATAGAGCTTGGCCAATCTGGATGGAGTGTAAATCGTGTTGACAGGTATGAAATGGGCTGACTTGGTCAACCTATCAACAACGACCCATATGGAATCATGGCCACCTGGTATCTTCGGCAGACCTGTTACAAAATCCATAGAAATGCTCTCCCATTTCCACTCGGGAATAGGGAGAGACTGCAGTAATCCTGGCGGTCTCCTGTGTTCAGCCTTGACCATCTGACAGGTCATGCATCTGCTAACATGTAGCGCCACATCGCGCTTCATTCCATCCCACCAGAAATGTCGACGCAGATCACGGTACATCTTCGTGCTACCTGGATGGATAGATGACCGTGAACTGTGTGCCTCGTCCAAAATGTCTCTGCGAAGCTGCTCGTCATTGGGTACAACAACCCGCCCTGTCTTCCATAAAATATACTCTGCCACGACAAAATCGTCAAATCCATCATTGATGGCGCGCATGTATCTATCTCGGATCCAAAGATCTGTCTTCTGTCCCTCTACAATACGATCCCAAAGACTACTGTATCGTGGAGGCACGGCGGTAGAAATAGTTGCGCTCTCCTGAGGATGTCAATCGGTCAAAGCGGCAAGCGATCATGTTTCCCTTACCGGGATGGTAAGAGATCGTGCAATTATAATCCTTCAGCAGCTCAAGCCATCTGCGCTGCCTTATGTTCAGCTCCTTTTAATCAAAAATGTACTTCAGACTCTTGTGGTCTGTGTAGATCTCGAAATTCACCCCATATAGGTAGTGACGCCAGATCTTCAAGGCGAAGACAACTGCCGCCAACTCCAAGTCATGTGTGGGGTAGTTCCGCTCGTGCGGTCTCAACTGCCGTGATGCGTAAGCAATCACCTGTCCTCTCTGCATCAATACTGCTCCTAGACCTTCTCCAGATGCATCTGTGTATACTGCATAGTCCTGAGTGCCTGAAGGAAGAGCAAGAATAGGTGTTTGTAGTCAACCTCTCCTTCAGTGTCTGGAAAGCATGCTCACATGAATCGTCCCAAATGAATGGAACTCCTTTCTGCGTCAGTCGTGTCAGAGGGCGAACAATGCGTGAAAATCAGCTGACAAAGCGTCTGTAATAGCCCGCTAATCCGAGGAAGCTCCGAATCTGAGTGACAGTCTTGGGTTGCTCCCAAGACATAACTGCATCTATCTTCGCAGGATCAACTGCAATGCCTGCTCCAAAAATGATATGCCCGAGAAATAAGACCTGAGATAACCATAACTCACACTTGCTCAACTTGGCATATAGCTTGTGCTCCCACAAGGTATCCAAGACAGTCCGTGGATCATTCGCATGATCCCATTCATTCCTTGAGTAAATTAGCACATCATCGATGAACACCACTACAAACTTGTCCAAGTATGGATGGAAGATACGGTTCATCATATCCATGAAAGCCGCAGGTGCATTGGTGAGCCCAAATGGCATCATCACAAACTCGTAGTGTCCATAGCGAGTCCTGAAGGCTGTCTTCGGAATATCCGACTCACGAATCCTCAGCTGATGGTAGCCTGAGCGAAGATCGATCTTCAAGAAGACCGAAGATCCTTGGAGCTGGTCAAACAAATCATCGATACGTGGCAAAGGATAACGGTTCTTCACCGTTCTCTTGTTCAGCTGCCTGTAATCGATGCATAGTCTCATGGATCCATCCTTCTTCTTGACAAATAAAACCGGAGCACCCCAAGGTGAAGTGCTCGACCTCACGAATCCCAAGTCAAGCAACTCCTGCAACTGCACCTTCAGCTCCCTCAACTCGGCTGGTGCCATGCGATATGGTGCCATAGAGATCGGCTGTGTATCTGGCAGCAATGTGATTTTGAACTCGATCTCTCTCTCAGGAGGAAGCCCTGGTAGCTCATCAGGAAATACGTCTGGATATTCAGATACTACTCGGATATCCTGTGTCATCTGCTCCTGGTCAGATACCTCCCGAACAAATGCAAGGTATGAATCACAACCTTGATCAACAAGTCGCTGGGTTCGCAATACTGAAATATACTCCATGGTGGAGTCATGTATAGTACCCTCAAAAGTGAACTTGGGCAGATTTGGAATTCTAACGACAACCGTCTTCCTAAAGCAATCAACAAGTGCATGATGAGCAGATAACCAATCCATGCCCAAAATCAAGTCAAACTCGTCAAGCTATAGAAGTAGACAATCTGCGATCATCTCGTGACCGCCAATCAGTACGGGCAAATACTTGACTACCAGTGAAATAATGAACAACTGGCCGCCTGACCCTCAGATGTGATATGGAGAAGATAATGTCTCTGCTACTCTATCTAAAGAAGCTAGTAGCCTCGAAGCAAGGAAAAGAATGTGTCACATCAGAATCAAATAAGAACATGGAACGGTCGATAAGAGTAGTCAATATGTGTTCTAATTAGTTAGTCATCTCCTGGTCTGGTCGGGATGACATGGCTCTGCATGAGAACCATAACTAGTCATAGAAGTACCATTTGAAGATACTTATAATATATGCCTTTTTCTCTTCTTGGGATATATTATGAAAATTAATGAAATTGGTGACATCTGTGCTAATTGAATTCGAATGTCATATTTCCCTTTTCGAACTCACGACAAGTCGGAAGACTGCCGCTATCCGAGACATAATGCGACCGGAATTGCAATACTGCGAATGTGTGTATCGGGGTACCACTGCTCTGATACCAAACTGTGAACCCCCTAGGATCCGGGTGCCCGTTTACGACACATTCACATTTCCACATTCATTAATATTGCATTAAGTAACTGAAAGTCCGGGAAAATTTTTCGCAATGAATATATTTGCAAGTGACATTCGACATTCACATTCACAACCCCAAGATAATAAAGATAAATGTCACCAAGAATTTATTTTATTAACTTTCATTTCATTTTCAACCTGTACAATGTCTGAAAGTATATACAGTATATCCCAAAATCTGACTGAAGAGAAAAGAAGCATATGACATTAACAACCGAACAAAAACTGAGACAAAAAGAATAGCATACCGTCTGGTATAGACCTTGTCTCCTGGAACCCTGTATAGCTACTGAACAACAGACTCCTTTCCTGCCATGCGTGCAAGGAAGAAAAGGAGTCACAATTGTGAATACAAACCCGTAGTTTAAATAATTAACAAGTAATTTAATGTGCAAAAGAGAGCAAGTATAAGGGTGGAATAAGCACTATTTACATCTACTTACGTAAGTAAAAAGGTAGTCAGGATTGTAAGCATTTCTCATAAACTCCCATTATCCCAACACTTTTCATATTTAACATATTTATTTTGTAATCAAATGTTGATAATTATAGGAGTATGCATATATGTATATATCTCTATTATCATATTGACCAGATATCAAATCTGTGGATTTGTCGATGTGAAAGATGGAATAGGAATTACTTAATTCCCAAGTTCAATAGGTAGGCATCAAATTCTTAATTTCAATTGTTTCAGATATAACTCCAGATGATGTAGATAAAGATCATGATTCTTGGTCTTGGAGATCATGTCATGGAACTTGATGGCTACTTTCTTGTTATTGAGATCATGTCATGGTTTTCGATAATGGACTGATATGATGATGATGAATTTGATCCTTAATTCTATTTACTCCTTCTAAGTTAGTGGATAGTCTGTGGTCTTGGTCTGTGTGTAACCTCACACTATGACTCTAAGGTATTTAAAAGTACCTTAGGGTTGGGGTGCCTCCGTAGGCATGCGGTGTTGTATAATGCATCCTAACTAAGTTCCCAACACGTCCACTAACTTATAGGGTTTTTGAACCAGATTAAAGTCACTTCTAATCAACTAAATTTTAATTGTGATTTCCTCTAAACCTTCACTGTAACTCTCTCAGATGTACTCTCAATGATGTAGATATAGATGTAGATACGAATGATCTGGATGTAGAATCGCCGTCTGTTGGCGAAAGGAAACTCAAGCGGTGAAGAAGCCTGCAAATGGCTCTTCCGTCTCGCCCTCTAGTTGGAAGGACGTTCCAATAGAGGGATAGGTCTACTCCCCAACTACGCCACTGAGACGGGTGAGAGGGACTTCCCGGATGTTACAATTTAAATTTCCCCATAAAACTATGCTTTTAATGCGAGGTCATAAATGGAATATTGCAAATTGTGTCGTAAACGGGTACCCGGATCCTCGAGGGTTCACAGGGAGGCACGGGGTTCTTCCATGTTCTTCCGAGCACCTTCAGAGCCGTCCGATCATGGTCCCAGCCCAGATCAGAAGCCAGCCGTCCGATGAAGCTCTCCTTCGACCGTCAGATCTGCCCGGCTGATCTAATCTCAGCCCTCCATCGGCGAAGCATCATCGGGCGAGGAGGAGGCGACGCGTGTCAAATGGGCGAAGTTCAACCGTAGGATCGCGTGTCTGAGGGGGTAAATTTCAGATATGTCCCCCGCTTTTTTGTATTTATATCTTAATTCTGTAAATAAACTTTCATGCTATAAAATAATTGTAATTTTTGTAAAAGGACCCCTGTGTTTCCTGTAATTGTTATTTGGTCCCTCCGCGCCTCATGTGCAGTCCCACGTGAGGCGCGTGATTTTTGCAGTGAAGCCCTGGCGACTTTTGTAAATTGTAATTTAGTTCCAAAACTTTAAATAAACATTTATTTTGTTGATATTTTTGCACAGAGACCCCTGTATTTATTTTATTTGCAAAAATGCCCCTGCCAAGCTGTTTAATTTTTATGTCTTTTATGTATTTATTAAAAATACCTATGAAGCTCCTAAAAATCCACAAAAATTAGGTTAGATGCTTCATGTAGTGTACCTTCACGCCACGTGTCCATTCTACATTTTTTGCATGTAACCTAATTATTAAAAATGAAAAAGGAGCCCTTTTTGTACTGTTTAAATTAGAAAATACAAAAAAAGTATAAAACGTTTTTGAAAAATTACAAAAAATTTATATATGGTATATTTATATATATATATATATATTGAGCCTGAAATTTAAAAACCATAGAAATAATAAAAAGAAAAATATAAAAATCATAAAACTCCAAAATCCAACAAAAAAATAGAAAAATCCTATAAAAATACCAAAAATATATTTTTCTCTTTTATAATTATCTATATATTATTATTAATGTATTAAAATTAATTTGGGTAATTTTGGGAATTATTTTATATTTTTAAAACCCAAATTAATTTCAGCCTCTTTAAGTAGTCCATATCGAGGACATTTTTGAAATTAAAAACACCTAAAAAAATTAGAAATATTCCAAAAAAATAAAAAAATAGAAAAATATCAAAATCTAAAAAAATATTATATCAATAAATTTGAAGCATTTATATCTATATATATGTCCATATATTATATTCCTTATCTCTCCTCTTATATATATACCTCTTTATATATATATAGAACCATATTATATAATTAAAAAAAAGAAATGAAAATATAAAAACAAAAAAATTATAAAAACAAAATTATATAAAATATATATATATATACAAAAATGTAAAAAAATAATAATAACCCACAAAAACAATAAAGAAATGGACATGATCATTGAATTGAATAATTGCACAATAATTTTCACCATACAACCATTCGCCTCCCAGTGTTCGACCTCTACTCATGCTTACACCTATACACACTTGCAAGTAGAGTTATAATAAATTTTAACTCCACATTTTTTGATATTCATTGCATACATTTATTGTGGGTTAATTGTTGATTGATTGGGGGGATTCTGTCTGAGGTCAACTCAGCGACTGTCGATCCGCCTTGTGGGAAGACACGACCTTGGCAAAATCCTCTTTCATCAGGTACCCATAAGGGAATCCCAAACCCGAACCCTATACCCGTATGGGTAGTAAGTTTCAAATCCAAACCTGTCTAAAAATAAGCGAGACAGGTTTTGGGTCATTAAATGGAGTGGGTTCAGGTCAGGTACCCAATGGATACACCCAGATTGACATCCCAACTTGGGATATCCCACTGGTGTTGCTGTTGTAACTTACAGATGGGCCTTCACAACTAGACATGCTCCAGATGGATACATAGACAGACTGAAGGCCTGAGTATTATTAATGGCCAAGGGATTCACCCAGACTTGGCGTCGATTACTTTGAGACTTGCTCTCTAGTGGTCAAGATGGGATCTATCTGTATGATTATCTTTGTTGTTGCCAATAACAGCTGGTTGATTATTTAGTTAGATGTCAAGAATGCCTTCCTATATGGTAATCTTGAGGAGGAGGTATATATGGCACAACCGTCATGTTACACTGTTAAGGGGGAGTATGTGTGCCGTTTATATAAGGCTATTTATGGCCTAAAGCAGAGTCCGTGAGCATGGTTTGAAAGGCCTACTTATGAGGCAAGCTCACTTGGCTTCCATAGGACGACATCTGATTACTGTGTATTGGTTAGACGAAGGACTTCAGGTACGGTGATATTGGTCGTTTGTGGTGATGACATGGTGATCATTGATGATGACAAAGCATGCATTATAAAGACCAAGGCCTTCTTTAGAAGATGTTTGTCACCAAGGACCTTGGTCAACTCAGATACTTCCTTAGCATAGAGGTCATACGCATCGCATAGGGATTAAACCTATCACAGAGAAAGTATTGTCTGGATATTCTTATATATGCAAACCGCGTGGCATCCCAATGGAGCTGCAGAAACATGCTACATCTACCGAGCCTGAGTTTGAGGATACTATACAATATAAAAGCCTAGTGGATCATATGTTGTAAGCAAAGGCAACCAACCCATGGAGAAGCCTCACTACAGTCATTGACATGATGTTGTCTTGATCCTTCAATACTTGAAGGACTCCCTAAAAAAAGGCCTCTTCGATGGAGCCAACGACCACAATAACATCACTGCATACGCAAATGTTGATTATACCAGTTCTCCGGACGAAACGATCTACCATTGGTTATACCATGTTTGTTGGAGGAAATACTGTTACATGACGAAGCAAGAAGCAAACTGTTGTCCCCATATCGAGTGTAGAGGCTGAATACAAGGAGATAGCTCAATCCACTTATGAAATTACATGGTTAGCCTCCTTTCCGCAAGATCTTGGACTTCCTATTGCTACTCATGTTCCTCTATAATGTGAGCACTACAGTCATTGGCAGGATGTTCTCTTGATCCTTCGATACTTGAAAGACTCTCCATAAAAAGGCATCTTCGATGGGGCCAACGACCACACTAACATCACCGCATATGCAAATGTTGATTATACTAATTCTCCTTAGGACAGACGATCTACCATTGGTTATACCATATTTGTTGGAGGAAATATTGTTACATGACGAAGCAAGAAGTAAAATGATGTCTCCATATCGAGTGCAGAGGCTGAATACAAGGAGATAGCTCAAGCCACTTGTGAGATTACATGGTTAGTCTCCTTTCTACAAGATCTTGGACTTCCTGCTACTACTCTTGTTCCTCTATAATGTGACAATAAATTTGCTATATACATTGCTACCAATCATGTATTCCATGAGCGGACTAAGCACAATGAAGTTAACTGTCACTTCATTCGAGTGAAGATCACTACTTTATATATCTCCACGGATCTTATGCTTGCAGATATACTCACAAATGCTCTGCTGAAGAAATGCATCTCATAGTTGATTTCCAAGTTGAGCATTTTCGATAGATATGCTCCAACTTGAGGGAGGTGTTGAAGCTATTTTAATTATCTTCTCTTTATTTTATTTATTGTGGCATGTAACCCTTCGGGGTCTCTTATGTAATTGTCACCACTAAGCCTCTAGGGTTTCATGCTATATAAGAAACTCCATACCCCTTGAATAAAGTATATCATCCCATCCCATTATTCTCTCACAATATATAGATGAGGAGTGATTCTGTGAGATGTGACATAAATAAGATGGTGAGATGAGTAATCTCACCCACTCATTTTACCATCATAAACAATATAAAACCTTGAGGGATTTAGATCATCACATATCACCAAGGTGTCATACCAAATTCAACTTAATTTGAGGCTTATATCCCATCCATCAAGAATATCAAATTTTAACGATCTTAAAACGGTTGAAATCAGTCAATCGAAATGGGCATCTTAGGAATGTTTTTACACGAAATTTGAAATGCACATTACATTTATTATTCTGTCTAAATCCTCCAAAGTTTCATGACGTTAATGATGGTAAACTGATTGTTTGGGATTACCCATCTCACCATCTCATACATGCCCATCTCATGATCCCATGAGATGGGGCATACATGAGATGGTGAGATTGGTAATCCCAACCACTCATTTTACCATCATTAACGGCTTAAAACCCTGGGGGATTTAGATTACCATGTATCACCATGGTTTCATTTCAAATTCAAAGGGATATATATACCCCATCATACAAGATCGCTCATGTATGTGTGTGTATCCCCCTTCGAATTTGGAATGATACCATGGCGATACACGGTGATCTAAATCCCAAAGGTTTCATGTCGTTAGTAGTAGTACAATGAGTGGCTAAGATTATCCATCTCACCATCTCATATATGCCCTACCTCATAGGATCGCTCCTATATTATATATACATTGATAGATATGAAATATTAGTTACTTTATCCCTAAAAATGGATGTGGAACATATATGGATAGAATATGGATAATAGCAAAAATATATTACAACTAGCTTAAATGTACATGGATTGGGTGGCTTGCACATGAAACAAATACACCAAATATGGTAAAAAAATTACTAAAAAAGGTTCTAAGCCTTCTCCTACTACGAGTAGGGTCGGCTACATGGATTCTTGCTCAAATCCATGTTGAAAGATTCGACTATTTTTTATGTTGGCTGTCGACTACCTACGTAACCCCTGTAAGAGGGGGATTTGAAACCTGGTCTTTTGGGTGGTAGACACATTGCATTACCACAAGACCATTTAAGTCGTAAACAATTTTATTACATAGATAAATTTTTATTACATCAAATATGGTATAAAAAGGCATACAATTATATTACATAGATTAAAAAATAAAATTTATAACCATATTTATAAACGGATATACATTTATGTCATAAATTTATGGATACCAAAGTGAAAAGCGATACATATTCATAGTTTCTAAAACATATATGGATACATATACATAAAAAAATGGCAGAGCCTTCTCATACTTTAAGTGGGGTTAGCTACACAGATTCTTACTCAAATCAATGTTGAAATATCCAACTAGTTTTTTTTTTGAAGCTCAAAAACGGGAGACGCACTCGTTGGTGCTCGTCCCATATTTATTAAAAAACAAAGTTGAGAAGAGACTTACAGCGGGTAGACGGAGAGACGAATGGAGAAAGAAGGAAAACAAAAAAACGGAGGGTATGACCAAACGATACCCCCACTACATCAAGGACATGTTAAATAGCAGACCAATCATAGGACATACGGGACGCAGATATAAGAACGATTTCCGAATAAAATCTCTGGCCAGCAAACAGAGCCTCGTTCCTAGCAATCCAGATGCACCATAATCGCGCAATAGAAAGGAGAATGTCGTTCCTAGACCTTGCCCGAGAATGAACCAAGCGAGCGCAGAAGGAAGAGGAGTCCGTGATGTCCAGCCAGCCCAAATCCGCCCAAATGCCACGTGTTTTCCCACAGCGGAAGAAAAGGTGGTCAATAGACTCGACCTCCAGATTGCACAGACCACAAATCGGCGAAACTGAAGGGAAGATAGCGGCACAACGGCTACGAGTTAAAAGACGCCCACGACGGAAAAGCCATAGGAATATGCCAATTCGTTCGGGGACCCGGAGGCCCCAAAAGAATTGACAATCCCTAAATAAAGAATCATCAGCCACTACCAAGGGCGGGAGAAGAGCCCGGTAAGCCTTGCGAATGGAGAAAGAGCCGTCCTTCCAAGAAAGATGATCGCGACCCACAGAAGGTGTGGGCGAGGCCGCAAGAACCTCCAGTAAAGCCATGAATTCCAATTGACGTTGATCAGAGAGGTTGGCAATAAATCTAGGCCCCCAAGCGGCCCCGTCCCAGTAGGAAGCAATAGTCGCGTCCTTATCATCCGCCAACGCGAAGAGGCGAGGAAAAACATCCTTGAGCGCCCCTCTACCAGTCCAGTCGTCGCCCAGAACCGGATGAGCGAACCATCCCCCATCTTAATGACGAAAAGAGCACGGTTGCGGATCATAATATTCCCAATATCACGGGAGAAGTGAGAGAGAGAGCCCAGAAGGCGAGAATCCGTACCCGAAAACCGGTCGACACCGACTGCCATCCTCAAAAAATTTATCATACGGTTATCCTCCGGACCCCACAGGTGGGTCACCCATCTCAGAAGAAAAGCCTCGTTCATGACCTCGAACCGCCTCACCGCCAGCCCCCCCTCCTTCTTCGGCCGAGCCACCTCATCCCACGCAACCAGAGGAACACCGCGACGCGCATCCCCCTTCTTCCCCCAGAGAAAATTCCGCAAACAAGAGTCCAACCGCCGACGGACCCCCTTGGGCATACCTTTCACAGAGAAGAAATAGATTGGCATGGAAGAAAGGACAGATTTGAGAAGAACCAGACGGCCACCCCTAGAAAGGATAGCGGCGCGCCAGTGATGCAAAATAAAAATTTGCAACGGTGAAAAATAGTTGTTTGGTGGAGAAATTTAGAGAGGAGAGGAAGAGAGAGGAGAACGCGCCGGTTGCACGGGATTTTGGAGATGAAAGACGTGAAGAACACGTTGAGGGAGAGAAATAATGAGAGAGAGAGAGAGATAATGAGATGAATCTCAAATTTTCATATTAACTGAACCGTTTTAAAACAATAGACCGTCATCCCTTTATACAGGAGGGATGAGATTACAAAATAGAAATCAAAATTCAAATTCAAAACTACTTATCCTAATTGACTCTAACCAACTAACTAATTGATTTGAAATAAATTCAAATCTCTAATCGACTCTAACTAACTAAATTGATATCACATGCGATCTCTTTAATTAAATAAAAATACGACAATCGAATAAGCGTAAATAAAATTAACGGATAAAAATATCATGCCCTATATTTTAATTTTGTGCTGCATCAATTCTCCTCCGCTTGAAAAATTCGTTTCCTGACGAATTGCTTGATCTTCGTTCTGACGGTTGGAGAATCCTATCTGGATTGGTTGAGCAAAAATCCGTAATTTTGCTCATTTTCCATGTTACGTTTGTAGTTTCTTTCCACTGAGGGGTATGGATGCAAATGTTCTACCCCTTCACTTAAAATGCCTCTATAACATAGCTTAACCTTCACTTGACCCTTTAAGTAAAAACTCTTGTGAGGAGGGACCTTCTTGTAATTTATCCAAATTTTCTCATCCCTTATTTTAGGGGATTCGGCAGGAGGGAGCTCCCCAACTTCCGTTAGGGTTTCATGCCTCCAGGATAAAAGGTGGTGGCGGCAGTGGTCTGGATCAGGAGGCCGTGAGCGACGACAGCGCAATGGCCAGGGAGGCCTAGGGCGGCGTCGAGGAAGGTGGTGCGTTGGTCCTAAATCGCGTGCGTGGTGCAGACCGTACCCAAAACACGCGCGGCGGCTGCTGGAGTACGAGGTTAATAGGCGACGGGTTGGAAAGGGGAACCTCAGGCGGCACCGAGGAATGAGGTGTGACGACCCCCGCTTGCACGCGTGTTGATGACTGTGCCTGGTGCGTGCGCAGTGGCTGCTATAGCTCGAGATTGGGCGGTGGTGGCACTGCAGACGGCAAAGACGGTGTATCTGCGGTGATAGGGCTGTCCAAGGGGGCGTTTCAATATTTTCTGTTGTAGCTGGGGGCGTGAGGACTGCCCGAGGGGGCGTTGGGGCTGGGAGGGTTGCCGGGGTGACGGAGATGGGTTGTAGGAGAGGCAGTGTGGCAATTTGGAGGACAGCAGGGGGCTGCAACTGGGAGATTGGGGGTGCCGGAGGTGCGGGGGCTGCATCAGGGACCCAGGAGGGAGTCGTGGGTGGCACTGGAATTGGTTCTTCCAACGATTGTAGGTCTGAATATTCTTGGACAGCAAGCAGATCGACGATTTCCCATGCTTCTTCTATAGGGTCTTCATCAAATATGGGGCCCAAGTCTTCGATTTCGTTTTGTATCGAAGTTGTATCAAAAAAATCTTCATCTTGCATGAAAGTACCTTCGTTTTTTTGCTCAAAAATAGGTTGCACAGCAGCTTCATTGATCTGATTTTTGCCGTTGCCGTATGAATCTTCATCGAATGTTGTGTCCAGCCATGCTTGCACCTTAACGCTTGATATAAGTCGCTTTCTGAACATTCGTTGCCGCGTACGAGCATGCGAACCGCGAGATATGCAACTGAGATTGAGTTGCAAACGCCAATACTCGATAGGATCGTCGAATCGTAGGAACGATTCGGTTTCCATGCTCTGATACCAAATGATGTAAATGGCTTCCGGCGTCGACGTTGATGATAAAATAATTTTTTGGTGGATTTTTGGTGGAAGAAGAGAGGGATTGAGAAGAGAAATTCTCGTCGGTAACGAGGGGTTGAAGGAGAAGACCGCGGAGATCGCGTGGAGGGAGAGAGAGAAGGAGAGGGGATAAAATGAGATCAACTCAAATTCTTAATTCATAATCGACTGACTACAACTGATGGACTACCCTCTCTTTATATAGGAGAGAGGGTTTACAAAAATAGTAAATAATCAAATTACAACTAATTTGATCCTAATTGACCTCTAACTAACTTAATTAGACTCTAATTATTTAATTGACCAACAATTATAATTAAACTCTACGAAATCAACGTTGAGATCACAGGCGATCTCAATTATTAAATTAGACCACTACGACCGCTAAAAACGTAAATAAAATTGATAACTATTTAATTAAATGAATGTGGCCCCATAATTTGGGGTCACGCTGCATCAACTCTCCACCGCTTTAAAATTCGGCTCCTGACGAATTGCGTGATGTAGGTGGATTGTTGGAGAAATCATCCTCGAATTGGGCTTCAATTTTCCCTTAAGGCGATCATTTTCCGCGTTACGTTTGTAATTTTTCCCAATTGGGGGGCGTTCCTGCAATTTTCGTACCCCCTCAATTTGCCTCACATTTCTATGGCTTTGGACCTTTCTGCAAATATGGATTTTGGGGAATTTTTCTTTGCAATTTTTCCCACTTGAATTCCAATCCCTTTCTTCCAGGGATTCCGTTAGGGTTTCTATCCCCTTAAAAATTCGTCGATGGCGGCGCCGAGTGGGAAGGACGGCTGGTACGGGCGGGGCACGCGATGGCGCTGGGGCGAGCGGTCGGGCGGCCGCGCGGAGATCTGGCGGAGGTGAAGTGCAGTAGCGCGCGGATTTGCGCGTGGGGCCTGCGCGGAGACACGCCACCAGTGGCGAGGGCGGCGAGATCTTGCGCGCGCTGCTGGGGGCCCTGAGGCGCGCTGATGTCGCGCAAGGGCAAAAGGCGAAGGGCGACCAGGGGCCTGAAGGGCGTGTCCTTCTACAACCTCGCGCTGAAGGGTCGCGCAGCCTCCCGTGGAGGAGCTTAGGCGGTTGCTGGGCGCGTACAGCAGCAAGGGAGGGGCGGTGGGCGGATTGCGAGGAGAGGCGCGGTTCGTGGTTGGCCGCATGGCGAGGAGGCGGGCGGCCTGGAGGAGTTGCCGGAGTGGCAGGAGGGGCCGCCGGTGGTGCGGTGAGGGGTTGGACGGCCTGAGGAACCGTCGTGGGGGTTGGGGCTGCCATCGGAAACGTTATCGGCGATGGGGGCTGATCTGGAACATCCTGGACAGCAACATCGAGTCACGCTGCATCAACTAAATGAATGTGGCCCCATAATTTGGGGTCACGCTGCATCAACTAAAAAAAAAGTATATTATTTTTATTCGCCGTCGCCGAAGCCCGTTTGCATCAAGTGGTATCAGAGCATGGATTTCGAATCGTACCTACGATTCGACGATCCGATCGACTATTGGTGTGCAAAATTCGGTCTCCGCCGTCCATCTCGTGGTTCGCGTCGCTCAAAAAAGTTCTATCAACGTCTTATCGCACGCATTAAGGTGCACGAATGGTTGAGCGCACAAATCGACGACGATTCCTCCACCAACGACCAAAGTCAGATCTATGCAACCACCGTTCAAGACGATTTCGAAGCCGAAAACGAAGGTATTTTCAATCCAAAGGAGGATCTATTTGATACAACTATTGTGCAAGAAGAGAAGGAGGACCAAGGGCCCATATTCGATGAAGATCCCGCGGACGAGGAAGACGAAAACCTCGAAATCTGTGCAGTAGATGTTGCTGTCCAGCCCCTCCCAAAACCACGTTCGCCACCGGAATCGACGCCGCTACCCCCGCCGACCATCCCGGCACCCCCCCAGGCCGCCCAGGTATTCCCCCTGCCTTCCCCTTCAGGTCCGCGAGCCGCAAGCCTACATCAGGCCCTCTACGCGGCTGCACCTTCCCGGTATCTCCGCGCCAACGCCGCTCAACGTTGGCCCCGCCTCTTCCGCACCGTGCCTTCCGCGCACATCCAGCCTCCGTTCTCTCCTGTGCGGGCAGCTCGGCGCCACCGCGTGATCTCTCCATCCTACGGTCGCGCCCAAGGCCTCACCGCCCTCGTCGCCGGTGACGTTTCCCCGTGCAGCCACCGCGCGCAGGGCCGCGCGCTGCTGCGGTTCCCCTTGCGGCCACACGACGTCCCCGACAACCACCTGCAGCACCTGTGCCTCACCCTCCCCACCAGCGCAGCTAGCAACTCCACCGCGCGGCCCCCGCTCGCCGCACCCCCATTCTTCCCGCCAGCGACCCCTCTTCTCTGTGCGTCGTCCCACGAGCAGCAACCGACTCCCCGCCGCCTCACCCTCCCACGATGCCGAAGCTTCCCACCCCCTGCGCAACAAAAAAAGGCCCCAACCCTAACAGGATCGGGATTGACGGGATGTAAATCCCAAGGATTGTGGAGATGGAAATTAAATAGGGAAATTTGCGAGAAGAAACCCCAAATTCCCCATATTTACAGAGAGCTCAAAGGCCATAGGAAAGGAAGAAAGACTAAGGGGGCGCGAAATTTTCAAACATATCCCTGGTGGCGGAAATATTTAAGGAAAAGGGCTGAAAATCAGAATTATGGGGATCCTCCTTATCCAAATAGGACTAGGGCATTGGATTTTTCCTATATAAGGACCCCATGGCTCTATTTTTTAGATACATCTCCTCTTCTTCTCTCTTTGTGCCATTGCTTCATCATGGATTATTCAAAGGCCATATTCTCCATGCCGCATCAATTCTTTGAGCACCATGGGAAGAAGACGACGATCGAGACGACGCCACCGTACGCACCGCATATGTTTTTCAACCACGGTAGCCGCGCCCCTCCCGCCCGCACATGGATTCCGCCGTTCACGCCCCACATGTTCTTCCAGCAGTCAATTGAAGCCGCCGAATCAACCTCCAAGCTTGCAGTTCACGCAATTCGTCAGGAGCCGAATTTTTAAAGCGGTGGAGAGTTGATGCAGCGTGACCCCAAATTATGGGGCCACCTTTATCCAATTAAATAATATTTTTATTTACGTTTTTAGCGGTCGTAGTGGTCCAATTTAATAATTGAGATCGCCTATGATCTCAACGTTGATTTCGTAGAGTTTAATTATAATTGTTGGTCAATTAAATAATTAGAGTCCAATTAAGTTAGTTAGAGGTCAATTAGGATCAAATTAGTTGTAATTTGATTATTTACTATTTTTGTAAACCCTCTCTCCTATATAAAGAGAGGGTAGTCCATCAGTTGTAGTCAGTCGATTATGAATTAAGAATTTGAGTTGATCTCATTTTATCCCCTCTCCTTCTCTCTCTCCCTCCACGCGATCTCCGCGGTCTTCTCCTTCAACCCCTCGTTACCGACGAGAATTTCTCTTCTCAATCCCTCTCTTCTTCCACCAAAAATCCACCAAAAAATATATTATTATTTTATTCGCCGTCGCCGAAGCCGTTGGATTGGTTGAGCAGACATCCCTCAATTTTGATCCTTTTCCATGTTACGTTTGTAATTTTTTTCCACCGAGGGGTATGGCTGCAAATGTTCTACCCCTTCACTTAAAATATACCAATAACATAATTTGATTTTCAGTTGGCCCTTTTGATAAATTGTCTTGTGAGGAGGGGGCTGCTTGTAATATTTCCAAAATATCTCATACCTACTATCAAGGGATCCGATGGAGACCTTTCTTAGGGTTTTTATTCCCTTCAAATATCGGGGATGGCGCCGCCACGGGGGGAGTTGCAGGCAGCACAGGCGTCGCAAGGAGAGGCGAGCTCGACGTGGGGCGCTGATGCTTGGAGCTGGTGGGGGCTGTACAGACCTCGTGGCCTGGTCACGCGAGCCTCGCACGGGGTAGCAGTGGTTACTACGGTGAGGGATGTCCCGTGGCTTGCGAATGTGGTGCACAGGTGCGGTACGGGCTGCACATGCGAGGGGATATCTCGGGCGACATCTGGGGTGAGAAGGAGGGTGGCATGGGTTCCATCTGCCGTGACTTTGACAGCACCGCTCGAGATATGGTCTTCCTGGAGGTTGACAGAGCCCGTAGCAATGAATCAAGGCTGCCGTGGGGAATGGGCTGTAAGGTTGGTGCTCGAGAAAAGGTTGTACCGTCGACGTTGGCAACCAACTAGCACCTTCTACGACAGCGGCTTCAGGGGGTGTGGATGCGGGAATCGGAGGCGGCGGTGATGCAGCCTCTTGGACAGCCACTTTGACTGTGAATAAATCGAGGATTTCCAGTTCTTCCTCTGCTGGATACTCGTCGAATATGGGCCCAGAGTCCTCGTTTTCTTCTTGCACAGCAATAGTATTAAATAAGTATTCATCTTGATTGAAAATACCTTCATATTCTTGACCAAAATCATGTTGAACAGCAGGTCCAGCAATCTGATTTCTGTTGTTGACGGGCGATTCTTCCTCGATTTGCGCATCCAGCCATGCTTGAACCTTGATTCTTGATATAAGTTGTTTCTTGAACATTCGTTGTCTCGAACGAGCGTGCGGGCCATGAGATATGCAACTTAGATCGAACTTCAAACGCAAATATCCGATAGGATCGTGGAATCGTGAGAACGATTCCATTTCCATGCTCTGATACCAAATGATGTAAATGGCTTCCGGCGTCGACGTTGATGATAAAATAATTTTTTGGTGGATTTTTGGTGGAAGAAGAGAGGGATTGAGAAGAGAAATTCTCGTCGGTAACGAGGGGTTGAAGGAGAAGACCGCGGAGATCGCGTGGAGGGAGAGAGAGAAGGAGAGGGGATAAAATGAGATCAACTCAAATTCTTAATTCATAATCGACTGACTACAACTGATGGACTACCCTCTCTTTATATAGGAGAGAGGGTTTACAAAAATAGTAAATAATCAAATTACAACTAATTTGATCCTAATTGACCTCTAACTAACTTAATTGGACTCTAATTATTTAATTGACCAACAATTATAATTAAACTCTACGAAATCAACGTTGAGATCACAGGCGATCTCAATTATTAAATTGGACCACTACGACCGCTAAAAACGTAAATAAAAATGATAATTATTTAATTGGATAAAGGTGGCCCCATAATTTGGGGTCACGCTGCATCAAAGGTGATGCATGGAGTCCCTCGACCTCCTTTGAAGGAGCACCAGACCAGTTTCTTGGGGATTTCTCTTCGGATGAAAGGTCTAGGGCCTAGTGGAGTCGGTCATTCATCCCCTAGTAGCTCCTTCAATGGCATTGAGCATCGGGGTTGCCAATGGGGGTTTAGGCAGAGCGTTGTTGGTGCATGGGCATGTGGGGCTCTCCATGAAGGCGAAGAGGGCTTTGGGACGGTGCATCCTTGCACAAGTGATGGTGTGACTTCTGAGGAGTTTTTTGCCCCCAGAAGGGACCTAGAGGGGTTTGTTGGATCTCCCGGTGAGTAGGGTGGGATTGATTCCCTGATGAAGGACACCGACGTCAATGTGAAGGACCTGCCGGAGGCTGTGAGTGTGGGTGTTGAGGCAACCACACTGCACTCAATTGCTACCAATTTGTTGAATCATGTGCCCTTTGTAACCCATTAGAGATGACCTGAGTTACATAACCAACCATCTCAAGAGCTTTCCACACCGTAGGCAAATTTTGACATCACAATGGTAACCCAGTAAACTCTAAAGACGACATGCCTTGGATCTTCCACTTTGTTGCCTTTTTCCTATTCATAAAGCCTAAGCATAAGAGTTTGTATCATCATCTCACATCATCTCACTTTATTGACTAGATTAAATGTGTCTTTTCTTTATAACTTCCCATTTTGTTTGAATCACTCTACCTTAATAGTTGAGGTGCTTTTTCTAGTCATGTTGATGCCTCGGGTAAAAACAATTTTGACATAATTAGTATTTTTATGACACTTTTCAACAGCAAGGTGCAGTTTAGTTATCTTATGCGTCAACATCTGTCATTCTCATGATACTTTGTTTATCTATCTAAAGTAATTTTAGTTTCTTGCTTAAGCCAATGTACACAACACTTCCCGTGTAAAGAGAACCCTTGCCCATAGTTTTGTATAACATGATAATAATGTACTAGAAATGCGCTCCCGTTTCATGTTGATTGGGATGCGGACTATGTGGAATCATAAAAGGGGTTTCTTCAGGTTACTATTTAAAAGATTGACAATTGTTGAGGTTGAACTACAATTGTTGAGGTTGAACTACACTTTTATTTGTTTTTAGTTGTAACTATTGTAATCCATATTTTGCACCATCATTTTTCTACATGATTTCTTTCTTTTCCTGGAGCACTTAAGTTTGCCCTGTCTAGCAACTCCTTGATTTTGAATCTAACTTTTCTGTTTAAAAACCCATAATGCCAGGAAAACTTTCAAGTCTGTAATTCAAGGCTTCTTACCAGGAATTGCTCTCAAGATCTTCCTTATTCTTCTACCAACTATACTTATGACAATGTCAAAGATAGAAGGTTTCACATCATTGTCAACTTTGGATCGTAGAACGGCTGCAAAATACCACATTTTTCTATTGGTTAACGTATTTCTGGGAAGCATTGTCGCAGGGACTGCATTCCAACAACTTCATACTCTCATCAACGAATCTGCAAGCAAGTATGCACCTTTTTTGTTTTTATGTTACATGGCTTATACCTTTTTATAAATGATGGACGCAAATCCGTCAAACTGTATGTATGCAGATAAGTTTTCAAGGAGATGGAAATTCATTTTGGATGAGATGGACCAACCTATCTCAATCTTTAATTAGATGAATGATCTTAAATTTTTTATGGTCTAAAAATATTGAAGCAATGACTTGTAAAAGTTTCTTCTGAAAAATTAGATATGTGCTTCTAAAAAAATTGAATTATTTGACCATGAATCCAATCTCTACCGGTAAAACTAGCACTTATGCGACCTTATAGAACCATTGGTGGATTTGTAGTGTCATACACCAGAACACATCCATACATGAATGCACATATGTAGAAGCAATAAAGATGCCCACTTCTAATTTCTCAAGTTTTTTAGAAGTGTTGTTTATTTGAGGTATGGGAGCTTGTGAACCCTGTAGAGATAGTTTCTAGTATTAATAATTGTTTTTGTATCTTGTTGCTATTTCTCTCTTTTATTTAGACGTCCATGTAATTTACCCTTAAGGCCTCTCCCTATATAAGAGAGCCTAGGGTTTTTCTATGAAGTACAACAAAGACTCCTTTCGTCTAACATGGTATCAGAGCCGCCCTAGGGCTCTCCACCCGTCGCCCCTCCCTTCCCCACCCGCCGCCCCTCTCTCCTTCTCTCATTGAGCTGCCTTAGGGCTCCCAGCGGCAACTGCCGCCTCCTCCCAGCGGCCCCTGCCCCCCCCCCCCCCAGCGCTTCCAGCCGCCCCCCCCCCACAGCGGCTCCCGGTCGCCAGCAGCCCCCGCCGCCCCCCCGAGCGGCCGTCTGCCGCCTCCAGCGGCTCCCAGCATCTCCCCAGCGGCCCCCAGCCGCCCCAGCGGCGCCCCAACTGCCGTCGTAGGCCCTCCTCTGGCCTCCAAGAGTCCATAGGCGGTGTTCTCGAGGCGATTCAAGGGCTGTAAGCTTCCTTGGAGGCGTGCCCTAGATCCCTCTTCCTCCGATTTATGGATTTGAGTGCGTAAAAGTCTACACACGTACTCAAATCCGATGCAGTTTGTGTAGACGTTCATCAACGTGTCTGTTTTCCCTTCGTCTTCTTCGAGCAGCACTATGTCAGAATCGAAAGTCGATTTGCCCTCCACCGGCGCATTCAAAGGTCCTGCACCAATAGTGAAGATGGACGGGTCTAACTATGAGCTATGGGCTATGCAGTTCATGAGCCTCATGAAATCAAATGGTAAGAAACACATTCTTACCGAAGATGAGCCTGCAGAGAAGACATGGATCTATGCCTCATGGGAGGCTGATGACGCTTACGCGAAAGTCTGGCTGTCTGGTACGTTGACGATGGAGATAGCTAACAATGTCCTCCATCAGCCCACTGCTAAGGTGATGTGGGACAACCTTGCTGCTACGTATTCGCAGGTGCGAAACGAGACAAAGATGTTGCAGCTTCAACATGACATTTTTACGATGAAGCAGGCCGGCAGACCTCTCCATTCTCTATACACATCCCTGAGAGGGATGTTCGAGAAGCTATACAGTACCATTCCTCTGACTGCTACTCCGGAGCAGCAGAAGACGTTTCGGAACGCCACCATGGTGGGCGTTATACTTGCTGCTCTCGATCCTGAGTATAATGCTGCAAGGTCACAGATTCTAGCAGATGCAGTAATTCCTCCAGTGGAGGATGTCTACAGAAGGCTCAGTCGCATTCCAGTTTCCTCCAGCTCCTCTACTCCACCCCCATCTGCGATGGCAGCTTCGCGTGGGAGAGGTGGACCGCCTTCTGGACGTGGTCGTGGACGTGGTCGTGGACCTCAAGGAAGAGGTTGCTTCAGTCAGATGTGCTCGTATTGTCACAGAACTGGACACTCGGAGGAGACATGCTACTCAAAGCATGGGTTCCCAGCATCGGCACGGGTTGCAGAGCATTCACAGTCTCCATTACCGTCTACTGCAGATCATATATTTGACGAACTTGTGGCCCGTCTCCGCGATATTATGCCACATTCTTCTGGTGATTCTTCTGGTGGCTCTTCAGACATTGCTGCCACAGCCTCTGCCAGTTCATCCGCTGCAGCCAGTAGCTCAGGTAGTTCATCAGCGCACATACATTCTCATGATATATCTGACTGGGTTATAGATTCCGGAGCTACACATCATCTTTGTCGAGATAGAGGACGATTACAGGCCTACAGGGATATTCCACCCGACCGCTCAGTACAGATAGCAGATGGTACCCACTCACCCCTTGTTGGACAAGGGGAGGTTTTCTTATCCTCCACTATGCAGCTACAGAATGTTTTACATGCCCCTGAGTTCTCACTGAATTTGCTGTCTATTAGTCAGATTACAAAGGATTTGAATTGTCGTGCTATTTTTGACCCGGCTTCTCTCATTTTTCAGGACATACTCACGGGCAAGGTGATTGGCTGTGGCTCTGAGCAGAATGGTTTATATCGGCTGGTTCGGGAATCCTATGCCGGCGTCTCTTCTCACTCCGCTGGACCAGTCTCTCCTTACATTTGGCATCTTCGATTTGGTCACCTTCCGATCCAGAAAATGCGCCATCTTCTGCCCCAGATCCCTCCAAGTTCGTCGTTTCGCTGTGAAACATGTCAGTTGGGAAAGCATCATAGGTCGAGCTTCCCAGGTCGTCAGAGTCGGAGCAGTAGCTCCCCTTTTGAGTTGTTACATATAGATATACGGGGTCCGAGTCGTGTTCCCGATCACCAGGGACACAGGTTTTATCTAGTTGTTGTCGATGATTTTTCTCGTGTCTCTTGGGTATTTCTTTTGAAGAATAAATCTGAAGCAGGAGATGTAATCAAAAATTTGATTAATGAAGTGCAGAATGTTTTCTCTTCCTCAGTCAAATATGTTCGAACTGACAATGCCCTGGAGTTTTGTACACGCTCTCTTTCTCTATTTCTTTCATCGAAGGGTATTATTCACCAAACCACCTGCGCATATACATCCCAACAAAATGGTGTGGCAGAAAGAAAGCATCGCCATCTCTTGGACATCACTCGTACCCTGTTGATTTAAAGTTGTGCTCCTATTTATTTCTGGGGGGATGCCGTCCTTACTGCATGCTATCTAGTTAACAGAATGCCGTCCTCTGTCCTTGGAGAGAAGATACCTATCTCTCTTATTTTTCCAGACAAGGAGCTCTTCTCTCTGCCGCCACGTGTCTTTGGCGCTGTGGCGTTTGTCCATCGTCTATCTCCTGGCCTTGACAAGCTCTCTCCAAGAGCAGTCAAGTGCGTCTTTGTTGGTTATTCCAGAACCCAGAAGGGATACCAGTGTTATGATCCTACAACCAACAGGTACTTTGTTAGTGCGGATGTCACCTTCTTCGAGTCAGTTATGTATTTCTCGCCAACTGGGGACAGAATGGTACCATCCACCACCACTGATGATATTTATGTTCCACCACCACCTACTTGGAGTTCACCTGAGTCGCCTCCTGTGTCAGTTCCTATGCCAGCACCACCGCCACCCCCCCCCACCTCCACCCATTCCACAGCGAATCATATCACCGTTTCCTAACCATTATACGCGTCGGTCAGGTCCTGCTCAGACGACAGATCAGCCAATCACTACGCCTCAGGTATGTTCAGATGATGTTACTACTGACGGGTCAGGTTCGGTACATATGCAGGATGACTCATTACAGGTGGACCCATATGATGATCTTGATGTTCCGATTGCTATTCGGAAACAGAGACGGCAATGTGCTTCCTATCCATTTGCTTCACAGGTTTCCTTCCACCGACTCACAGGTGATTTCCAGAAGTTTACCACAACATTGTCTTCCGTGGCCATACCACGGACATACCAGGAAGCCTTGAAGAGTGAGTGCTGGAGATTAGCTATGGAAGAAGAAATGGGGGCCTTGCAGTCCCGTGGCACATGGTCTTTGGTCCCTGCACCTCCTGATGCATCCGTTGTGAGCTGCAAATGGGTCTTCACAGTCAAATATCATGCAGATGGCACGTTGGATAGGCACAAAGCACGCTTGGTCGCCCGTGGATTTACACAAACATATGGCGTTGACTACATGGATACATTCTCTCCAGTGGCGAGACATTCGACTCTCCGTATTCTCCTGTCTGTTGCAGTGGTTCGTGATTGGAGCATTTCTCAGCTAGATGTCAAGAATGCCTTTCTGTACGGGGACTTACAGGAGGAAGTCTACATGCAGCAGCCACCCGGGTTTACTGCTGAGGGGGAGAAGCATATGGTCTGTAGACTTCACAAGGCGATATATGGCCTCAAACAGAGTCCACGAGCGTGGTTCCAGAAGCTGTCCAATCTAATTGAGTACCAGGGATTCAAGAGGTCCAATGCTGATCACTCGTTGTTTGTCCAGAAGTCCTCGGCAGGTACGGTTGTCATAATGGTCTATGTGGATGATATTCTTGTTACAGGAGACGATGTTCAGGGCATAGTGAGGGCGAAGGCATTCCTAGGTCGTCAGTTTGTTACAAAGGATCTTGGAACCCTAAGATATTTTCTGGGGTTGGAATTTGCAAGGAATGCACATGGTTTGGTGATGACACAACGGAAGTACATTACATACTTTCTGGTTGAGACTGGTATGGATGGGTGCAAACCATCAAGCATCCCCATGGACCCCAGCATGAAGTTATATGATGATGATACTGATGAAGTGGATAAGAGGAGATATAGAGAGATGGTGGGAAAACTCCTCTACATTACTACAAGCCGTCCAGACATTGCATTTGCAGTTAGCCGGGTGAGTCAGTTTATGGAGTAGCCAAGACAGGTTCACATGGATGCTATACACATGATACTGAGGTATCTGAAGTCTTCTCCAGGGTTAGGGCTACTATTCAGAAAGGGCGCAGACTTATCCATCTCAGCGTGTGCAGACACAGATCATGCAGGATGCCCTAAGGATAGAAAATCAACCTCAGGTTTTGCAGTTTTTGTTGGAGGCTCTCTGGTGTCTTGGAAAAGCAAGAAACAAACGGTGGTGGCAAGATCCAGTGCGGAATCCGAATACAGGGCAATGGCCCAAGCTAGCACGGAAGTGATGTGGGTTCGCTCCGTATTAGAAGATTTACACGTAGCTGTACCTCTACCTATGAAGCTTCAGTGTGACAATCAGGCAGCATTGTTCATTGCCAACAATCCAACTTTTCATGAGAGGACCAAGCATATTGAAGTTGACTGCCATTACACCAGGGACCTGATCCCACTGTTCACGAAATCGCTCTGTGCAGCCGCATATGCGGCCGCATATGCGTGAGCGGTCCTCCCGACGCACCGCTTTCGTGAATCGGAGTTGTATGCGCCCAAAGCGCATGAGCGGACCGCATATGCGGGCTATGCGGCCGCATATGCGGTTCGTTCGGCCGCTCAGGGCATGAATTGTATTATCGGATCTCCTGGAAGCCCAATTAGCCCTATGCGGATATGCCTCATCCCTGACTCGGCCAATTAGGTTTTCCTAGCATTATTCCCAACCTCGAGAGCCTCCGCCGTTCCCTTGCTCTCATCCCGATTCCCCAACTATCGCATGCGCCTGCGCCTCCTCCCGCCTCCTCCGCCTCCTCCGGCTTCTCCCATCTCTTCCACCTCCTCACAAGTCCTCCTCCTCTTCGCCTATCTCCCATCTCGCCGCTCCTCCGCCGTCTCCTACTTCGCCGCCTCCTCACAGCAACTCCGCCAGCGCCTTCGCCTCCGTGACCAGGCTACGAGCACATCCAGCAGTGCGGTAGTGCCTACACCGCGATCAGGCTACGAGCACAACCAGCGGCCCAGCAGTGCCTCCAAGGCATCCACTGTCCAGTTCCTGTGCCTCTAAGGCATCCACTGTTAAGAGGTTATTTTCGTTTTTTTTTCAATAATTTAGATTTTGTTATTTTATTTTCATTGCAGAAAGTGTATTAAATTTTATAGTATGTTGGAGGCTACGAGCATGACCATTGGTAGGTATAAACTAAACAGAAAACCAAGTGAAAATCCATTTTGCAAATCACATAGAGCATGACAGTTAGGCATATGAATCTGATTAACAGGTCTGTCCATCTGTGTGATTTGTCATTTGTGTGAGCATGATCCTTCATAAACAATGATTTAGGTTGCATGGTCCCAAAACCAATCCAAACTATGGTCAAAAAAAGATTCAAACTTATACTTTATAAAACCAATCCAGACTATGGGGCCAAAAAAGATGCAAAAAGATGCAAACTTATATTAAACTTTTTGTTGATATTTTTATCTTATTTGTATTTATTTATTTATTTATAAATAAAAAATTAGGAAACCGCTTAGAACTGCTTATACCCCGCGTATGCCCACGCATACCGCTTAAGCGCTATTCGGTGACCTGTCCGAACGCATACGCATACCGCTTTCCTGAACCTTGTGATCCAGAGAGGATTGATATCCACGGCCCATGTTAGCTCAGGAGATCAAACTGCCGATGTATTCACCAAGCCATTGCTCAGAGGACCTTTTCAGAGATGTTCATCCAAGCTGAGCATGATCGACATCTATGCTCCACCTTGAGGGGGAGTGTAGAGATAGTTTCTAGTATTAATAATTGTTTTCGTATCTTGTTGCTATTTCTCTCTTTTATTTAGACGTCCATGTAATTTACCCTTAAGGCCTCTCCCTATATAAGAGAGCCTAGGGTTTTTCTATGAAGTACAACAAAGACTCCTTTCGTCTAACAAACCCTAAGTAGGATTTTTTTAATATAAGAGGGGTGTGAACTCAAGGTGAGTCATACCCTACTTTTACTAAATGAAAGATGTGTTTCTATATAGACCAGGCTTCACACAGAGCCCTGAAATGAAAGCACATATTCTCTACATAACAACACTCTTGTCAAAAGACAACCCCATTATGAGAAAGCTAAATAACCCAAATAACAATAAAAGGTCTAATACAACCACCAAGGAAAGCGAGCAGAATTGATAGGAGCTCGGAAGTCATATGCCTTGTCAAACTGTAGCTAAGGCAGGTTTGCCCGGTTCCATAACTCAATAGAGTACAAACAAGAGAAAAAGAGGTGGTACCTGTCCTCCTGACAGAGACCACATTGAGGGTAAAGTCATCTGAATGCGACCAGGTAGCTCTTATCACCTAGGTGTTTAACATGTCCTTCATCTGCCAAAGGAAAATCTTCACTCTACCAAACAAGTCTATACGAGTCCCTGTGGGCTCCCTATTCCTGTGCAGTGCACCTACCACCTAAAAGACCAAGGTTCAAATCCCCTGGCGGTTCCTTTGGTCTGTTCTTAAGAGGAGGGGATTCCCCTCATTATGGATTTCGTGGGTGAGACGTTGCGTGTCGACTGCCTCCCTGTCGGTTATTCTCAATGGCCGCTTGGCGGGGGGTTTCTTCCAGCCTCGTCGGGGGATTCGGCAGGGTTGCCCCCTCGCTCCTTTACTTTTCGTCCTGGCCGCTGATGTCTTATCCGTCATGACTCGCAACGTGGTCGAGGCTGGTCTGTCCAGTGGCTGTTCCATTGGGCCCTTCTCTATGCCGATTATTCAATTCGCGGATGATACGATCTGCTTCATCGAGGGTGAGGCGTCGAATATTGCAGGGATGGCTACCACTTTGGAGCTCTTTAGTGAGGCGTCGGGCCTTCTTATCAATTTTACTAAATCCTCTATGGTCCCCTTTTCCACTCCCCCGGAGGAGGTTGCGATCTGTTCGAGGATTTTGCGTTGTCCCGTGGGTGTTCTTCCTCTGGATTATCTTGGGCTCCCGCTTACCATTGGTCGTGCTCGCTTACGTGATTGGCAGACGCTGGTGGATCGCATGGTTTCTCGCTTGGCTGGCTGGCTGATGCAGCACAAAATTAAAATATAGGGCATGATATTTTTATCCGTTAATTTTATTTACGCTTATTCGATTGTCGTATTTTTATTTAATTAAAGAGATCGCATGTGATATCAATTTAGTTAGTTAGAGTCGATTAGAGATTTGAATTTATTTCAAATCAATTAGTTAGTTGGTTAGAGTCAATTAGGATAAGTAGTTTTGAATTTGAATTTTGATTTCTATTTTGTAATCTCATCCCTCCTGTATAAAGGGATGACGGTCTATTGTTTTAAAACGGTTCAGTTAATATGAAAATTTGAGATTCATCTCATTATCTCTCTCTCTCTCTCTCTCTCATTATTTCTCTCCCTCAACGTGTTCTTCACGTCTTTCATCTCCAAAATCCCGTGCAACCGGCGCGTTCTCCTCTATCTTCCTCTCCTCTCTAAATTTCTCCACCAAACAACTATTTTTCACCGTTGCAAATTTTTATTTTGCATCATTTGGTATCAGAGCATGGATTTCGAATCGTACCTACGATTCGACGATCCGATCGACTATTGGTGTGCAAAATTCGGTCTCCGCCGTCCATCTCGTGGTTCGCGTCGCTCAAAAAAGTTCTATCAGCGTCTTATCGCACGCATTAAGGTGCACGAATGGTTGAGCGCACAAATCGACGACGATTCCTCCACCAACGACCAAAGTCAGATCTATGCAACCACCGTTCAAGACGATTTCGAAGCCGAAAACGAAGGTATTTTCAATCCAAAGGAGGATCTATTTGATACAACTATTGTGCAAGAAGAGAAGGAGGACCAAGGGCCCATATTCGATGAAGATCCCGCGGACGAGGAAGACGAAAACCTCGAAATCTGTGCAGTAGATGTTGCTGTCCAGCCCCTCCCAGAACCACATTCGCCACCGGAATCGACGCCGCTACCCCCGCCGACCATCCCGGCACCCCCCCAGGCCGCCCAGGTATTCCCCCTGCCTTCCCCTTCAGGTCCGCGAGCCGCAAGCCTACATCAGGCCCTCTACGCGGCTGCACCTTCCCGGTATCTCCGCGCCAACGCCGCTCAACGTTGGCCCCGCCTCTTCCGCACCGTGCCTTCCGCGCACATCCAGCCTCCGTTCTCTCCTGTGCGGGCAGCTCGGCGCCACCGCGTGATCTCTCCATCCTACGGTCGCGCCCAAGGCCTCACCGCCCTCGTCGCCGGTGACGTTTCCCCGTGCAGCCACCGCGCGCAGGGCCGCGCGCTGCTGCGGTTCCCCTTGCGGCCACACGACGTCCCCGACAACCACCTGCAGCACCCGTGCCTCACCCTCCCCACCAGCGCAGCTAGCAACTCCACCGCGCGGCCCCCGCTCGCCGCACCCCCATTCTTCCCGCCAGCGACCCCTCTTCTCTGTGCGACGTCCCACGAGCAGCAACCGACTCCCCGCCGCCTCACCCTCCCACGATGCCGAAGCTTCCCACCCCCTGCGCAACAAAAAAAGGCCCCAACCCTAACAGGATCGGGATTGACGGGATGTAAATCCCAAGGATTGTGGAGATGGAAATTAAATAGGGAAATTTGCGAGAAGAAACCCCAAATTCCCCATATTTACAGAGAGCTCAAAGGCCATAGGAAAGGAAGAAAGACTAAGGGGGCGCGAAATTTTCAAACATATCCCTGGTGGCGGAAATATTTAAGGAAAAGGGCTGAAAATCAGAATTATGGGAATCCTCCTTATCCAAATAGGACTAGGGCATTGAATTTTTCCTATATAAGGACCCCATGGCTCTATTTTTTAGATACATCTCCTCTTCTTCTCTCTTTGTGCCATTGCTTCATCATGGATTATTCAAAGGCCATATTCTCCATGCCGCATCAATTCTTTGAGCACCATGGGAAGAAGACGACGATCGAGACGACGCCACCGTACGCACCGCATATGTTTTTCAACCACGGTAGCCGCGCCCCTCCCGCCCGCACATGGATTCCGCCGTTCACGCCCCACATGTTCTTCCAGCAGTCAATTGAAGCCGCCGAATCAACCTCCAAGCTTGCAGTTCACGCAATTCGTCAGGAGCCGAATTTTTAAAGCGGTGGAGAGTTGATGCAGCGTGACCCCAAATTATGGGGCCACCTTTATCCAATTAAATAATATTTTTATTTACGTTTTTAGCGGTCGTAGTGGTCCAATTTAATAATTGAGATCGCCTGTGATCTCAACGTTGATTTCGTAGAGTTTAATTATAATTGTTGGTCAATTAAATAATTAGAGTCCAATTAAGTTAGTTAGAGGTCAATTAGGATCAAATTAGTTGTAATTTGATTATTTACTATTTTTGTAAACCCTCTCTCCTATATAAAGAGAGGGTAGTCCATCAGTTGTAGTCAGTCGATTATGAATTAAGAATTTGAGTTGATCTCATTTTATCCCCTCTCCTTCTCTCTCTCCCTCCACGCGATCTCCGCGGTCTTCTCCTTCAACCCCTCGTTACCGACGAGAATTTCTCTTCTCAATCCCTCTCTTCTTCCACCAAAAATCCACCAAAAAATTATTTTATCATCAACGTCGACGCCGGAAGCCATTTACATCAACCTTGGTCTTCTATATATGCTCGGGATGTGATCACAACCCTCGATGGTCCAGCAAAATGGCGATCGCAGGTGGCCCCACAAGAGCCCCAGCACCACGTCTCCTCTTGGGCATACCCTAGTCTCACCTACCCCTTCGCACAGAAGGGAGCGCTTCTTCAGGTACCCTACACCAATTGCAATCAACATTCTTTTGTCATCCTGCAAATCATCACCTTGGCATCTTCCACATTCACAGACTTCACATACCTACTAATCATCAATACTTCCTATATGACTTTTTTTGGATGCATCCAATTGAACGCCGTCCTCTTCCAAAATTGGAATACATGTTAGTGAGTGTGTTGCTTTTGACGAGGACACCTCTTAACTTGTCGCACGTCATCACTTGTGCATAATATCCGACAAGCTAGTGCAAGCACTAACCTTGCTCGCTAATGTCCTCTCATCTAGCATCATGCTGGAATCCATCATCTTCTCAAACATCATTAATGCTTACCTCACCGGGCCTTTCTGTTAGTAACACATTATCAAGCTACACACATGACAACATTGTTCTCTGGCATGTCACCAAACACCTCACAAACCTCCACCGGTCTCCCATACTAGGAATATATATCCACCAAAGTCCCCCCCATGATCATGTCACAAAACACACGATGTGTGTATAAAACCATGAATCTGAGAGCTTATTTTCAAATCCAGCAAACTCCCAGGAGATGGTTATGTTGAACAATGTGTGAGCAACAAGAACTATAATCCACCTGCCCATTCTCGAAAACAAGTCCAGTGCATTCAGGAAATAATTATGCTGTGTGAAGCCAGAAACCAAATAGTTCCACGAGCACGGATCCTTCTCGGGCTTTGTCTTGAAGAGTTGCGCTGCTTTGCAGATGCAAACCGGCTTCAGAATTTGTTGTGATCATGATGCTCAAGGTGAGGGTGTTCCCGTGGGGCATTCAGTCGAACATCTTGTGGGTGCATTCTAGAGCCGCATTAGGCGTGCTTGCCAATGAGGCGGTTTTGTATGAAGATCTCAAAGGAGAATCGGATCTTAAGGAGGTGTCAGTGGATGCAACCGGAGATGGATGCAATGGCGCAAGAGCTCGGTGAAGGGGGATGAATTGAGCTCATGGAAGCAAAGTGAGTCATTTACTAGACGATGTGAAGATAGAATTCTTCATGGTTGCTGGTTTCCATTTTTGAAAAAGAAAAACCATATCCAAGTCCAAGCTCATGGACTTCAATCGCTCCAAGTTCAACTTCCAGGAGGTGCCCGAGACTGACGTCATCTACTCCGTCATTGTTAGTGCTAACCAGGCCAAGCTTCTTGCTATCATCTTGTTCATTTGAGAGAGAGAGAGAGGGAGACTTTGGATTTTTCTCACAGACTGATGTTGATAAGCATGGTATAACTTGCGGAGAGTGTAACTAGCGGTAGGGTTGAAATGTGGAGTGGAGTAAGATTAAGAGGATTACAGCAAAATTTGCAGGGCCCATGTAATTGGCAAAGATTATTGACATAGATGTAAGATCCCATTAGCTTATTAAAAAAATTTGAAATCACGAAAATATGGAAGTGCAGTAAAAAAATTCTCTACAGTTAAAATGCTGATATAAAAGAGTTACTCACATCTCTATAATTGGTTTCAGGAAAGGGACAACTTTTTCAATCCCTTCAATATTTGCAAGAGACTGTACAAATGCAATAGGAACCATAAAGAAAAAAGTAAGGAAGAATAACGATACTGCCATTATGAGCCTCCTAATTGTCAGACTAACAAATGGAATTGAAAGGTTAGCCCAATAAACGTCACGGGGTTCAGGAGCCCAATCAGTTGGCCACAATGTGGGGTTACTTGACTGTTGAGTTTGAGCACAAACAGCTGCAGCCCATCGTGTTTTAAACGAAACAAAGGCAGCTGGCACGATAGCCTCCGGATCACGAATAACTCGTTCGCGTTCTGCGGCTTCCTGCATAAACAATGGAGTCAGTGATCCAAAACAAGAATATCTATATTTTCAACAACAAAACCATTATTTTTTTAACGTCATAAATAATTTCTTATGAAGCCATAACATTTGAGAGTATTATGAAATAAGTTTTTTAGGCTGGATAAAAAGATCAGGGTGTTAATCAATTGAAAGCTCTGAAAAGAACATCCATTCATAAGAACGCAAAACCACCAAGTAATGTAGAGATAGTTCTTAGTATTATTATCTCTTTATGTATCTTATCGTTATTTCTTTATCTTTTATAGACCTCTTTGTAATTTACCCTTAAGGTCTCTCCCTATATAAGAGAGCCTAGGGTTTTTTGAATGATAGATCGAAGTCTTTTCTCCCAACATGGTATCAGAGCTGCCCTAGGGCTCTCCCTACTCGCCGCCCCTTCCCCACCCGCCGCCCTCTCCGTCTCGTTTCTCTCTCTCCAGCCGTACAACCTCCCAGGCGGCCCCAGCCAGGCGGTCCCAACCCGCCGCCAAGCCATCCCAGGCGGCCCCAGCCCGCCGCCGAGCCATCCCAGGCGGCCCCCACCCGCCGCCGAACCTCCCAGGCGGCTCCCAGCCCGCCGTCGAGCCATCCCAGGCGGATCCCCCACGCCGCCGATTCACACAGCGCCATCCCAGGCGTCTTGGGCGTGACCCCGTTACGAGGGCTGTAGGCCTCATCCAAGGCGTGCCCTAGTCTACCTCGTCTCTTCCGCCGATATATGGATTTGAGTGCGTAACGTCTACATACGCACTCAAATCCGATGCAGTTGGTGTAGACAATCATTATCTTGTCTACAAACCCTAGTTCTTCTCCAGCGGCAGTATGTCAGAATCGAAGGTCGATATGCCCTCCACCGGCGCATTCAAAGGTCCTGCGCCAATAGTGAAGATGGACGGGTCTAACTACGAGCTCTGGGCTATGCAGTTCATGAGCCTCATGAAGTCGAATGGTAAGAAGCACATTCTTACCGAAGATGAACCCGCAGAGAAGACAGGGATATATGCCTCATGGGAGGCTGATGATTCCTATGCAAAGGTCTGGTTGTCTGGTACATTGACGATGGAGATTGCTAACGACGTCCTTCATCAGCCCACTGCCAAGGCAATGTGGGATATTCTCGCTGCTACATATTCGCAGGTGCGAAATGAGACCAAGATGTTGCAGCTTCAGCATGACATTTTCACAATGAAGCAGAGCGGCAGACCTCTTCATTCCTTATACACATCCCTGAGAGGGATGTTTGAGAAGTTATACAGTATCATTCCACTCACTGCTACTCCTGAACAGCAGAAGACGTTTCAGAATGCCACTATGGTGGGTGTTCTACTTGCGGCGCTTGATCCTGAATATGATGTCATCCGGTCTCAGATCCTAGCTGATGTAGTTATTCCTCCAGTCGAGAATGTTTACAGGCGACTCAGTCGCATTCCAGTTTCTTCCAGCTCTTCTACTCCACCCCCATCAGCGATGGCAGTCTCGCGTGGGAGAGGTGGCCCGTCTTTTGGCCGTCGTCGTGGACGTGGACGTAGACCCCAAGGAAGGGGGGGTCGCTTCGGTCAGACATGCTCCTATTGTCACCGCACAGGACACTCGGAGGAGACATGCTATTCTAAGCATGGATTTCCAGCATCGGCACGTGTTGCAGAGCATTCTCAGTCCCCATTACCATCTACTGCAGATAATCGATTTGACGAACTTGTGGCACGTCTCCGAGATATTATGCCACATTCATCTGGTGATTCGTCTGGTGGTCCTTCAGATGTTGCTGCTACAGCCTCCGCCAGTTAATCTGTCGCTGCTAGTACCTCAGGTAGATCTACTGCATTCACAACGTCTCATGATATATCTGACTGGGTTATAGATTCGGGAGCCACACATCATCTCTGCCGAGATAGAGATAGACTACAGTCCTACAGGGACATTCCTCACGGTCGTTCAGTGCAGATTGCAGATGGTACCCATTCACCCCTTGTTAGACAGGGGGAGGTCTTCCTATCCTCCACTATGCAGCTACAGAACGTTCTACATGCTCCTGAGTTCTCAATGAATCTGTTATCTATTAGTCAGATTACGAAGGATTTGCATTGTCGTGCTATATTTGACCCGTCTTCTCTCATTTTTCAGGACATACTCACGGGCAGGGTGATTGGTTGTGGCTCTGAGCAGAATGGTCTATATCGGTTGGTTCGGGATTCCTATGCTGGCGTCTCCTCTCATTCTGCCGGACCAGTCTCTCCGTACATCTGGCATCTCCGGTTTGGTCACCTTCCGCTCCAGAAAATGCGCCATCTTCTGCCCCAGATCTCTCCTAGTTCGTCTTTCCGTTGTGAAGCATGTCAGTTGGGAAAGCGTCATAGGTCGAGCTTTCCAAGTCGTTAGAGTCGAAGCAGTAGCTCCCCATTCGAGTTGTTACATATAGATATATGGGGTCCGAGTCGTGTTCCCGATCATCAGGGGCACAGATTTTATCTTGTGGTAGTGGATGATTTTTCTCGTGTGTCATGGGTCTTTCTTTTGAAGAATAAATCTGAAGCAGGAGATGTGATCAAGAATTTAATTAATGAAGTGCACAATGTTTTCTCTTCCTCAGTCAAATATGTTCGGACGGATAATGCCCTAGAATTTTGTACACGAACACTTTCTCACTTTCTTTCATCAAAGGGTATTATTCACCAAACCACTTGTGCATATACATCACAGCAAAATGGTGTGGCGGAAAGAAAGCATCGCCATCTCTTGGATATTACTCGAACCCTGTTGATTCAGAGTTGTGCTCCTATTTCTTTCTGGGGGGACGTTGTTCTTACTGCATGTTATCTGGTCAATCGAATGCCATCCTCTGTTCTTGGTGAGAAGATACCTATCTCTCTTATTTTTTCAGACAAGGAGTTATTCTCACTGACTCCACGTGTCTTTGGTACTGTGGCTTTCGTTCATCTTCTATCTCCCGGACTTGACAAACTCTCTCCTAGAGCAGTCAAGTGCGTCTTTGTTGGTTATTCCAAGACTCAAAAGGGCTACCGGTGTTATGATCCTACGAATAAGAAGTACTTCGTGAGTGCTGATGTCACTTTCTTTGAGTCTGTCATGTATTTTTCTCCTGCAGGTGACAGACTGGTACCATCAACTACCAATGATGATGTCTATGTTCCTCCACCACCTACATGGAGTTCACCTGAGTCTTCCCCTGTGCCTGCCTCCACGCCAGCACCACCACCACCACCTCCTCCTCCACCCATTCCACGGCCTCTCGTTTCACCGCTACCAAAATTCTATACGTGTCGGTCAGGTCCTGCTCAGACTACACATCAGCCACTCATCACGCCTCAGGTATATTCAGATGGCATTACTACTGACGGGTCAGGTTTGGTACATGTGCAAGATTCTTCAGAACAGGGTGACACTAACCCATCTAGTGCAGCAGATGATGATCTTGATGTTCCGATTGCTATTTGGAAGCAGAGGCGGCAATGTGCCTCTTATCCATTTGCCTCACAGGTTTCCTTTCACCGTCTCACTGGTGATTTTCAGAGATTTGCCTCAGCCTTGTCTTCCGTGGATATATCACGTAACTACCAGGAAGCTTTGAAGAATGATTGCTGGAGATTAGCTATGGAAGAAGAGATGAGTGCCTTGCAGTTCCGTGACACATGGTCGTTGGTCCCTGCACCTCCAGATGCATCCGTTGTGAGCTGTAAGTGGATCTTCACAGTTAAATATCATGCAGATGGTACGTTGGATCAATACAAAGCACGCTTGGTCGCCCGTGGGTTTACACAAACCTATGGCGTAGATTACATGGATACGTTCTCTCCAGTGGTGAGACATTCTACCCTTCGTATTCTCTTATCTGTTGCTGTGGTTCGTGAATGGAGTATATCTCAACAAGATGTCAAGAATGCCTTTCTGGACGGGGACTTACAGGAGGAAGTCTACATGCAGCAGCCACCTGGGTTTACTGCTGAGGGGGAGAAGCAGATGGTCTGTAGACTTCACAAGGCGATATATGGCCTCAAACAGAGTCCGAGAGCATGGTTCCAGAAGCTTTCCAACCTAATTGAGCAACAAGGATTCAAGAGGTCAAATGCAGACCACTCGTTTGTCCAGAAGTCATCGGTAGGTACGGTTATCATTATGGTCTATGTGGATGATATTCTTGTTACAGGAGATGATGTTCAGGGCATAGAAAGGGCGAAGGCATTCCTAGGCCGTCAGTTTGTTACAAAGGATCTTGGAACCCTAAGATATTTTCTGGGGTTGGAATTTGCAAGGAATGCACAGGGCTTGGTGATGACCCAACGGAAGTACATTACAGACTTCCCGATTGAGACTGGCATGGATGGATGCAAACCATCAAGTATTCCCGTGGACCCTAGCATGAAGTTGTATGATGGTGATACTGATGAAGTAGATAAGAGGAGATATAGAGAAATGGTGGGAAAACTCCTCTACATTACCATAACTCGTCCAGACATTGCATTTGCAGTTAGCAGGGTGAGTCAATTTATGGAGCAGCCAAGACAAGTTCACATGGATGCTATACACATGATACTGAGGTATCTGAAGTCTTCTCCAGGGTCAGGGCTGCTATTCAGAAAGGGCACAGACTTATCCATCTCAGCGTGTGCAGACGCAGATTATGCAGGATGCCCTAAGAATCGAAAATCAACCTCAGGGTTCGCAGTGTTTGTTGGAGGCTCTCTGGTTTCTTAGAAAAGCAAGTAACAAACTGTTGTGTCAAGGTCCAGTGCCGAATCCGAATATAGGGCCATGTCTCAAGCCAGCACGGAAATGATGTGGGTTCGGCCCGTACTAGAAGATCTACATGTAGCTGTATCCCTACCTATGAAGCTTCAGTGTGACAATCAGGCAGCATTATTCATTGCCAACAATCCAGCTTTCCATGAAAGGACCAAGCATATTGAAGTTGACTGCCATTACACTAGAGACTTGATCCAGAGAGGATTGATATCTATTGCACATGTGAGCTCAGGAGATCAGACTGCAGATGTATTCACCAAGCTCAGAGGACCTTTTCAGAGATGTTCATCCAAGCTGAGCATGATAGACATCTATGCTCCACCTTGAGGGGGAGTGTATAGATAGTTCTTAGCATTATTATCTTTTTATGTATCTTGTCGTTATTTCTTTATCTTTTATAGACCACTTTGTAATTTACCCTTAAGGTCTCTCCCTATATAAGAGAGCCTAGGGTTTTCTGAATGATAGATCGAAGTCTTTTCTCCCAACAAGTAAGAAAGCAAACATGAGGGTTATAAAAGACTAGTTATTACATTCTGCTGGAACTTCCTTATAAATAAAACAACTGTAACTTTTCATATAACTTGACTTTGCCTTCACTGAGCAAGTCAAGTTTCAATGATTTATTTTAGGGTTTTTATCACTTGTTCCCCTCCGAGATATCGCAATATTAGTTATGCCCCTATCTTTTTGATAATATAAGTTGTGCCCCTCACTTCTTGCTCCATCATCAGTTGTGCCCTTTCGTCAGATTGATCGTCAAAAAATTAAAATAACCATGGTTTACTCAAACCATGATGTGGTTAAGAGGGGTATTATGGTCAGAATAAAATCAAATGAGTAGGAGGGTTGGGGAGGAGGTGCGAGGCTGGGAGGAGGTGCGGGTTGGAGCGCGGGCAGCGGGGGCTGGGGGAGGTGCGTGGCTGCGGGAGGAGGTCGGCTTCACGACGTTATCGAGGGGGAGCAGGGGGCGACGCGGTGCGGAGCATGGATAGGGGGCGGTGCGGGGCAGGCGGAGGGAGAACAGGGGTGGCGCGGTGCGGGGCAGGGGGAGGGGGAGCATGGGCGTATAACCGGATGAAACGGATGGGGTGCACGCCGGATACGATCACGTACAACTTTCTGATCAATTACACTGCAGGAAGGAGAATCTGGATGCTGCTTGGAAGGTGCTCAATCAGATGGTTGCACAGGACCTTTTTCTGATCTTTTTTTTAATCTGAGATGGTAACTGTAGTTCTTGGAAAAGGGACTTAGTCTGACAGCAGTATGATTAATCGAATCCTCATTTTTTGAAGTAAAGTTCTAAGTTTTTCTCGCACTTAAACAACACAATTAGAACAACACAATCAGATGGTTACACAGGAATGCTCGCCTGATGTGTATTCGTTCAACCTGATATTCCGATGCATCTTGAAATTGAGGGATGTGAATGTTGCGCATAAGTTAAGAGTGCATATGAGAGATGCTAACTGCAAATCGAATACCATGACGTACAATATATTGATGCGGATGTTCAAGAACAGTGAGTCGCGGGACATGGTTATCGAGCTGAAGAGGGAGATGGACGAGGAAGAGGGAGGCGCGGGGTTGCGGAGGCGCAGGATCCGGGAGCGCATCGGCGGGGGGAGGAGGTAGGGGCCAGGGGGCCATGGAGGCGTCGGGGTGGGTCGGCGGCGGAAGGGGGAGGCGCGGGGTTGCGGAGGCGCATGGTTCGGGGGCGCAACGGCGGGGGAGGAAGCAGGGGCCAGGGTCCATGGAGGCGTCGGGGTGGGTCGGCGGCGGAAGGGGGAGGCGCGGGGTTGCGGGGGCGCGGGGCCTGGGGGCGCAGGGGCGGGGGAGGAGGCAGGGGCGAGGGATGAGGAAGATGAGAGGAGAGGGGAGGAGGAAGATGAATAGTGTCTGGACTTTTCACTTCATTTGTTTTCATTTAATTCCTAATGTATCCCTAAAGTTAACGTCCGTTTGCGTTTGGGATGGACGGAAACTAACCCGAGGGGTACAAGTGATAAAACGGCATGAAGTGAGGGGCACAACTGATATTATCAAAAAGATAAGGGCATAACTGATATTGCGATATCTCGGAGGGGCACAAGTGATAAAAACCCTTTATTTTTCAATAAATTAATTAATTAACGACATTTAGCATCTTAGTTAGAGTAAGTTGCCAAGGTTCTTCACAAAAGTATTGTAAAATGACCGTTTACTTTTTAATCTTTTAAAAGGATAAAGGGTGGACACTCATGATGGTGTACATCCAAAGATGTAATAATCATATTGTTGAGGGAAAAAGAAAAGTTGTATATCATCTAACCCTAGAGTTCTCTTAAAAAAAGTTATAAGCCTTCTCTCACTATGAGTAGGGTCGGCTACATGGATTCTTGCTCAAATCCATGTTGAAAGATTCGACTAGTTTTTACGCTGGTTGTCGAGTACCTAACGCAACCCCTGCAAGAGGGGGATTTGAACCCTGGTCTTTTGGGTGGTAGACACACTGCACTACCACTAGACCATTTAAGTGGGTAAATTATATAAACCCTAGAGCTCTCTTATATAGGAGAAAAGCTCTAAGGATACATTACATAAACAGGACAATAGAAATAAACAATATGGAAAAGGACAAAATAACATAAATATCTTATAACTCCCCCTCAAGTTGGAGCATATATATCTATCATGCTCAGCTTGGAACAACAGTGATGAAAAAGACCTCTAGCAAGAGCTTTAGTAAACATATCTAGAATCTGGTCTCCTGACGCTACATAAGACGTTGAGATAAGCCCCTTTTGAATCAAATCACGAGTATAGTGGCAGTCCACCTCTATATGCTTTGTCCTTTTATGAAATGCTGGATTATTAGCTATGAACAAGGATGCATGATTGTCGTATTTGAGGTGCATAGGAAGAGGCGCATCAATCGTTAAATCGGTCAAGACATACTTGACCCACGTCATCTCCGTACTACCTTGGGCCATTGCCCTATATTCTGATTCCGCACTAGATCGAGCAACAACTATTTATTTCTTACTCTTCCATGAGACCAAAGAGCTGCTAACAAACACAATGAAGCCTGAAGTAGACTTCTTGTCCTTGGACACCCAGCATAATATGCATCTGCAAACCCTGTGACTGAGAGAGAAGTATCTCTTCTAAACAGAAGACCTGCACCTGAAGATGATTTCAAATATCTCAAGATCATGAATACTACATCCATGTGTGCATGCATGTGTTGCTCCATGAACTGACTTACTCTACTCACAGCAAAAGATATATCAGGCCTTGTAATAGTAACATACAATAATTTCCCTACCAGCTCTCTGTATCGTCTCTTGTCCACCTCCTCAGATCCGTCATCATGGAGCTTCGTATTAGGATCTATAGGGTAGTAGCTGGTCTACATCATGTCATGCATGTCTCAAATAGAAGATCAGTAACATACTTCCTTTGTGTCATAACCATACCCTGCTGATTTCGTGCAAACTCCAGGCCAAGGAAGTAACGAAGCGTGTCAAGGTCATTGGTAACAAACTGATGTCCAAGGAAATCCTTAGCTACTTGAATGCCATGTTCATCGCTGCCAGTGATAACAATGTCATCAACATAAACTAAAATGACTACAATATATAACCTTAAGAAAGTATGATCTGCAGTAGATCTGACAAACCTCTTCTGTTCAATCAATTCTGAGAGCTTCTGAAACCAAGCCCTCGGATTCTGCTTAAGGCCATATATAACCTTAAGAAGACGGCACACCATACTAGACTCTCCCTCAGCAGCAAACCCAGGTGGTTGCTGCATGTAAACCTCTTCATGTAGATCACCATACAAGAAAGCATTCTTGACATCCAATTGGAAAAGTGGTCAATCACGTACCACCGCAACAGCAATAAAGATCCGCAAGGTAGAATGGCGTGCTACAGGGGAAAAGGTGTCCTGATAGTCCGCTCCATAGGTCTGGGTGAACCCACGGGCAACCAGCCTGGCCTTGTATCTGTCTACGGTACCATCATCCCTATGCTTCATAGTAAAAACCCACTTGCTTCCAACAACAGACGCACCTGGTGGAGCATGGACCACACTCCACTACCTCGTGACTGTAAAGCTGCCATCTCTTCCTCCATAGCCAGACGCCACTGACTGCTCTGCAGTGCCTCCTGATATGATCGTGGTATCTCTATTGCAGACAACCCCACAATAAAGTGTTGAAAATCCTTGGATAGACGCTCCAAGGAAACATGAGAACCAATGGGGTGCTCTTTTCTGCCGCCGAAGTGCAATATGCATATCCAGATCCTCGGCAGGAGTAGTAGAAATAGTATCTGCACCTTGCACCTCAGTCTGTACATGCAAATTACCCGTGCCATTAGAAGAACTCAAATGCTCAGTACATACCTTGGACGTGTTGGATGATGGAGGAGGCGCATGAGCATGGAGCCTTTGCTGGTAGACCTGTGGAAAGAAAATAGAAGACAGTGGTGGAGGTGGTGGTGGTGGTGGTGGAAGCGGTGGTGGTGGTGGAGGCAGTGGTGGTGGTGGAGATGGAGATGGAGTAGAACATGGTAATGACGGAGGGGGCATATAGATCTCTTCTCCATCCTCTGAAGGAGTAAGCATGCCACCTGTGGGAGAAAAATACATAATAGACTCAAAGAAGGTGACATCAGCACTAACATAATATCTTCGTCGAACAGGGTCAAAACAGCGATATCCCTTTTGGGTTTTGGAATACTCAACAAACACACATTTAACAGCTCTGGGAGAGAGCTTGTCAAGACCAGGAGAGAGTTTATGAACAAATGCAACAGAACCAAAAACATGAGACGTAAGCGAGAAAAGATCCGTCTCGGGAAACACAATCAAGAACATGATCTTCTTCCCAAGCACCGAAGAGGGCATACGATTTACCAGATAAGATGCAGTTAGAATCGCAGGCCTCACACTAAAAGGTGGAGCGAGGAGAAATCTGAGGAAGAACATGAATCAGCTTTTGCAGAGGAAGATGACCAAATCGCAGATGCCATATATATGGAGAAACAGATCCAGTGTGGATAGAAGAAGAAGAAGAGGCGCCAGTATACAGAGATTGCATAAGTCTGTAAAGGCCCCCTTGCTCACGGCCAGTTTCAATCACTCTGCTCATGAGTATATCCTGAAACACAAGAGCAGATGGATCAAATATGGCACGACAATGTAAATCTTTGGTGATTTTAATAATTGATAATAGATTCATAGAAAAATCAGGAGCACAGAGAACATTCGGAAGCCTCAATGTAGAAGTAAACTGCACCTCCCCCTGACCAGTGATGGGGGAATGTGTTCCATCTGCTATCACAACTGATCGTCTAGGCTGAGTAAGATGAAAAACACCAAACTGACCTCTGTCACCGCAGAGATGATGAGATGCTCCAGAATCCATGATCCATTCAGAGAAGTCTGCCATGTAGCAACTAGTAAAAGCATATTCTATACATGATGTAGACGCAGATGCTGATGCAGCAACCTCAGAGGATCCTGAAAGAGAGCTAGTGGATCCAGACGTGTCAGGCATAATCTCTCTCAGTCGTGCTACAAGCTCGTCAAACCTCTGATCAGATGCAGGAGATGAACTCCCAGTCTGTTATGTCTGCTCTGCAACCCTGGCTGACGCAGGAAACCCATGCTTAGAATAGCAGGTTTCCTCAGAGTGGCATGTCCTGTGGCAGAAGGTGCACGGTCGACTGCGGCTGCCCCCTCCTCTGCCACGGTTGAAACTACCCCTGCCACGATATGATGTATGGCTACCTCTACCATGTGACACCGCCATAGCTGAAGAAGTCTGCTGCTGTAAAGTACTCCCAGAGGTTATAGATAGTCTGCTCAGAAAATTCCTAAGTAGTACCTTGGATTTACTTAAATTCCCAGGTACCAAAAAAAGGTTTTTTACCCGGAAGCTACATTGGTGTCGCATGTTGAACATGCGACACCTGAAAAGTTTTTTTTACCTCGGAACTACAGAGGTAGCGCATCTTCAAGATGCAATATATAAAGCGCATATCGAATATGTGATTTGTGAGCTAAAGGTAGCGCATCTTAAAGATGCGATATGTGGTGATCTCCCTGGATATGTTCCAGGATAGTTTCAGGAACTTTCTCACATAGCGCATGTTGAACATGCGCCATTTGAGTATCTTCCTGGAACAATTCCAGGAAGTATCTCATATAGCGCATATTCAACATGCGCCATATGAGGTGCTCCCTGGAACGATTCCAGGAAGTTTCTCATATGACGCATGTTCAACATGCGACATATGAGGTTCTTCCTAGAAAAAATCCAGTAATTTTTGCCGATAACCCTACTTAAACACGATTTACCAATCTCCAATTAACCTAATCTTTCCTTGAAGTTCTTTCGTAGTGGCATTTTAACTTGCAGAGTGTCGTTCTTCCTAAGGAATACACTTCTCCACAAACACAAATGTGGGTTATCGATGCACACACATTCACAAAGGATATATATTGATGCACAAAGACAATCACACAAATTACATATATTAAATGATCCACGGTGTGTATGACCCAGTACGCCACAAAACGAACAAATATTTTGCCGGATCACATCTCTAACATCCATTTCATAATGAATTCTTATTGTACGTGGTCGACCTTTGCCGCGCTTACGCTTTGGGTCAGGTTGTAGTTTTGGATAGTCTAAAGGGGCACATGTTTCCCGATCACCGATGGAAAAAAAATTTCCTCCATACACTTTGAGTTGGTTTTGCCACGTGTACCACTCTCCAACATAGGAATCCACTTCTGCTCGACGGTTAGAAATGACCGCAATGGCGTAGGAACATGGGATACAGAAAATTTGCCACTTATTACATGTACATTTATGTTGGAGCAAATTGACTGTGTATTGTTTGCGACCGCGAAGACCATATTGCGTCCGTCAAACACTACTAGAAACCTCGAACAGTATATCCGGATGTCTTTGTATTTGTGTAACTGTGTGCCCGTTCGCAGCTGCACTCCAACGGTTCAACTCTGTTGATGCGTAATGCGTGAATTTGCGACCTGCAGCAATGGTTGCGCTTGCCTCTTCAACATGCTGGTTAAAGTATAACACACAATTATAGAAAGTATTCTCGATCAATGCAGAAATTGGCAAGCAACGAGCATCTTTGAAAACTGCATTGTAGCTTTCACTCAAAGTTGTAGTCATCTGACCAAACCTATAACCACCGTCATAAGCCAAAGTCCATTGCTCACGACGACAAACATGAGTCGAAAACCATCTACCCGCTTCTGTGTTCCACTCTTGTAATTTCCTCATGAAGTAAGCGAACTTTCTAGTAGTCGTTTGTAATAGTGCTGCTTGAACCAACGCTTTCATGGAGCCGTTCTTGAAAACGCTATTGAAGTTGCTTGCGACATGCCTTGAACAGATTCGCCAATATGCAAAAGGTTCTAATAAGTCCACGTCAGCATCTTTCATAGTGGATTTTATTCCAAAATTCCGGTCGGAAATGATACATATTGGCCCAGCTCGTATGCCAATTACCCTGATACATACCAACGATAGAAACCACTTCCATGAAGGACCGGATTCCTCGTTAACAATTCCGAACACAAGGGGAACAATATGTTTATCCCCATCAATCCCGCAAGCAATGAGCAATTTCTGTTTGTACTTCCCATACAAATGGGTCCCATCAATACTAATCAAAGGGCGGCAATATTTGAATGCCTCGATGGAAGACTCAAATGCCCAAAAGCATCATTGAAATCTACGGCAATGCGGTTTCTGAGGATCAGGATGGTCGATGTACTCAATATCAATTTCATGCCCCCGGAATGGCAGCCTTCATTGCATGCAATAGATAAGGCATTTTAGCGTATGACTTCTTCCAATCACCAAATACAATTCCAATTACCTTCCTCCGAGCATCCCAAGCCCTTTTCTTCGTAACCCAGTAGTTGTACATCTCGTGGATGTGAGCTCTACAACTCGAAACACGAACATTAGGGTCATCCCTCACAAGAGTTAGCAACGATCTGGACATGAATTTGTAGTCCAACTGAGGGTGATCCTGATTAAATGTAGGGTTTATGCAAGTGTGCTCCAACAACCTTGGAAATCACCCACAGTCTATCAATTTTTCTAAAATGTCCTCGTAAATACCAAACACATCCATTCGATCTGTGTGTGCAAAAAACCGACCATATCAAAGCATAAATCAAATCTTCCCTACATTTGAAGGTTCTACCCTTGCGTTTTTCGGCAACGACGCCATCAAGTAGAGACTTGTTTCGAATGTGGTCTTCATAGATTGAACGAGTATTGGATCCTCTAACCCCAAAAAAGGGTAAACGGGGTACAATTTGTTGTGTCCTTTGTTCATCAACTCGGATCTCCTCGTCTACCACATTATCGTCGAAATCTTCTTCACTACCTTCTTCCAGGTCATCATCGGTTCCCCAAGGGATGAAATCATCCAAAGCATGATTAACCTCTCGCAGCAACGAGTCACTCATGCTCCATTCCTGATCCGTACATGGTTGTGTCATAGGCGCATCAGTGTCAAAGGAGGGTTCCATGTTAGGGACAACTGTTGGTTGTATGCTAGGGAAGATTGTTGGTTGTGTGCTACGGGCAACTGTTGGTTGTGTGCTCGGGACAACGGACGGTCCCGTGTTAGTCACAACATTGGGGCCTTCGCTCACAGATACATCTTCAACAATAATGTCAGTAGGCATCGATTTCCCAATGGTCCGAGTATACACAAAAACTGCTTGCACATCATCATCATCGACAATAGACGAAAATGATGGTTCTTCCCCTGGGCCTCGAGGGATGCGATGTAGTAATAGGATTTTTTGACTATTGGCATCCAGGTTGAACTTACGGTAAACCAAGTTCAACATCTCATCGAACGTCATATTAGGCATTAATACAAACCCTCGTACGTTGGTCGTCGAACCGCCAATAAGCGTACCCTTCAAATGAAACATACAATACAACAGCTTCATTCCGACCTAATACGTGACACAACGTACAAGTAAAAAATACATTCATGAAATAAACACGAGCTGTTAGATATTCCGGATCCAGGGCTGCTAGAAATACCCCAGTCATCACAGAGTCTCGGTATGCCTTGAGTTGCTCTGGAGTAGCAGTCAAGGGTATGTAGCCATGTAACGTCTCGAACATACCCCTCAAAAAAGTATAGAGGGTGTGAAGAGGGCGATCATTCTGCTTCGATGTGAAGATATCACGCTGGAGCTGAAGTATCTTCGACTCATTCTTCGCCGGAGAGTATGTCACGGCAAGAATGTCCCACGTAGCCTTTGCAGTAGGCTGAATCGGTATGTCATTAGCTATCTCCGTGTATACAGTCCCAGATAGCCATACGCGAGCATACGCATCATCCGCTTCCCATGAGGTGTTTGTCCCAGTCTTGTCACGTGGCTCCTCTGCCGCGAGGATGTGCTTCTTACCATTACACTACATCAAACTCGTGAACTGCATGACCCAAAGTTCATGGTTGGTTCCATCCATTTTGACAATGGGTGTCGGACCTTTGAAGGCACCCAGAGATGGGACATCCACCATGTTGTCGGACATGATGAGAACTATCTTCAAGACTGGGCTAGCAACAGTAGATACCGGCGTCTACACTGACATACAGGTAGATGGTTGTAGGTGTAGACTCATACCACAACCTCTTCCATTCTTTTGGAGAGTCCTTTGAGTAACTAGGGTATTGCTAGGGTTTCACGTCACACCCTAGGTACCCACAACTTCACGAAACGACAAGGATACCTGAACACACCAAGGCACCAAATCACGCACACCAAAGCACTCACCCGAAGAGAGGAGCGATCGATGAGACCGGGGCTGGACACGTGCACCGCGGGGCTAGGAAGCACGGGCGGCAATCAGATATGGTCGAAACGACCAGGAAGCACAGGTGGCGTTGGGCTAGCCGTGTCTTGCGAATGGAAACACGGGCAGCGCTGGGCGCTGGGTTCGTTTCCCGAGGTGAGCACGGCAGCACGTAGCCCGAGGTGATCACAGGCGGCGCGTAGCCTGAGGTGAGGGTGGCGGTGAGCACGGGCGGGCGGATAGGGTTTGGTGGGGGTAGAATTCTAGGGCACAGGCTCCGGTATAGGACCGTTGCTCTGATACCATGTTGAAGGAAAAAGAAAAGTTCTATATCATCTAACCTTAGAGCTCTCTTATATAGGAGAAAAGCTCTATAAATATGACAATAGAAATAAACAATATGGAAAAAGGACAAAATAACATAAATATCTTAACACATATAATTGAAGGTACATCAACCAAGATCTAAAAAGAATCTTAACGTCAGCCACCATATTCTCAACATAGAACCTCTATGGTGAAACACCAACACATTCCTTGTTGGCCGAAAGGCCCATACAAAAGTTGAAATGTTAGCATGAACTCAATGAGAATAAAAAACAGCATCTCTCAAGGAATTCAAAAAACCTTCGGGACTAGAGGTGCCGAGACATTCCAACATATAGCTTCCCAAACCTCTTCTGCAAAATCATGGGAGACGAAAAGACGTTCTAAGTCATCCCAATCACTAAAGTTGCAGAGCACAGAGGACAACAAACATCTGATCCATGGAGGAGCCATGAGCACCTTTGTCATTACTCATGCTCTATGAAGAAACCACATAAAGACCTTCACCCTTAATGGCACCTTCGAACTGTGCATCAATCTATTATAATATTTAAAATAAATTACATAATAGGTCCTCAAATATGGGACATGTATCAAATAAGGTCCCAGAAAATGAAATTATTGTAATAGGTCCCCAAATATGGGGCAAGTATCAAATAAGGTCCTCAAAAGTGAAATGTATCATAATATTCCCCAAATATGGGGTTAATATCAAATAAGGTCCTAAATATTTCCATTCTCATTAATATAAAAAAGGCTTTGTTATTGTTGGTTTTGTTGTTATTAATATCTACCCCATATTTGGGACCTTATTTGATACCAACCATATAATAACCCCATATTTAGGGACTTCTTATAATACGTTTCATTTTTGGGACCTTGTTTGATGCTTACGCCCTTATTTGGGGACCTATTTTGATACATTTCATTTTTTGGAATCTTATTTGATACATGCCCCATATTTGAGGACCTATTATGTAATTTACTCTAACATTTACCCAAGTAATCAGTATTGCATCAATGGTTCCACTTTGTAAGCATTTTCGACAAAGAAGTGGCCATCACACCAAATGTCATGATACATACACAAAGTTGGCATTAAATAGTGCCCAAAAGATTTTCCAATCACAAGAAGTCATTTAATCTATGCTCGAAGAACTCAAAACCAAACTTTAGACCCCATGCTCTTACTATTGAACCAATCATGATGATACCACACATCAATCCCCACTCATCACTATTGGCGTAAGAATAGCCTCAGGAAAAAATCTTAAAAATCTATCTTCCCTGACCAGACATCCTTTCATAACCGAACAAGGAACCATCTCCAAGATCATATCGTACGAAAGGCACCACATTCAGGTGGAATGAACAAATCCACCTTTCGAGTGTTGATGGTGATCTCGCATCCCTAACGGGTGCCTCCAATGAGGATGAGAAGCCATAAATTCCGTTCATGAGCCTATTCAGCAAGTCACTACTATCTCTCAGAAGTCTCACCACCCACTTCATAAGCAAGATTGTGTTCATCTCTTCAACTTCAAAACACCATGGTCGTTGTCCTACGAGGATTCCTACAAGCCTAGTCCACCAGCACAACCTGCCAATCTCCTTGTAGAAACTTGATTAAAAGAATCTTCTCGTTAAGCTCCCAAAATGTTGCACACTTGTAAGCATCTTATGTGTCAAAAGATCAAATACAAGTATAGACGAGATATTTGACTCTAGAGATACGATCCCCCCTCCCCGAACAGGCATCTAGATTCCCACTCAGCTATCGTAGTAATGCGGCATGGATTTGGGAATTAGGGATGTTGAGAAGAGAAACGAATGAGATGTTTATTCCATAGAGCTAGGGTCTCTTATATAGAGAGAAAACCCTGAAGAGTACAAAGGTTACAGAACCTGAAGGGTCACGGGGGATTATTGAACTCGAAGGGTCACAGAGGGTTACGGAACTCAAAGGGTCACGGGGGGTTACGGAACCCGAAGGGTTACAAACATAAATGTAAATATAATACTCTAACACTCCCCCTCAAGCTGGAGCTGAGAAAGCTGCGGCTTGTAACAAAAAGAAAAAGTATACACCACATCTTCACACGATCCATCATAAGAACATATGTTTGTTGATGGTAGAAGAGCTCGCTTGAGGACGGTTTTCTGGCTTTCAGGTCACCAGAACGTATCTCTGCCATGCCTGTAGAGTCACTACGATATCAGGTTACCGGAACGTATCGCTGTCGTGCATGCAGGTCACCGGAACATATCTCTGTCGTGCCTGGAGAAGAATCGTTGTAGAAGAAGTCCAGCGCAGAGTAGTAGTCGTGTTATAAAAGAAGTATACGTCTTGATGAAGAAGTCGATGCTCTATGAAGACGGATGATCTGAGTAGTAGTCTGGAGCGTCAGTCTGTCAGTCGTGGTAGGGTAGCAGACGTCCTGAAGAATCATCTCTGACTTCTCCTTTCTCCCATACTTGATAGAATAAAGAGTATGGAACACCAAGTTGGGAGAAACAAACATTGGGAGAAATAAGTCGTGGTGAAGCAAGGGTTGTTGGAGAGGAGGGGCTCCAGGCGGTGCCGACGACGCAGGAGATGTGGCTGGAGCTGCTGGAGCCGTGGGCGGCGCTTTAGGTGCTGCTGGTGATGCTGGATACTTGGACTACCTTGTGCGAGACCATGGAATCCATGAGTGATGTGGGAGGTCCAGCTCTCTCTCCTTGTCGATGGAGAGAGGGCTGGTGGTGGCTGCGGATTTAGGGTATTAAGCTTCGATCTAGGACCGTTGCTCTGATACCATGTTGAGAAGAGGAACGAATGGGGTGTTTATTCCATAGAGCTAGGGTCTCTTATATAAAGAGAACACCCTGAAGAGTACAAGGGTTACAGAACCTGAAGGATCACGGGGGATTATGGAACTCGAAGGGTCACAGAGGGTTACGGAACTCGAAGGGTCACGGGGGGTTACGGAACCCAAAGGGTTACAAACATAAATGTAAATATAATATTCTAACAAGGGAAAATTTAAAGTTTGATTAAATTAGGATTTTTTGACATTATAATTCCATCCAATTAGTGTTCTTTTTTAGAATACTATTTAGGAATCTGTCTCAAAACAATCAGATCTTTTCAACATGGGTTTAATCCAACCCTACTTTATGTGGGAAAAGGCTTTACTGTTGTATAACTCCATCCAATAAGAGTCGCTAGTTAATTAGGGTAGGGTTAGTTTCCTTTTGAAATGAAAAAAAGGTGAGGCGTCGAGGAGATACCCACACAAAAAGCGATTGTATTGTTTCTGTTGGAGTATTTGGTGTGTGTCTCTTACGTTGTAGATGGGTAAATGGATACCTCCAGGATCCATTTACTCCATCCATGTGTTTAGTCCCACATCTCATTTCGGAAATGTGGAGACTCAGTGGGGGCTATATATAGACCCCCACACCCCTGTAGTCAGATGAAGAAAATCAATAGACACATATGGCCCTTTGAGGCATTCTCCCGTGGTTTCATCCTGCTCCTTAGGGAGTAGGGTTCCACGTAAAAATCTGTGTGTCAAGTTTATCTTTCTTTTCTTTATGTTCTGATTATCAATTTCGCTTCCGCTTTCTATTTTCTAGCATGGTATCAGAGCGGGTTCATTCCTCGTGAATTATTCTTGAAGTTTTATTTGTTCAAATAGTTCTAGGGTTCTTCTGGAACCCTAATCAGTTCTAGGGTTCTTTGTCTGACGAGGCTATGATTCTTCATCTCGAGGTAGAGGCTCCTTATGCGAGCAACTTCTGAATCAGTCCTAGGCGCATCTCATCTTCCAGGCAGTCGTTGGCAGACGACGCACATTCCAGGTCCACAGGCGGCATCGCCACAGCCAGGGAAGCCCTAAGGCTCCGGTGGAAACCCACGACCCCCTGCGCGCATCTCCAGTTGGGCGCGCTATTGCCATGGCGGCGAAACCCTAGCCGTAGTTTCACAGCTACAACAACCCCACGCAAGCGACGCACAGGCAGAGCTCCGCCTCCCATTACAGACGACGAGGCCTCTTCTTCAACTCGATCTTGCGCGCACCGCGTTGCTCCCCTTCAACAGACCGCAACCACCAGAGGGGGACCTCCTCTGCGCGCTCTCCCTCCAGATCGGCGACAGCCCAAGGCCGTGTTGCATCATCTTCAGCAGTTCATATGCATCGCACCATCTTCAGAGGATCTCACGGTAGCGCACCTGCATCTCGAGGCATCGCAGCTCTCGCACGCCTCCAAGCAGAGCCATATCCTCCCGATCTCGCGCGACCTCCAGCCCCCAGGTGGCGAGCCGTAAAGCCTCCAGGCGGAGGTTCCCCAGGTTACACTCCTACCTCCGCTCAATCGTAGGCGGCGATGTTAACGCCTCTCTGCCTTCTCCCTCCTCGCGCAAGCGACGCTCTCCAGACCTTCGGTTCCTCCCGATGTCCCCCCCCAAGCGGCAGCAGCCCTTGGTGGTGCTTGTTGCAAAGGATTTCCCTATGGGGGAACCGATGTAGGGTTAACCCCAAAAGGGCTATTGTTATTTTAAAAAAATAAAGAAGAATAGGAGAGAGAGGCAGTCGAGATTTTTTAAAAAAAAAAAGAGACTGCATTCTATGGAGCCCAATTGGCTAAGGCATATTTTGAACCCAAAGGTGGGTCGAGAGTTGGTTTATAAAAAAAACTGTTTTGCGGAGCCCAACAGGGGGCGGCGTGTCTTTGCAAAAAGGGGTTCCCAAGCAAGAACCCTAATAGGGGAGTTAGGCCATCAATGAAAAAAAGGTGGCCCGTTTAAAAAAAGAGGATTTCAAAAAAATGTGTACGATGGCTATATAAAAAATTTTGGAAATAGCCAACAATTTTTTTTGAGTAAAGCCGAAAATGTGATGGCTTACATTGATGTTTTGTATCCCCATTTTATTGTATTATCCCAACATAATCGGTGTCATGTATTCCGACCAGTATGGAGAAAGGGGGAGTATTGTGTAGTCGCATGCCTATTCCAGATTCAGAGATTCCAGAGGCCAGTCGGCTATTCAGACTCTAAAGTTTCTCAGGTGTTCAAACTCAATGTCAGATATTTTTGAGTCCTCAGTTACAGACACGCACATGTATGCGGTCTTTTCAGATGAGCACATGTTTACCATCATTTGTATTGATCCCCATCATTCTTGTTGTTTTCGGCCAGAGTTTTCATGTGTGCCATAGCGACTCCATAGTAGAGGACCATTCCCTATGCCATGTTGGCAAGGGTTTTCATGTGGTTTCATAGGGATTCCAGAGTAGAGTACCATTCTCTGTGTCAGATGGGAGAGACACAGTTCTACGATGAGGAGACTTCTTCAAGTTCCATTCTCCAGCAATCGTGGACTCCGACGAGGATTGTACTCCACGACCCTTTCAGTTCGACCCTTTTCAGAGATGGAGCAGTTATCCACATGTTGTGGCGGGCCAGAGTACTCCGACGAGGAGACTCATTTTCAACTGCAGTGACTCTGACAGGCGTTGTACAGAGAACATGCTCTCCGACGAGGAGATTCAGTTGACTCACACTCCAACCCGTTCGTCCTCCTCACCTGCATGGCATGAGAAGCAACGTCCTCGCAGCAGCCGACAGTTGTGCGCGTTGAGTTGATATTGTCTGTAGTGTCTTGTAGCGTGAGTTGAGTTTTCTTTCTGTTTGTTCAAGCTGAGCATTGCATGCTCCAGCTTGAGGGGGAGTGTTGGAGTATTTGGTTGTGTGCCTCTTATGTTGTAGATGGGTAAATGGATACCTCCAGGATCCATTTATCTCATCCACGTGTTTAGTCTCACATCTACCAGTTTGGAGATGTAGAGACTCAGTGGGGACTATATATAGACCCCCCACACCCCTGTAGTCAGATGGAGAAAATCAATAGACACATATGGCCCTTTGAAGCCTTCTCCCGTGGTTTCATCCCGCTCCTTAGGGAGTAGGGTTCCGCGTAAAAATCTATGTCAATTTTATCTTTCTTTTCTTTATACTCTGATTATCAATTTCTCTTCTGCTTTCTATTTTCTAACAGTTTCAAGTTCATAAGTATCAAGGCATGCTCTATTACTCTTTCCACAAAAAATTTCAACCCTAAATATCATGGTGTTTCTCTCCAACCAAATAACCCAAAATGTTGCAGCCACCCAAAGTTTGTGTGATCTCAATCCATCATGTGGTCGATCCAAAGAGACCTAAAATTTATCCGCACAATTTATGGAGATCATAAACATATGTGCCTTCTTCCAAAGTAATCCAGAGAGGTCAAAAAAGAACAAGTGGACCAATTCTCACACTACACCGAACACCTTTAACAAGAGCCATCCACACCTCGGAAGAATCTATCCCTTCTTGGCCCCCATCAATATATAGTCACTACTCAACAAATAAAGAAAAATCCCGACCTGCAGAGGAACCTTTCATTTCAAATAACAATTTCTCGGTTCAAAATTAAAAACTCGTACAGAGCCTAACAAGCATTGCTAACAGAGAATCACCTATCCGTCCAAGTCCAATGATCACGACCGGCTGTAGGGTCTTTGCTCCCTTTAGATCCTCCAAGAGCATCAAGAAATCAACCATTTGGGGAGAGAATGAGGAGGGAGAAGGAGAGAGTTGGGGTCTGAGGAGGGGATCGAGAAGGGGAGAAGGGGTGCAAGAGGGTCTCAGGTATCACTAAGGGTATAGGAGGGATTCAAAGCTTGTAGAGGTAAAGGTGGAGGGGACGTGGTCGGTGGTGTCACATAGGAAGAAGGAGCCACGTTATGTCAAGAGTGGCAATCATGGCCACTAGGTGTTTGTGTGTTCTCTACTATCACATTGCTTTGGTTGTGGAAGATGTGACCACTATCGTTCGATCTGCTCTTGGAAGGATGCGAGCGGGCGGTTGGGTTCTCCTATTTCTTCGAGTTCAGTTCGCAAAATAGAGGTTCGGGTGTAGAAGAGGTGTTTCTTTTGCAGAAGTTGTGGGGGTGCTCCAGTTGCGTAAAATGTCGAATTGTCGATTAGGGCTTGTTATGGGGATGGAGGGAGCGCTGATTGCACAGGTCAGAAGGCTCTCAGGGACTTCATTTGTGGGTGATGGGGTCCGGTTGGAGGAGAATGTGGTATGTACACAAGGTTTATTGCCAAAGGAGGTTGGGGTCCTGCTCTCGAGTATTCGATGGAATGGGATGGTCCAGCGGTGGTAACCATGCTTCGTAGGTGATGAGCAGACGGAGTTGGGGTGCAAGGTACCGAGACTTTTTTTGATGTCCCTTTTCTCTCAAGGATAGTGGAAGCATTAGGAGTGACGATGCGAAAGTTTAGGGGGTCTTGGAGGTGCTATCAAATGGTCGACATTCGGGGATTGATGTGAACATCACTTTGATCTCTTTTTGTAGGACGAAGGTCCTTCCAACACAAATATTGTGCAACCTGGTGGCGAGTTGTGCAGGCTTCAAGATATTGGTTCATGTAGTTCCCCCACATCCTCAGTTGCCGGAGGAAGTGAAGTTGATGTAGGTGAGTGTGAGGATGTTGTCATGTCAAATCCCCGCATGGAATCCTCCTCGGAGTTGTAATCAAAGGAGAATTGAGTCTCAATTCATACCAAAATAGCTATTGTTTTCATGCTTAAATTGTGAAAGATTAGGGATGAATTACATATGAATTAAGTCTCAAATTCAGACCACAATAGCTAATGTTTCCATGCTTAAATTGAGAAAGATTAGGTATGAATTACATGTGAATTGAGTCTCAAATTCAGACCACAATAGCTACTGTTTTCATGCTTAAATTGTGAAAGATTAGGGATGAATTACATGTAAATTGAGTCTCAAATTCAGACCACAATAGCTAATGTTTTCATGCTTAAATTGAGAAAGATTAGGGATAAATTGCATGTGATTTGAATCTAAAATCAAACCACTATTTCAAGCTTGAATTGAGAGATTTGAGGTGATCAACATACAAATTAGACCCAAATGAAGATTACTTAATTAGTTACTAAATTCATCATTTTAAGATTTACAAGAATTGGGAATTTTGTGTAGCATTGAATTTAAATTCAGACTAAATCTCATGATTTAAAGAAAAAAGACTTAGGGAAAATTACATAGAATTAAACTTAAATTCAGATCTATCGAGTAGTTTTAAATATCATTATTTAAAAAATGAAGAAGTTAGGTGTCTTGGCATGAAATCAATTCAAATCTCATATCATCAATTAGTTCTAGAATCCTTGATTTAAAAAAAATGAAATAGCAGGGAGTTAGCATCTAATTTGCCTAAAAATAGATCAATATTTAGTCTAGGTATCATGACCTTATAGAAGAGATTTGATATCAATACCCTTCTCTTATAAAGTCAACAAATGATTTCCTACAGCCACTATGACTATTAATCCTCAATCAATTTATCCATGAGTATCATCTACTAATATAGACCTGGTGAGATGTTTATATCTCTTTATTATTATCTTGTAATTTTCAATTCCTTTTGTCTCTTTATGTAATTTTCCCTTAGAGCCTTTCTCCTATATGAGAGAGCTCTAGGGTTGCGATGAATGCATCTCTCTTTCATTTCAATCCTTTCCACATGGTATCAGAGCGACGGTCCTAGATCGGAGCATGTGCCCTAAAATCGAAACCCCACTAAAACCCTAGAGCGTCGCGCGACAGACAGCAACAGGCTGTCGCCGCCTGCACGCAGTAGCCGCCACCCTCATGCGCAAGGGGCATCGCGGCTTTCCCCTCGAGGGCCCGAGTCTGGAAGGGTTGCTCTCTCTTGGTTCGTGTGGCCCCGAATATGTTTGATTTGGTTCCTAGGACATGGTTTTTTATCTTCTAAGACCATCTTAGTACCTAAAGAAACTTTCTGTTGATGGAAGAGGTTGTGGTATGAGTCTACACCCACAACCATCTTCCTATATGTCTGTGTAGACATATCAATTCAATTTGCAACCCCAGTCTTGAAGATCGTTATAATCATGTCAGACAACAAAGCAGATGTTCCATCCTTGGGTGACTTCAAAAGTCCAGCACCCATCGTGAAGATGGACGGAACGAACTATGAACTGTGGCTATGCAGTTCATGAGCCTTATGCAATGTAATGGCAAGAAGCATATTTTCATACAGGAGGAGCCTATTAACAAGACTGGGGTTAACGCCTCATGGGAGGCAGATGATGTTTATGCATGTGTGTGGCTTTCTGGGACGATGTCCATGGAGATAGCCAATGATATATTGAGTCAGCCCACGGCCAAGGCTATGTGGGACATTCTTGCTGCTACATACTCTCCGGCAAAGAACGAGTCAAGGATTCCGCAACTTCAACACGACATCTTCACATCCAAGCAGAATGGTCGCCCTCTTCATGCCCTTTACACTTCTTTAAGGGGTATGTTTGAGAAGTTACATGGTTACATTCCCTTGACTGTCACACCATAGCAACTCAAGGCATATAGGGATTTGGTGATGACTAGAGTCTTTCTAGCGGCACTTGACTCTGTGTATGATGCTGCTAGAGCACAGATTCTTCCTGATGCCACCATACCTCCAATGGAGGAGGCATATCGCAGGCTGAGCAGGCTCTCCATATCTTCGGGTGGTACTCAGTTGTCTCATACTTCTTCATCCATGGCAGCATCTCCAGGTAAGGGGAGCCTATACAGTTCCGTGGCCGAGGTGGTTGTGGAAGAGGAGGGGCAGTCGACCCCCTCGTCAACCTTGCACCTACTGCCACAGGCCAGGTCATTCTGAGGAAGCATGCTACTCTAAGCATGGGTTTCCCGCTTCAGTACGTATTGTAGAACAGGACAACAGTTCTTCAACTGCATCTGATCAGAGATTTGATGAGTTAGTAGCGTGGTTCAGGTAGATTATGCCTTCTCCTGGGTCAACTAGCTCTCCGTCAGGATCATCAGAGGTAGCATCCTCTGCCTCTACATCTACATCAGGTATAGCATATGCTTTTACTAGTTGTTACAAGGCAAACTTGTCGACGTTGTTGTAGTGGATTATGGATTCAAGAGCTTCCAATCATCTCTGTGGTGACAGAGGGCAGTTTAGTACCTATAGTCCAACTCAATCAGGTAGATCAGTTGTGATAGTAGATGGGTCATTACTGGTCAGGGGGAGGTGCAGTTAACACCTGCAATGCAGCTGCAGAATGTTCTTTACGCTCCTAAATTTTCTATGAACTTACTATCTATTAGTCAAATCACCAAGGATTTACATTGTCGTGCCATATTTAACCCTTCTGCTCTTGTGTTTCAAGACATTCTTACGGGCAGGGTGATTGGTTCTTGCCGTGAGCAAGAAAGTCTCTACAGACTGGTGCAATCTCATTATGCTTATGCCTCTTCTCTTCACACTGGATATGTATCTCCCTATATGTGGCTTCTTCAGTTTGGTCATCTTCCTCTGCAAAAGCTGCATCACGTTCTTCCTCATATCTCTCCTCGCTCTACTTTTCAGTGACGGGCCTGCCAGCTTGGGTAACATAATAGGTCTACATTCCAGAGTCATCACGGGCAAAGTAGTCATAGTCTTTTTGAGTTGATTCATTTTGATATTTGGAGTCTCAGTCTTGTCCTAGATCTTCAGGGGCATAGGTTTTATCTTGTTGTTGTTGATGAGTTCTTTAGATTGTCTTGGATTTTCTTCTTAAGAACAAGTTTGATGCCGGTCCTGTTATTCAGTCCTTTATTAATGAAATAAGGAATGTGTTTTATGCAAATGTCAAGTTTATACATTCTGATAATGCACTAGAATTCTGCAGTACACAACTTTCTCAATTCCTTAGATCCTATGGTACTATGCATCAGACATCGTGTGCGTATACTTCTCAACAGAATGGGATGGCTGAGAGGAAACATCGTCATCTTTTGGATGTTACCAAGACTCTTCTGATTCAGAGTCGTGCTCCCCATTCTTACTGGGGGATGTCGTTCTCATTTTGTGTTATTTGGTGAATCGTATACCTTCATCGATTCTTGGGGAGAAGATTCTGTTCTCGATTGCATTTCTCGAGACGGATCTTTTCTCTCACGTCTCGTGTTTTTGGATCACTTGCTTGTATTCATCAGATGTCTCCAGGTCTTGACAAGCTCTCTCATAGAGAGGTCAAGTATGTGTTTGTTGGGTATTCCAAGACCCAAAGGGGTTATCGTTGCTTTGACCTTGCTCAACGAAGGTATTATGTTAGTGCAGATGTCAATGTATTTCTCTCCTACAGGTGACAAGCTCATTCCTTCAGAAAGTGGAGAAGAGGTTTATATGCCTCTACCTACGGTCTCACCTACTCCAGGTGACACTACGACATCACCACCACCACCATCGTCCTCTCCTCCACCACCTCCTACCACGCCTACTTTCTTTCCGCAGGTTTATCAACGCCGACCTCATGCTCATATGCCTCCTCCATCATCCGGAACGCCCAAGGTATGTTCTGAGCATTTGAGTTCCACTAATGGAATTGGTGATTTAGGTATGCAGATTGAGGTGCAGGATGTCATAGATGATGATCCTTCTGAGGATATTGTGGACTTGGACATGCATATTGCTCTACATAGGAAAAGGCGTGCATGCACTATGCATCCCCTTTCTTCTCTTGTTTCCCTGGCATGACTCTCTGGGGATTTTAATTGGTTTGTTGTTGCCTTATCAGTTGTGCAGATACCGCGATTCTATCAGGAGGCTTTGCAGAGTGGTCTGTGGCAGCTGGCTATGGAAGAGGAGATGGTTGCTTTACAGTCTCATGGTACATGGAGTGTTGTCTCCGCTCCCCCAGGTGCTTCTATTGTTGGCAGTAAATGGGTGTTTACAATAAAACACCGTGTAGATGGATCCATGGATATATACAAGGCCCGATTGGTTGCCCGCGGGTTCACCCAAACCTATGGGGTGGATTATCAGGACACCTTTTCTCCCGTTGCGTATCATTCTACACTACGCATTCTTATTGTTGTTGTGGTGGTACAGGACTGGCCACTTTTCTAATTAGATGTCAAGAATGCTTACTTGTATGGGGATTTGCAGGAAGAAGTATATATGCAGCAGCCACCAGGGTTTGTTGCTGGGGGGTCCAGTATGGTGTGTAAGCTCAATAAGACCATATATGGCCTTAAGCAGAGCCCGAGAGCTTGGTTCCAGAAGCTCTCGGAGTTGATTGAACAACGAAGTTTTGTCATATCTACCACAGATCATTCTCTTTTTGTTAATAGAACCCAGCGAGGTATTGTTGCTAGGCAGTGACGACCAGGGTATTCAGGCAGCTAAGGATTTCCTTGGACAGCAGTTTGTGACCAAGGATCTTGACAAGCTGCGGTATTTTCTTGGCCTAGAATTTGTAATAAATCAGCAGGGAATGGCAATGATGCAAATAAAATACGTCATTGATCTTCTATCTGAGACGGGCATGACAGGATGTAGACTTGCTACTACTCCAAAGGATCCCAACGCTAGGCTATATGATGATGACTGTGCGGAGGTGGATAAGAGACAATACAGAGAGCTGGTAGGGAAGCTATTGTATATCACTATTACCAGACCTGATATATCGTTTGATGTCAGCAGGGTCAGCCAGTTTATGGAGCAGCCTAGGCAGGCTCACATGGATGCAGTCAACATGATCTTGAGGTATCTCAAGTCTTCTCCATGTGCAGGGTTTCTATTTAGGAAAGACACGTCTCATGCAGTTTCAGGATGTGTGGATGCATATTATGCTGGGTGTCCCAAGGACAGGAAATCTACTTCATGCTTCACTGTGTTTGTGGGCAGCTCATTGGTTTCATGGAAGAGCAAGAAACAGACAGTTATGGTCAGATCCAGCGTTGAATCAGAGTATAGGGCCATGGCCCAAGGAAGCACAGAAATGATGTGGGTCAAGTCCGTTCTAACTGACCTAACTATTGAGGTGCCTCTTCCTATGCACCTTAAATGTGATAATCAAGCAGCTCTATTTCATACCTAATAATCCAGCTTTCCATGAAAGAACAAAGCACATTGAGGTTGACTGCCACTACACCATTGATTTGATTCAAAAGGAGTTTATATCCACTTCTCATGTTGCTTCAAGTGATCATATTGCTGACATGTTTACCAAAGCTCTTGCAAAGGGGCCCTTTCACCGTTGTTGTTCCAAGCTGAGCATGATAGATATATATGCTCCAGCTTGAGGGGGAGTGTTGACATGTTTATATCTCTTTATTGTTATCTTGTAATTTTCTATTTATTTTTTACCTTTATATAATTTTCCCTTAGAGCTTTTCTCCTATATAAGAGAGCTCTAGGGCTACGGTGATGCATCTCTCTTACATTTCAATCCTTCCCACAAGATCACTATTGATAAAATTGTGGACAAAAACCTAGATCTGTACAGTCAACCACAGAAAGGATTGAGAAAGAAATGAGTAGTCAAGTGAAAATGTTGGGAATCAATGATGACTGATAATTAATATGGTCGGTCATGGTGACCCTTACACCTGATCATGTGAGGACATGGTAACCCTCAACTGGAAGGGAAATAGGAAGCTCAGTTAAGGCAGTGGCCGCCTAGTGTGTGGTATAGGATCCCAGTCCTTTTTATGGTTTTTACGCGAGCTCATAGTGTTTTTACGCTTCTTTGGGACCCAGGTTTTTGACCAGTTCCGCTGACCCTTTTTCAGTAGGACATCTAACCAGGAGGACCCTTAATTTTGTTTTTCAAGCTCTTTTTTTCGTACTGGTCAGGTTGGTTTTTTGGAGTGACTTAGTCCGGAAAGTCTCTTCCACCCATCTCTGGGGCATACTTCTGGAGTGTGCCTAGCCCTCTCCTGGATAGCACTTCTACTGGGAGGGCGAGACGGAAAAGTCTCTTAGGAGGCTTCCTCATCGCTTGAGTTTTGTTTATTATTCCGCCAGTAGGTGTTGGAGAGAAAAAGATCGTTGTTAGATGGAGTTGAGGTTGGTTATATTTGAGTTTGGCTACAGCTAAATTTGGTTACAGTTGTGTTTGTTTACAGTTGAGTTCGGTATTGTTCTTGAGGTTGTTTACTGTTCCGCCGGTGGGTCCTGGCAAGGAAAAGATCGTAAGACAGAAATCATCAATCATCAATTGTCGACAATTAATCAGAATTTGGAACAACTACTACGGATGTTAGGTGAAGCTAGTGGGCGTGTTGGGAGCTTAGTTGGGATGCATTACACTCCATTGTATGCCTACGGCAACCTTAGGGCTCTTCACATTTTAGAATCATAGTGTGAGGTCACACTCAGACCAAGACCACAGACTATCCATTAAGCATGAGAATTTGACATAGACAATGATCAGATCAGGGACTCATCATCTATAATCCCAAGATCCATCAACATGAGTTATAAGTAATAAAAAGTTGATAACCGACATATGGATCATATAATCAATAAATGAAAATGTTATGTATGGAAAGTTAAGGGGTGATGAGTGAACAGGGAATATACGTACAAAACGGCTTGAAAACTCCTTTATGTACAAGTAGCTTATTAAATTGTACATGTCAACACATCTCTACTTGCTCCTTTTTGAAACCACTGAAATATCTCTTTTATTTTTAATAAATTAGACTGCACTCAACTTTTATTGATATTCTATTGTTCCCAACATGAATGGCAGGTAAAGCACCTGCATCACAGTAGTCCGACAGTTAAAGGCCCTAAGCTTCTGTAGTTACTTTCGATGGTACACATGTTATAGTTTTTCTACATGTCAATGTAAATGTTTTTCCTTTTTCTTCTGTTACAATTTGGGATACAAGTACATAATGTCAGTTTCTTCGGTTACATGTAAATGTATATGAAATGTAATGCAAATACGAATTGGTGACACTTGTTAGTTTTGTGGTTGCTTATCAATTTGTGAATGTCATTCGAAACGTGGAAAATTTTCTTCATTTTCGGTAACCTAATGCGATCAATTACAAATATAATACCGCAACTGTTGTGTAAACGGGTAACACAAATCTGCGGGTGTCTCAGTACATAAGATAGCATTGTTCAGATAATTGTATCTCTTTTGTGCTTACTTTCTCTTCTGTCATATTTTTGTGATATATGTATAAAATGATAAATTTTCTTTCGATACAATACTACATGGAGTTAATGCAACGTTTCTTTGGTGGCATGTGTCCTAATGTGGATGTTATATCATTCACAATGTCATTCAAATCGCGCAAATTTTTCCCTGCTTTTCGTAACTTGATGCGATCAATTGTGAATTAAATAATGTTAATGTTGTGTAAACGGATAATCCGAATCCCTGGACGCCACAACATCTCTCTTCCTTTCAAGTTTCTTTGGACTAAATGGTGGGGTAGGAATGAGTACGTTTTCCACGATCACTATTTTTATTCTGAAAATATTTTGGAGCATTGTAGGGCACTTTATACAGCCTGGTTAATTGTAAGCTGAGTATTCTCGTTTAATATAATTTTTGTGGTGGGTTCAACTCGAGACGCCACCCAATTTACCTTCAATAAAAATAGCCTAGAGATAAAGTGCATGCAGTTAAGCAGTACCATAACATAACTGCCAATTTGCTGCTGGGAATCGTGTGAGTGCGTACCACATAGACATGTGAGAAAATGCTTGTGGAACTTATCTTTAAATTAATATTTCCAAAATAAGATATATGTAAACGAAGATATCTTCTAAGGTAACAGTCTCAATGAGTCAACAGTCATTGACATTTTTTTAAGGAAAGGGTGTCGGTTCAAGACAAGTCACGCCCAAATCACTCGGACAATATACAAAGTATTCTATAAATTTCAACACATTAAGTGTATTAAATGATAAAAATTTCATGATATTTTTGTCTCTAATATGTGTTACCCTGACAACTAGCATACAGAACCAACAAGCATCTATAAGCGGAAAAATAGATACTCACTCGAAAAGTAAGATCGTGCTTCTTGAGGGAAAAAAAGTAAGATGGTAAAGTAAAAGAAATTTTACTTCTTTAGTTATATTGTCAATGGCCTCACTGTAGTACCCAATTGCATCAACATTCTTTCCCCAGAGCCCCCAAAATCCTGTCTAAAGAAAAAGTCGTAAATATCAATTCTTGCATGTAAACATATGAAAGAGGAAAAATGGGTGATCAGTACTTAAAAACAATGTAATTCAACAAGAGATCATATGGAATTAAGAAACAAAACAGTTCCATCACAATATCAAGAAACAAGTCTGATTCTAACTATTTTAAGGGCTATCATGGAGACTTCACAAATACTTTTCATACTTTTGTTCACATTTGGTAAATATACTTGCATGATCTACTTCTATATATACTTTTGCATACCTTTGTAGTTGGTCTACTTGCTGGATTATTTTCATGCTTGTTTTGGTAATAGACAAGCCAGTTCTGCAGACTCTTCTTTTTTTCTACGAAATCTGCTAGCTTATTTGCATTATAGACAACCTGCAAGTTTTAAAAAATTAGTGTATATAAAAAAAGTAAAAGCTTTTCAATCATTACAGAACTGGCAATAAAGCCCTTGGATTTCTGCACTGAATACGCCTTTGGGCGCAAGCTCCAATGGCAGGCACAAAGATGTGACACATCCCTGCAGATAATCTGAAAGTGCGCTTCTACTGATCTTGAATGTGCAGGTGCATCCATGGCATTGGTGGGTAATGAATGACATTTTCCCATATTTAGGATATTTTTTGCACTTAAGCATGCTCTTGGAACACCTGATATATAACTAACCTAGAAAATCATGGAAAAATTAAGGCTTTATAGAGAATTTATAGTGTTTGATTTAATATATATATATATTATATTATATATTTTATAATTAAAAAGGCAGTGGTTAAACCTTGTGAAAATGCTTAAGGATTCGATGTTTAAAATTATATTAGTTTATTAATTTTATAATTAATATGTTAAGAATATAGGACTTGGTAATCACATCAAGTTGACATAAAGTCCTTAGTTCAAGGCCTGCCAGCAAATACCAATCACCGATTTTCGAGATCCTAAATCAGTTAACATGCAAAAGTGTTTCATCTAATTTAAATATGTATAATATAGAGATGATTAAAATAAATATCTTCCCATGTTTGCAATATATATGATGTTCATTCATGGTCTCAGTGCACACCTGGTGAGTTAGATAATGATCAGGATGGTTTACACAGAAGAAATGCTCGACATGTTCGCTAACTGACTCATCAGGATCTGGGGGGACATTTCTTACCAGTACCTGTATCATATAAACCATGAAACGATAAATCAACAGTTACCATAAAATTTTCAAGACAACAAGAACTTGAAGAAACTTCCAATGATAACTATCGAAACATGAAATTAGAAAAGAAATATAAAGGATGAGACTTCCCATGACCTAGAACTAGCAAAGCCTATTAGATGGAGATTTATGAGGTTCAAGCACTAGAAAATCGGTATTGGTAAGGATGTTTGGTGTAACCATATGCAGAAGAGAATCTTCATGATAGTCATTAGCAACTAGGACAACAACAACAACAACTATTTATATATATATAATTCGCGGTGGATCCCAGCTTGGGATACCACCTTATTTTTCTTAAAAAAAACAACAAAGCCTTTTCCTATAATAAGTAGGGCCGGCTACATGGATTCTCTATCTCCATTCACATATATCTTTAGTCATTCTCGGGTTTAGATCGAAATAACTAAGATCCCTTCCGATAGTTTCATTCCAACACTTCCCGGGTCTTCCTTGCCCTCTCTTAGCTAGCTCAACATCCCAAATTTTGCATCTTCTAACTAAGGCTTAAACCGATCTCCTTTGCAAAATGGTCAAACATCTTAAGCGGATTTCTCTCATCTTAACATCTATAACATTTATGAAGCTACACCAACCTCCCTTTTGATTGCACTATATTCCGAATCATATATTATTGTGTATGACCACAAATCCACCTTAACATTTTCATTTCTGAAATAGTCATTCTTAGCACATGTCTATTTTTCACAGGCCAACATTCAGCTCCATAAAGCATATCAGGTCCTACGTCAGCTTTGTAATATTTTCCTTTAATTTTCAAAGGAATTTTTCTTATCTCATAAATAGTAAAGGCTTTTCTCCACTTTAACCAACCTATATTTATTCTATGAATAGCATCTCCATCGATTTCACTATCATGTTGCAAAATAGATCCCAAGTAATTCAAAGATTATTTCTTCTGAATGACGTAGTCTCCAATCTTCACCTCGATTCCTTCACTACTACTTCCATCAAATGTGCACACCATATATTCAGTCTTAGCTCTACTTATACGAAATCGTTTAGTCTCTAAGGCATGTCTTCAAACAAGGGATGCAAACGGTTACGGATATATCCGTATCCGATCCGTCATCATATCCGTTTTATACAGATTTTGGCATCCATATCCGTATCCATTTCAAAATGGATACGGATATGGATATCATTTTGATATTCGCAAACATCTGTATCCGTATCCGTATATCCGTTTTCGTATATAAATATAGTCATATATTTATTTTTAACCATGTATAACATAATTCTACACCTTCTTTTACCATATTTGTATAATTTTTATGATACAAACATATTTAGTAAATTTATGTCATGTGTTTTCCATCCAATTCTTATATATTTAAGTCAATTCTATATAGTATTTCTAACATTACACGTATGCAATCAATATCTGTTTTACATCCGTATCCATTTCTTAAGGATATGGTAAATTAGTTTTAATATCCGTCAATATCCGTACCCGCATCCGTATTTATATTAAAAAATGGATAAGGATACGGTAATACCTATATCTGTATCCGTATCCATCCATTTGCATCCTTACTTCAAACTCCAAGCTTCTCATTTCCTCTGTCTCTAGTCTCATCAATCAAATACAATATCATCAACGAATAACATACACCAAGGTATCTCATCCTAAATGTGTCTAGTCAACTCGTCGATAATTAATGTAAAAAGGAATATATTCAAAGTTGAACCTTGTTCGATCTGAACCCAGATGGTTGCCCTGGTCCGGATGGGTTCCCGGTTGCTTTTTACAAAGAATTCTGGGATCTCATTAAAAAGGATGTGATGGAAGTTGTTGGGAAATTTATGGAGGGGAATCTGGGTTTCGAGAGGATCAATCGTTTGTTCCTTTTCTTGCTCCCCAAGAAGGATGTCGCGACCAGAATTGAGGATTTCCATCCGATCGCATTGTTGAATGCCTTCTATCTGATTGTGGCTAAGACCCTGGCAAACAGGTTGGTCTCTCCAAATCAAAGTACCTTCCTTCCTGGGAGGCAGTTGCTTGATAGCGTGGTTTTTACATCGGAAATGGTGGCACACTGGCGTAGGCGTAAAACAAAGGGGGTGCTATGGAAGATATATTTTTCTAAGGCCTATAATTGCGTGGAGTGGCGCTTCATTTGGGTATCACTACATAGACTTGGTTTCCCCCATCGGAGGATAGTCTGGATGAAGAGATGCGCCACGACATCGCTAGTGCAATTCTGGTGAATGGTCAACCAAGAGGGGCTTCTTTCAGCCGCAACATGAAGTCTGCCAAGGATGTCCGTTGGCACCCTTGTTATTCGTTTTGATCTTGGATGCTCTTTTGGTCAAGGTCAAACGTGCGACATCGGGTGGCTTCCTTACGAGTTACACGAATGGGGAGATCTTTATACCCATCCTGCAATATGCAGATGACACGATCTTGTTTACTGAGGGGGCCCTTCGAGATGTCATGGTCTATCCGCGGTGCTTGATCTTTTTGGTTTCGTGTCGTGTCTTAAAATTAACATGGATAAGTCCTAGTTTGTTGCTTTTGGTCTATCTGATGACGAGGTTGAGAGTTGCGTTGGTTGGCTTCGTTGACCGTGGGGACAACTGCCTTTAAGATACCTTGGCATTCCTTTGTTAGCGAAAAGGATGAGGGCAACCGATTAGAGACCTACAATCGAGAAGATGGAACAACGGCCGATGGGTTGGAAGGCATCATGCATATATAAAGGTGGGAGACTTGTTCTTCTTAAGACGGTTTTATCCACGATACTGATTTTCTTCCTCTCAACCAATATTCTCCATGTTGAGGTGCGGAAGAGATTGGAGGGTATCATGCAGAGATTCTTTGAACTCCTTCTCAAACATGAATTCTTTGAACTGTTCATCCCGCCTGGACCTCTCCACATCCTTCTTCTTTTTCCCCTCGATGTTGGCCTTCACCAACTCCCTCACGTCTCTTGGACAACGAGTGCACTTGGCAACATTTTTATTGTTGCCAACAAGATGATGCTTCAATCTAGTAATGCCCCTCCTCCCCATCCCACAGAAGTTGCATTGTGGTTTCACTTTGTTGCCATCTGGAACGTTGGTTTACCTCCAACCAATCTCTCCCCTGTCCAAGTCCAACTGTCCACGAGAACCATCAGAGTCTGAACCGAAGTGTGCCATGATGTTGATTTGTTGTATACAGATGAAATCTGGAAAAAAATACACAATAAACATTCATGAGACATATGAGGAGAATAATAACTCAACAAAAATCAAAAGCGCCAAATTGCTTCACAAAAAAATCTTATTAAATTGTAGATCTATTTCTAAATTGTCGGATTTAATTAATTACACATCTTTTGGTAACAAAAATCACCATGAAATCATGTTTCCTATGTTTAAAACATGAGATCCAACTTCATTCACCCATAACCTAATTTAATAACTCAACAAAATCAAAAGCCCCAAATTATTTCACCAAAAAATCACATTAAATTGTAGAGTTATTTCTAAATTTTTGGATTTAATTAATTACACATCTTTTGGTAACAAAAATCACCATGAAATCATGGTTCCTAAGTCTAAAACATGAGATCCAACTTCATTTATCCATAACCTAACTAATAACTTAACAAAAATCAAAAGTCTCAAATTACTTCACCAAAAAATCTCATTAGATTGTATATATCTATTTTTAAATTTTCGGATTTAATTAATTACACATCTTTTGGTAACAAAAATCACCATGATATCATGTTTCCTATGTCTAAAATATGAGATCCAACTTCCTTCATCCATAACCTAACTAATAACTCAACAAAAATCAAAAGCCTCAAATTAGTTCACCAAAAAATCTCATTAAATTGTATATCTATTTTTAAATTTTTTGATCTAATTAATTACATATCTTTTGGTAACAAGATCACAATAAAATCTTACTTCCTATGTCTAAAACATAAGATCCAACTTTATTCATCCATAACCTAACTTAATAACTCAACAAAAACCAAAATCCCCAAATTACTTCATCAAAAAATCTCATTAATTGTAGACCTATTTTTAAATTTTCGAATTCCATTAATTGCACATCTTTGGGCAACAAAATCACAATGAAATCATGTTTCCTATGTCTAAAACACAAGATCCAACTTCATTCATCTATAATCTAACTTAATAACTCAATAAAAATCAAAAGACTCAAATTACTTCACCAAAAAATCTCATTAAATTGTAGATCTATTGTTAAAATTTTGGAATTAATTAATTACACATCTTTTATTAACAACAATCACCTCGAAATCGTGTTTTCTATGTCTAAAACATGACATCCAACATCATTCATTCATAATCTAATTTAATAACTCAACAAAAAATAAAAGCCCCAAATTACATGAACAAAAGCAATGGAAGATCTAGTGATTTATTCCAAATTTTACAAAAAAAAAGAAGATTATGCATCAAATAACCACCATGAACAAAAGTCCTAACTAATTTTGTATTTTTATACATCAAATACGAGAAATGCAATGGAAGAAGGGAACCCAAGCTCCTGCAGGTTGCATCGTCGAGATGGTCAAAATGAGAGCGAAATGGATTTTTATAGGCAAAATGGGACCGAAACCTTGGATATTAAGCAACGAATATTCTCTGTGTCGGTGATATATCGCCAACACCGGGTAAAAAGATATACAATGGGATATCGAGATGCTAGGTCTGTCGAAACCAATATATCTGTGATATATCGCCGATACAGCCTTCCATGCCTGGAATGTCAAAGGTCTAGGTGACCCTGAGAAAAGAAGAGTTTAGTGCAAGGTTCGTAGAGTGGGGATGTGACATCATCCTTCTTCAGGAAACAAAGCTTGACTCCTATGATATGGCGGTGTGAAATTATTTTGGCACAAGCTCGTTGGTTGGTTATCGAACATTAGATGCATCGGGAAGTTCTGGAAGCCTGATTTTGGCATAGAAGGATTCTACTTTTCAATTCTGGCAGAGTTGAGGGGCTCTCACGTCCTCTCGGTTCTTTTGTAGTGCTCAGCCTCTGCGTCTCTTTTTGTCTTCTCTTGTGTTTATGGCCCTTGTCAGTCGGCTGAGCAACATGAGTTGTAGGCGGACATCTGTACAGCTAGAACTGTGTTTCCAGACTGTGCTTGGCTTATTGGGGGAGACTTCAATGTGACGCTGCTTTTTTCATATCGGTCGCATTTGCGGGGTGTCAAGACCCAGGTTCCTCTGACCAATTTGATTGATGATTTAGAGCTTTAGGTTCTTGATGCAGCGGATACAAAGTTTACATGGCGAGGTCAGGTTCCCATTCCCGCATTAACCATTTTCTGGCCCCGTCTGAGCTCATGGATTTGTTCCCATGTCCCTTCACTTCGTGTAGACCACAGACGCGTTCTGATCATACTCCACTGATTTGGGATTCTGGCTCTTCATCCCCGGCGAGCGGTTTTTCAGATTTGAGCGGGTTTGGCTTCTTGTGGAATCATTCAAAGTGATAAAAACCCACTGGTCATCCTTGTCAGCTTATGGTTCGGCGGTGGTGAGATTCTCTGAGAAATTGAATTGTATACGTCAGAGATTATGTGATTTTAAGGAGGTGAAAGAGACTAGGTGAGTTAGGAGGGTGGCAGCAGAGATGGAGGTCCAGAGGCTTGATAGACTGGAGTATGAAAGGCAGTTGGATGTTGAAGAGTTGGGGCAACGGGCCTCTGCCCATAGAGTGGTAGTGGAGGAAGATAGGAGGCAAGTGACGGAGTGGAAACATAGATCATGCCTGGCTAAAGGAGGGTGATGCGAACACAACTTTTTTCCACATGGTTGCCAGTTGCAGACGTCGGACAAACTCTTTCACGTCTAAGATTGTTGATGGAAACAAAATTGCGAGGGACAGAGAACTGGGTAATGTGATTGTTAATCACGTTCATGAGTTCTCGAGGAGGGCGGCTTCTAGACTTTGGCGTTGGAATGGTCTTGGAGCCTCTCAGCTCTCTGATGCGCACGCGAGTAGCTTGATGGTGTCGGTTACCTTGGAGGAGATAAAGTTGTGTGGAGTCTGAATGCAAATGGTGCGTCAGGGTCGAATGGGTTCCCAATTTTTTATAAGGAATTCTGGAATGTGGTGGGTGGTGAGGTCATGGAGGTTGTAGAGGAGTTTTGTCGATGCAATGCGGGTTTTGAAAGACTGAATAGAGCTCTGATTTTCCTTCTCCCAAAAATGAGGGCGGGGGAGAGGATCAAAGAGTACAGGCCGATTGCTCTCTCGAATGGCATATACCTCATTGTAGCAAAGGTGCTCGCGGCTCACCTTAACAAAGTTCTTGATCATCTGATCTCGTCGGTTCAGTCGGTGTTCATTCTTGACCGTCAGATTAGGGATAGTTTAGTGATGGCTTCTAAGATTATTTCTGATTGGAAGAGAAGTGGCAAGCAGGTGTTGCTTTGGAAGGTGGATTTTGCCAAGGCCTATGACACCTTGGACTGGTGTTTCCTTTGAACAGCTCTGTGCATGATGGGTTTTCCGGACACTTGAATCTCTTGGATGAAACGGTGCATCACCACGACGTCACTCTCAGTGTTTGTCAACGGTTGTCCGGAGGGAGGTTTTTTCAGCTACAGAGAGGGGATAGATAGGGATGCCCTCTTGCTCCTCTATTTTTTATCCTTGTTGTTGATGTTCTTGCATGCATGGTTGATTGAGTTCAAAGAAGTGGGATTGTGCAGGGATACATATCTGGAAATATACATATCCCATTGTTGCAGTATGCGGATGACACAATCCTCTTTATTGAGGGTGACAAAGAGGAGGCGGGTGACATGGCTATTACTCTTGAGATTTTTGGTGAGATGTCTAGGTTGTAGCTGAATCGTAGCAAATCCACGATTGTTCCCTTTGGCATGTCGGAGGAGGAGGCATGCACCTGTGGTGTAGAGTTAGGAACGACATGCGGTTCCCTTCCTCTTTGGTATCTTGGCTTCCTCTCACGGACGGCAAAATTAAGGTGTCGGATTGGTTGTCGGTAGTGAAGAAGATGGAAAGGAAGCTGACAAGTTGGAAGGCAGCTTTGTTATCACATGGCGGCAAATTGGTACTGTAAAGGCGGTTCTCTCAGCGATCTCGGTGTTCTTCCTCTCTTCTCGCCTCCTGCCGGTGGGCATCAGACAGAGATTGGAGCGGTTGATGCGTAGGTTCTTATGGAGCAAACCCAGTCGGGAATGACACAACGTACACTTGGTTGATTGAGAGATTGTTACTCGGTCTAAAAATTAGGGCGGTCTTGGGATCAAGATGTAACATCCGGATCTGAATGAACTGAAGCTCCTGTCAAGAAAAGGATGTTGCAAGCAAGTTTGGATCTCCAAAGTGGAGATATTCAAAGGTACATATCTCTCTCCTCTTTGTTCTCATTAAAGTCAATGTTGAAGTTTCTAATTCATTTTTTTTATGTTGCTATCAATCAGGTATTTTATCTATTGTTGTATGTTAGATAAAGCCACAAAATCCTTCCAAACTTAAAGGATCAAAGGTACAATCTTTTCCCCTCTCTTGCTGCTTTCCATGCATGGTCTTTACACATTTTGATAGTAATAGGTTGCTTGAGTGTTGTATATTCTACATATGTTATAACTGGGTTACCATATATTATAACATGTTGGAACAAGGGTCTTGTAGTAATCTAAAGCAATGGAAATTTGACTCTATAATACTTGTGTATTGCATGTGGCAGAAGATAGATTGCACTTTCATCTAAATTCTAATTGTATATTCCTGGTTAATATGATGTGAATACATAAATAACATCTCAATACTAATAATAGAAGTACAAATGATTCCCAAGAACATTTAAACCATTGTGAGATATACATGAGGGTCGGTAAAGGCAGTGATATCATGTTCTGCACAAGGGTCATTGGAACTAGAGTTTAATGTAAGGATATACAACACTAATGAAGCCTATAAAGAAGGTCATCATACTTATCTCTTGAGATGGTATACATAGAATCATGATATCATCAACATCTCAAAAGACTGTTTGATGAGCTACAAGTTTATTATGCTTTAACCAACAACAATCTTCTCTATGGCCACTACATCTAGAAAAGTAAAATAATATGTGGCCCATCTCGATGTAAAACAATCACGGTTGTGGGCATGAGTGGACCTAATCTGTCCCTCCTAGAAGAAGCAACCGTGGCAGAGGTGGTCTCACCTTTCTTAGGTGTATGAAATAATATAGATAATATACTCAACTTAATATGTACCTCCTAACTAGAAGAAATCTTTGATGTGGTAATCCTTTGTGACAACACGACCTCATATGGAGATTCCAGATCCGGAAGAAAAAGATCAACAATCAATGGATATCTGAACAGTCCATGTGTTGCACATATACAGACATGTGTGTAAGAATTTAGCCTTTTAAAACTAGAATTCCTAGCATAGCAGTATTCAACTAAAGGTTGGGTATTCTGCTTCATTTTAAACATTAGACAAATATGCATAATGCAAGCAAAATTCTTCTCTTCAGAGTATAGTCAACTTAAGAATCTGCCACATTTTTTTTCATGGTTTTTGATGCACAATATCTATACCGCTGGAGCATATTTCATTTTATGACATAATCAGGAGATTATTTTCAATGGAGCATATTCCATTTTATGACATAACCAGGAGATTATTTTCAATATTAAGTATTCTGAAATCTGTAAAATATATTGTTATCAACTTATTTGGATTCTTAATCTCGAGAACAATTACAGAAGGTCTATTTCAACCTATTGAAAATGACGAAAGATAAAGAATTTAACTATGATCCAGCTTAATGATATCAAGATCGCGTAATTAACCCGACATATTTTTTTTAGTAAGGGTAGGAAGATACAAAGTAGCTAAAGGGGTATAACTCTTGGCTGGGAGTTTGATACATCCAATTGGGAGGGTTTCTCAATATCTCTTAGTAATAGTGATAAAGAATCGAAAGATGGCTACGGTGGATAAGTAAATAATAATCTCAATATGTTAGCATTATTAGAATGACTTGAGATCTAGTGGAAGAGAAGATTCAGGGTGAAATTTTGCAGTGCCAGGAAGGATTGCATCGACCATCTTTTCATCTTTTGTTCATTATATTAGGGTATTTTCATACAAAGACTTATAAAAATTAGATCAAGAGTCTTGCCACTAAATTACGAGTTAAATAACAAAAGTAAAATTTCTACATTAAATTAAATTTTAAATTCAGTTCCAATAAACAACTTATGATCTCGTGGTTTGAAAAAAGGAGTTCATTGAGATATTTTCATAAATCTAGATTAATAAGCAAGCCGCCAATTGATGAGATCATCTATGATCAATGACTGAAGATCTTTGTGATCAATCATTCAAAATCACTAAAGTATGAATCACTATTCAATATAATTATCAACAAGATACCTAGATCTGTAAAGTTGACTACATCAGAGTTCAAGAGAGGATGAGAAATTAAGTTAGTGATGATGATTCAATGATGACTAGTAATAAAAAGTGCCAGTCATGGTAACCTTTACGCCTGACTGTGCGAGGGGGCGGTGACCCTCAGCTGGGCGGAAGATTAGGAAGTCCAGTTAGGGCAGCGGCCGCTTCGTGCGCGAGTCTAGGATCCCAGTTTTTTTCTCGGTTTTTCGCGAGCGCTCGCAGTTTTTACGCATCTCTGGGATCCACAGGTTTTCTTTTAAAGACCAGTTCCGCTGACCCTTGTTCTTTAGGGTACCTAGGCTGGAGGACCCTTGGTTTTAGTTTTTTTGAGCTCGTTAGCCCGTACCGGTCGGGCTGGTTTTTCTTTTAGAGCGACTTTTCTAGAGAGTCTCTCTCACCCGTCTCAGTGGCGTAGTTTTGGAGTAGACCTATCCCTCTATTGGACCGCCCTTCCAATTAGAAGGCGAGACGGAAAAGCCTCTTTTATAGGCTACTTCACCGCTTGAGTTTTGTTTATTTTTCGCCAGCAGACTTGGCGATGCTACATCTGAATCATCCATATATACATCTGAATCCTCTATGGCTACATCTGAATCATTTACAATTGAATCCGAAAAAGATACATTTGAGATTGGATTGAGTCACAATTGAGTTGGCTAAAGTTGAATTACAGTTGAGTTGGTTTCCGTTGAACTAGTTACTTTTCTGCCAATAATTCCTGGCAAAGAGAAAAGACCATATCATGAAAATCATCCTTATCAGACTATCTACTAGGCTTGAGAAAAACAACAAGAAAAGAATCAAAACCCCATATCCATCATATACTCTTACTATGATCAATCCACAAGATTCTTAAACATCTTTATAAGAATTATAGAGATAATGATTATATCAGAGTCTCATCATTCATATTCTCAAGACCAGTCAAACTTGTATTATAATTAATAGAAAGGCAATGACTTAAATATGAACCACATGATATTGGTATATAAATGATTAATGTGGGTAATTAGTGTAGGATGACTAGACTGGGGTTTTACATACCAAACAGCTTGAAAGCCTGTTTCATTACAAGTAGCTTTAAATTTTAATTGTCAAGGCCAAATTACTTGCTTTCTTTTGGAACCACAAAATTTCCTGTTATTTTTAATTAATTAAGATTTACTCAACATTTGTTGATGTTCTTTTCTCCCTATTCCATGGATTGCAGGCAAAATACCTGCACCGTTGTACTGGGGGAGTTGAATGTCAGTTTCTGAAGCAAAACATAGCAGGTATGTATGTTATAGTTTGTTCAAGATATTTATGCTTTTATTTCTCTTCTGATAAAATTGGGATACATGTATATAATGCAATTTCTGTTGTTACATATAAACTGATATGGAAATTTATGCAATATAACTATGACATACTGTAGTTTTGTGGCTTACTAGTTAATTTGTGAATGTCATTCATAAAAAAAAATTCCCTAATTTCCAGTTCCCTAATGCGATTTCTAGAGAATATGATATTACGGATGATGTGTAAACGGGTTTCCCAGATCCGAGAAGGAGGGGCCTCACAGTTTGGTATCAGAGCAGTGGTACCCTGCTACATACATTCGTAGTATTATAGTTCCAATCGCATTAGGTATTGGATAGCTACAGTTCTTTGACTTATCGCGAATCTGAAAGGGAAATATGACATTCAAAATAAATGACCACAGATGTCATCAATTGCAATTTATTTCCATATCGTATCCCAAGAAGAGAAAAAGCATAATAGAAATATCCGCGAACATCAACTATTGTAATTAAGGATATTGGTTCTTATACAGAACCATGGCATCTAGTGCCGACCTTTCTCTCTTTTTAATTGATTCTGGAACGATGAATGATCTTTGAACTTCTAACTTCAGTAGGTAGAGGTGCAGATGCCTTAGATCATCCTTGTCACATTATGGGCCGTGTGGTTAGTTGATTATCATAAGACTAATAGTCTGATAGCTACCAATATTGATTGTTGGACATGAGACGATAGCACGCTGTCTGCTACTACAGCTCAATAAGTTTGACCTAACTTTGGGTATGAATTGAATGTCAGCTCATCATGCCTTATGTAATTAATTCTTGAAGACAATTGTCTTCAAGATTCCAGACTTAACCGAGTCTACCTATAAAGGTACATTACATGACTCCAAAATGGAGTATATCTCCGTATTGAGAACTCAAAGACTTGTTGATTAGGGATGTGATTCATATCTAGCAATTGTCCGAGAGACGTCTGGTAGAGAGCCGATGGCTCAGGACATTACGATAGTGTCAAATTACCCTAATGTGTTCGCTAATGATTTGTCAGGTTACCACCTGATAAAGAGTTCGAGTTCGAAATTACATGACTACGAGATATACAACCAATCTCGATAACTCCGTACCGCATGACACCAACCGAGTTGAGAAAGGTAAAGGTGCAGCTACATGAGTTACTTGACTTAAGTTTCGGAAGGTCGAGCACTACACCTTGGAGTGCTCCCGTTCTTTTATCAGAAAGAAGGATGGATCAATGACATTAAGCATTGATTTCATACAACTGAACAAGAAACGGTGAAGAACCATTATCCTCTGTCATACTTTGATGACTCGTTCAATCAGCTACATGGATCTTTGGTATTTTCAAAGATCGATCTCCGATCTGGCTACCATTAGCTGAGGATTCAAGAGTTGGATATTCGGAAGACAACATTCAAAAGCATAAGTAGTATGTTAAGCTGAACAAATGTAAGTTATGGTTATCCAAAACCTCATTCCTTGGACATGTCATTTCTGGAGCAGGTATGCCAGTTGACCCTACGAACATTGAGGAAGTTATGTCTTGGGAATATTCCAAGACAGTCACTCGAATTCGAAGCTTTCCTGAACTAGATAGTTATTAGAGATGCTTCGTCTGTGGCTTTCCATGAGTCATTTTGACACAGATGAGAGTTCCTTTCATTGACCTTAAAGGACATTGAAAGAAAGATTAACAAATGTGCCCATTCTTGCACTTTCTTCAAACATTCAAGATTATACAGTATATACAAATGCTTCAAATGAATGTTTAAGAGTGGTTCTGATGCAGCAAGGTTACATGATTATTTATGCATCACGTCAATAGAGGCTGCATGAGCGGAATTACTCCATCGACGACTTGGAGTTGGTAACAGTTGTCCTCGTTTTTAAGATCTAGCACCACTATCCATATGAGGTGAATTTTGATATCTTCATAGATCGCAAAAGTTTGAAGTACAACTATAATCAGAAAGAGCTAAATATGAGACAACATCGGTTGTTTGAACTACTGAAGGATTTTGAATACATGATCTCTTACCATTCTGGTAAAGGAAACGTGGTGGCAGATGCGCTTAGCAGGAAAGCTCACACACATACGGCAAACTAGCTATATACATGAGATATACTCGTAACCTTGACTAATTGACATCCTCATAAGAGTGCGTCCTCATCTACTGTCATACATCCGCGATTCAACATTCTTTGGGATTGCATAGTAGAAGGATATAGGACATATCCTTGAATTTTAGACAGATGCATGCGTGTCATCAAGGAAAAACGTGATGATTTTGTGAGGACTAAGTCTATTTTGTGGAAGGTTGGCTAGGTAATTGCGCCCAACAATGAGTAGTTGCGCAGAGATATTCTTGATAAGGCACACAATTCACGATTGTCTATTCTTCTTGGTAGCACAAAGATGTACCAGGATCTAGGTCTACATTCTGGCAGGACGGAATGAAGCGAGATGCAACATGTCGTGTTAGCAAGTGCGTGATCTATCAGATGGTCAAGGCAGAACATAATAGACCACCATGGTTGTTACAGTCTCTCCCCTTTTTCGAATAAAAGTGGAAGAACACTTCTATGGATTTTGTCACGGGACTAGTAAAGACAATAGGTGGTCACGATGCTATTGGGATGTTGTTGACAGATTGGCCAAGTCAGTCCATTTCATACATATCAACATGACCTACACTCCATCTAGACTGGCTAGATTACATGTGCAAAAAAAAAATTATCAAATTTTATGATATACCACATGAGGTAGTGTCTGATGGAGACTCGAGGTTTATATCTCACTACTAGTACCGGCTTATGTCAACACCACAGACATAGCTGAAGATGAGTTCTGCATACGATACTATGTGTTATTCAGATACTTGAGAATTTGCTATATGCATGTACTCTAGAGTAGAAATGATCTTGGAAGGACCACCTGTCATTGGTAGAACTCCCGCACAACGACAGTCATTATTCCAGTATTGGTATGACATCATTCGAAGCCCTATACGGGCGGAGATGTCTCGCACCTCTCAGTTGGCGTAAGGTAGGTGGACATACATTTTACTCTGTAGATCTCTTTGGGAAGGGACTACGAGAACTGTTAATCGATCTTGTAAGGAGAAGGCTTCTGATGACTCAGAGCTGCTAGAAGAGCTATGCAGACCGTCAGAAAAGAAATTTGGAGTTTCATGTAATCCGATCCTCTTCTCTTAATCGATTCAAATAATAACTTATCAATATTTAACTTAATCCTTCATATTGATGGAATTCCTGAAAACACAAGAAGGAGATTGAGTGTTTCTATGAGTATCTCCCATAAAGGGAGTACAGAGATTTAGTGCTCATAGCAAGTTGACACCACGATACGTTGGATTATTTGAAATTTTTAGTCGTATGTGTAAGGTGGTCTATCGAGTAACCCTTTCTCTACATCTATCAATTTAAGGAATTACAAGTACGACCTTCACCACGTCATCAGCTATGAGAACCTTGACGTGGAGTCAAATTTGATTTACAAAGAGAAGGTTAGTACAAATACTCGATAGTGTTGTGAAAAAAAAAAGCTTTGCAACAAAGAGATTCTTCTAATAAAGGTGTTATGTCACCGACATGATGTCAAAGAGGCAACATGGAAGACAGAAGTGGATATGCGGGCACGATACCCACAACTCTTTCAGGTAATTGTCAAAACAAGCCCATTTAATTTTATATATTGAAAGAACACGGCTTGTTTTCCCTTTGAGGTTTTTATGGGTACAAAATTCTTTGAGGTTTTTATGGCCAGATAAGATCCAAACAAGACACAAAGTGACCTTGACCCGAGTCTCGAAGACGAGACTCCCTTTGAGGTTTTTATATTTGTAACATCCGGATCTGAATGAACTGAAGCTCCTGTCAAGAAAAGGATGTTGCAAGCAAGTTTGGATCTCCAAAGTGGAGATATTCAAAGGTACATATCTCTCTCCTCTTTGTTCTCATTAAAGTCAATGTTGAAGTTTCTAATTCAGTTTTTTTTATGTTGCTATCCATCAGGTATTTTATCTATTGTTGTATGTTAGATAAAGCCACAAAATCCTTCCAAACTTAAAGGATCAAAGGTACAATCTTTTCCCCTCTCTTGCTGCCTTCCATGCATGGTCTTTACACATTTTGATAGTAATAGGTTGCTTGAGTGTTGTATATTCTACATATGCTATAACTGGGTTACCATATATTATAACATGTTGGAACAAGGGTCTTGTAGTAATCTAAAGCAATGGAAATTTGACTCTATAATACTTGTGTATTGCATGTGGCAGAAGATAGATTGCACTTTCATCTAAATTCTAATTGTATATTCCTGGTTAATATGATGTGAATACATAAATAACATCTCAATACTAATAATAGAAGTACAAATGATTCCCAAAAACATTTAAACCATTGTGAGATATACATGAGGGTCGGTAAAGGCAGTGATATCATGTTATGCACAAGGGTCATTGGAACTAGAGTTTAATGTAAGGATATACAACACTAATGAAGCCTATAAAGAAGGTCATCATACTTATCTCTTGAGATGGTATACATAGAATCATGATATCATCAACATCTCAAAAGACTGTTTGATGAGCTACAAGTTTATTATGCTTTAACCAACAACAATCTTCTCTATGGCCACTACATCTAGAAAAGTAAAATAATATGTGGCTCATCTCGATGTAAAACAATCACGGTTGTGGGCATGAGTGGACCTAATCTGTCCCTCCTAGAAGAAGCAACCGTGGCAGAGGTGGTCTCACCTTTCTTAGGTGTATGAAATAATATAGATAATATACTCAACTTAATATGTACCTCCTAACTAGAAGATATCTTTGATGTGGTAATCCTTTGTGACAACACGACCTCATATGGAGATTCCAGATCAGGAAAAAAAGATCAACAATCAATGGATATCTGAACAGTCCATGTGTTGCACATATACAGACATGTGTGTAAGAATTTAGCCTTTTAAAACTAGAATTCCTAGCATAGCAGTATTCAACTAAAGGTTGGGTATTCTGCTTCATTTTAAACATTAGACAAATCTGCATAATGCAAGCAAAATTCTTCTCTTCAGAGTATAGTCAACTTAAGAATCTGCCACATTTTTTTTCATGGTTTTTGATGCGCAATATCTATACCGCTGGAGCATATTCCATTTTATGACATAATCAGGAAATTATTTTCAATGGAGCATATTCCATTTTATGACATAACCAGGAGATTATTTTCAATATTAAGTATTCTGAAATCTGTAAAATATATTGTTATCAACTTATTTGGATTCTTAATCTCGAGAACAATCACAGAAGGTCTATTTCAACCTATTGAAAATGACGAAAGATAAAGAATTTAACTATGATCCAGCTTAATGATATCAAGATCGCGTAATTAACCCGACATATTTTTTTTAGCAAGGGTAGGAAGATACAAAGTAGCTAAAGGGGTATAAATCTTGGCTGGTAGTTTGATACATCCAATTGGGAGGGTTTCTCAATATCTCTTAGTAATAGTGATAAAGAATCGAAAGATGGCTATGGTGGATAAGTAAATAATAATCTCAATATGTTAGCATTATTAGAATGATTTGAGATCTAGTGGAAGAGAAGATTCAGGGTGAAATTTTGCAGTGCCAGGAAGGATTGCATCGACCATCTTTTCATCTTTTGTTCATTATATTAGGGTATTTTCATACAAAGACTTATAAAAATTAGATCAAGAGTCTTGCCACTAAATTACGAGTTAAATAACAAAAGTAAAATTTCTACATTAAATTAAATTTTAAATTCAGTTCCAACAAATAACTTATGATCTCGTGGTTTGAAAAAAGGAGTTCATTGAGATATTTTCATAAATCTAGATTAATAAGCAAGCCGCCAATTGATGAGATCATCTATGATCAATGACTGAAGATCTTTGTGATCAATCATTCAAAATCACTAAAGTATGAATCACTATTCAATATAATTATCAACAAGATACCTAGATCTGTAAAGTTGACTACATCAGAGTTCAAGAGAGGATAAGAAATTAAGTTAGTGATGATGATTCAATGATGACTAGTAATTAAAAGTGCCAGTCATGGTAACCTTTACGCCTGACTGTGCGAGGGGGCGGTGACCCTCAGCTGGGCGGAAGATTAGGAAGCCCAGTTAGGGCAGCGGCCGCTTCGTGCGCGGGTCTAGGATCCCAGTCTTTTTCTCGGTTTTTCGCGAGCACTCGCAGTTTTTACGCCTCTCTAGGATCCACAGGTTTTCTTTTAAAGACCAGTTCCGCTGACCCTTGTTCTTTAGGGTACCTAGGCTGGAGGACCCTTGGTTTTAGTTTTTTTGAGCTCGTTAGCCCGTACCGGTCGGGCCGGTTTTTCTTTTAGAGCGACTTTTCTAGAGAGTCTCTCTCACCCGTCTCAGTGGCGTAGTTTTGGAGTAGACCTATCCCTCTATTGGACCGCCCTTCCAATTAGAGGGCGAGACGGAAGAGCCTCTTTTATAGGCTACTTCACCGCTTGAGTTTTGTTTATTTTTCGCCAGCAGACTTGACGATGCTACATCTGAATCATCCATATATACATCTGAATCCTCTACGGCTACATCTGAATCAGTTACAATTGAATCCGAAAAAGATACTGTTGGGAAACGTGAATGAGATGTTTATTCCATAGCCCTAGGCTCTCTTATATAGGAGAGTAGCCTATGGGTAAATTACATAAAGAGAATAACAAGAAAATAAGATAACGAAAATACACAAAAACTTAATATGCGTCAACACTCCCCCTCAAGATGGAGCATAGATGTCAATCATGCTCAGCTTGGAAGCACACTTCTGAAATGGACCTCGTAACAATGCCTTGGTGAATATATCTGCAGTCTGGTTCTCTGAAGTGACATGAGATGTGGCAATGAATCCTTTCTGAATCATATCACGTATGAAGTGACAATCCACCTCAATATGCTTGGTCCGTTCATGGAATGCAGTATTGTTTGCAATGAACAAAGCAGCCTGATTATCACACTCCAAGTTCATAGGAAGTGGTACATCTAAGCATAAATCTGTCAGCACCGCTTTCACCCACATCATCTCTGTAGTAGCCTGGGCCATAGCCCGATATTCAGATTCAGCACTGGATCTAGCTACCACAGTTTGTTTCTTGCTCCTCCATGAGACTAGTGCATCTCCAACATAGACAGCATACCCTGAGGTAGACTTCCTATCCTTAGGACATCCTGCATAGTCTGCATCTGCGCATGCTGAGACAGAAATTCCCTTTGCTTTCTTGAATAGCAGACCTTTACCTGGAGAAGATTTGAGATATCTAAGTATCATGTGTATTGCATCCATATGCACCTGACGTGGCTGCTCCATGAACTGGCTCACACGGCTCACTGCAAATAATATATCTGGCCTAGTGATCGTGACATATAACAATTTTCCTACCAGTTCTCTGTATCTTCTCCTGTCAACCTCCTCTGTGTCATCATCAAACAGCTTCATGCTGGGGTCCATTGGTGTCGTAGCAGGTCGACACCCCAACATACCTGTCTCACTCAGCAGATCTGTGACATACTTCCTCTGTGACATGACCAATCCATACGGATTTCTGGCAAATTCCAGCCCCAGAAAATATCTAAGGACTCCCAGGTCCTTGGTGACAAACTCGGTCCCCAGCCTTTCCTTTGCCTGCTTAATGCCCTGGTCATCATCGCCTGTAATCAAGATATCATCAACATAAACCATGATTACAACAATACCTCTTGTCGTCTTCTGTACAAACAAGGAATGATCAGCATTGGAGCGTTTATATCCTCGTTTCTCAAAGAGGTCTGACAGCTTCTGGAACCATGCTCTGGGGCTCTGCTTAAGGCCGTAGATGGCCTTATGTAATCTGCAAACCTTGGAACACTCCCCCTCAACAGCAAAACCTGGTGGCTGTTGCATATAAACTTCCTCCTGCAGATCACCATACAGAAAAGCATTCTTCACATCCAGTTGATAGAGCGGCCAATCTCTAGTAACTGCAACTGATAAGAGTATCCACAGAGTCGAATGACGAGCTACAGGGGAGAACGTGTCAAGGTAATCTACCCCATATGTCTGTGTGAATCCCCTTGCAACTAAGTGTGCCTTGTACCTGTCAATAGAGCCATCTGCATTATGTTTTACTGTGAACACCCATCTGCAACTCACTGGGCTGACATCTGGAGGTATAGGTACCAAGCTCCATGTACCACAAGACTGAAGAGCCGCCATCTCTTCCTCCATTGCTAGTCGCCATCTAGAATCCTGCAAAGCCACATGGTGGTTCCGTGGAATATCTGTAGCTGAAAGCGCCAATGCAAACGTCATGAAGTGTCCAGATAGCCTCTCAAAAGATATAGCTGCTGATACTGGATATTTGGCACAACTCCTCTTCGGCTTGCGTAGAGCGATTGGAACATCCAGGTCTTCTGTGGTATCACCATGCTCCTGTAATGCATCCTGCTCAGAAATGTCGTTAGATCCATCAACATTAACATTTTCATCGCATACCATAGGCGAGCTAGTTGACTGGTCAGGACCATGAGCTTGAGGCGGCCTGCGGGTGTAGTGGAATGGTAACAGGGATACTGTTGGTGGCGGTGGTGGTGGCGGTGGTGGTGATGGTAGAGATGGTGGTGACGGTGGTGTTGTTGGTGGTGCCATGAATACGGTCTCAGGAGATATAGGTGGTGACTGCATGTTCCCGGATTCTGAAAAATACATAACGGATTCAAAGAATGTAACATCTGCACTGATCATATACCGCCGACGCACAGGGTCAAAACACTTGTACCCCTTTTGAGTTCTGGAGTACCCCACAAATACACACTTGACAGCCCTAGGAGAGAGCTTGTCAGAACCAGGCGACAACTGATGGACAAATGCGACAGACCCAAACACACGAGGGGTAAGAGTGAACAGATCCTTGTCAGGATAAACAAGTGAGAAAGGAATCTGTTCATTCAAGACAGATGAGGGCATACGATTTATAAGATAACATGCAGTGAGGACTGCATCACCCCAGTAGGAATACGGAACATGACTCTGAATGAGAAGTGACCTTGTGACATCAAGTAGGTGACGGTGTTTTCTTTCTGCAACCCCATTTTGTTGAGACGTATGAGCACAGGATGTTTGATGAACAATTCCTTTAGAGGAGTAGTAGTTGGCTAGACTGTTGGTACACAACTCTAAGGCATTGTCACTTCTCAAAAATTTGACAGTTGTGGAAAAAACATTCTGAATTTCATTTATAAAGTGAATAATAATATTTCCAGCTTCAGATTTATTTTTCATTAGAAATACCCATGATGCTCTAGAGAAGTCATCCACAAATGAATTACAGTTGGCTAAAGTTGAATTACAGTTGAGTTGGTTTCCGTTGAACTAGTTACTTTTCTGCCAATAATTCCTGGCAAAGAGAAAAGACCATATCATGAAAATCATCCTTATCAGACTATCTACTAGGCTTGAGAAAAACAACAAGAAAAGAATCAAAACCCCATATCCATCATATACTCTTACTATGATCAATCCACAAGATTCTTAAACATCTTTATAAGCATTATAGAGATAATGATTATATCAGAGTCTCATCATTCATATTCTCAAAACCAGTCAAACTTGTATTATAATTAATAGAAAGGCAATGACTTAAATATGGACCACATGATATTGGTATATAAATGATTAATGTGGGTAATTAGTGTAGGATGAGTAGACTGGGGTTTTACATACCAAACAGCTTGAAAGCCTGTTTCATTGCAAGTAGCTTTAAATTTTAATTGTCAAGGCCAAATTACTTGTTTTCTTTTGGAACCACAAAATTTCCTGTTATTTTTAATTAATTAAGATTTACTCAACATTTGTTGATGTTCTTTTCTCCCTATTCCATGGATTGCAGGCAAAATACCTGCGCCGTTGTACTGGGGGAGTTGAATGTCAGTTTCTGAAGCAAAAATAGCAGGTATGTATGTTATAGTTTGTTCAAGATATTTATGCTTTTATTTCTCTTCTGATAAAATTGGGATACATGTATATAATGCAATTTCTGTTGTTACATATAAACTGATATGGAAATTTATGCAATATAACTGTGACATACTGTAGTTTTGTGGCTTACTAGTTAATTTGTGAATGTCATTCATAAAAAAATCCCTAATTTCCAGTTCCCTAATACGATTTCTAGAGAATATGATATTACGGATGATGTGTAAACGGGTTTCCCAGATCCGAGAAGGAGCGGGCCTCACACAAGAGCTTGGAGAATATTAACGAGGCTCTATTACTCAAATGGGTGAGCAGGATTTGGGGCAAAGATAAGGTATGTGTTGTCAACTGATCCGGTGTCTTTATGATGTTTCCATGGCGAGCCATGGTATGATGAGGCAGGGACCACGTCAATCTGCATTCTGAAAGGGGATTCTGAAGGTTTTACCCCGCTTTCATGTGCTTTTCAGCCTGATTTTGGTGATGGTGCCACCTTTAGGTTTTGGAAGGATGATTGGACGGGTGGAGGCACCCTCTGCAGTTGTTTCTCTCGCTTGTTTACCTTGGTCGCTAATTCTGATGCACGTGTCGTGGACTGTTGGATTAATGGTAACTGGATGTCAGCTTTCAGATCATCTTTTTCTGATCAGCGCTTGGAGGAACTCCTTCGCCTTTTGGACTCGCTTGGGCAGATGGGTAGGCCTTCATCTAGTCTGGACCACTACATTTGGATGAATGCGTCATTCTCGGTTTGGAAAGCCTATGGTGCCCAAGGTTGCAGAAAGCGGTAGTCGGTACTCGGTCGACGGGGTCACTGACTAAGGATTAATAGGCAGTCGGACGACTAATCGGATTTAGTCGGTCATTAGTCGGTTTTGATTTTTTTTAATTATTTTAAATATATAAATCATTTTTATACATAGATTTGTACATTTTCTATACTTTCATTATAAAATAAAAGAACTAATTGACTTTAAATATAACATTATTACATATTAGAATAAGTTTGCTTATGTATTAGCATAGATTTGTACAATTTCTATACTTACATAATGAAAAAAAGAAGTAATTGACATTAAATATAACACTAAGTATATTAGAATAAGTTTGTTGTTAAAAAAGCAAAAAACAAAAAAATTACAAAAGCTTGATGTAAAAATCGGCCGATTAGTCGGCCCGACTAGTCGGTCTGACCAACTAATGGCCGACTAGGCCTAGTTGAGTCAGCTACCCCCCCCCCCCCCCGAACTCGACTAGTCGGACGATTTTTGCAAGCTTGATGGCACCATTTGTAGGCCTCCGCCCTCCCATACTGGCAATATGATTCGGGATTGTGATCTCATCTGGTGACTAGGTTTACCGAAGAGGATTGGCTTCTTCCTCTGGCAATTTAGGCGAAAGCGCATTATGGCTCGTGATCGTTATGCTAAACTATTTGAGCAGATTACATATAGATGTCCCTTACGGGGTAAAGACATCGAGACGTTGGAGCACATTTTTTCCATTGGTGTGTTTCCTCTCCAGTCTGGTGCGACGTGGGATTGGACTGGATATGCACCCGAGATTAAAACTCCTTTTGGTCTTCTCTTTATGGGCCGCGTAGTCGATAAAGTAGAGAGGTCCTAATTCCGGTGGCAGTGTTGTGGTTCATTTGGTTAGCTCGTAATGATGTGCTTTTCTCTGACCATTATTTTTACTGCGAGAATGTTTGTTTCCATTACAAGCAGTTTCTAGACTCTTGGCTTTTGTAATTTGTAACAATTATTATAATTAATTAATATATTGGAGTGGACATCATGCATGTTTCACCCTTTTTTTGGTCTCAAAAAAAAAGTTTATGATATATCATACACGTTTTTCCCAATTTTATGATCATATAATGTTAAGTTATGTGTGGCCTCACATATTAGGTCGGAATGGAGTCGATCTATTGTATGTTCCATTTGAAGGGTGTGATTATTGGTTCTTCGACAGCCAATGTGTGTGGTTTTGGGTTAATGCCGACTATGAACTTCGATGAGTTGTTGAACCTAGCCCACCGAAAGTTCAACATGGACATAAAGAATCAAAAAAACAAACCATTCGAAGAGCCTACGTTGACGTATATTGTTGATGATGATGATGATGTACAAGGAGTTTTTGTGCATGCTCGGACTATTGAAAAATCGACACCTACTGACATTATTATTGAGAGTCTATCGGCAGGCAAAATGCCGAATATTGTTGATGTGGACGATCGCCTTGCTTCCGGACCCTCCATTTTTCGAAGTACCGATGATCCCATACCGCAGTCATCTACAGATCACAAATGACGCATGAGGAGCGTGCTGCTGAGAGAGGTTAATCATGCCTTGGACGACTTCATCCGTTGGGGAACCGATGATGAGCTGGAAGAGGACAGTAATCATAATGTTGAAGATAATATCGTAAATGAGGAGATGGGAGTCGATGAACAAATTCCCCAACCAATCACCAGAGCAGGTAAATAAGTCGCGACACATCCATTCATTTTTCTTCAAATAACTGTCGTTAAACTACATATCATTTTTCCATGCAGGTAATGTGGACGTCATATGATGATAGTGTACTTGCACATCTACATATCTATTGTCTGGAGGGGCAGAACATTTGGAGGGCAAGGATGTCGTTGATATACTTCCACATTAAGAAATATTATTTTCCGGACCACGTTCTTCGTCAATTTGGTTGTCGTCAGGATATTCCAACGTTGTGTTTTATCTTCGAGGACCTCCATGCCATCGACTTGAGGGGGAAAGTACATATTGATTGGAGGTCCCGACATTGGGTGCAAATACGCGAGTAGGATGATCAAGCAGATAGAGTTGTTTCCCTCGACCAATCCAATGGGATCATTACGACTCCAGGCTATATAAATTTGTACAGAATTATTACGAGGAGATTTGTGGGTCGGTTGGGGGCTGATTTCGCAAGCAACATAAGAAGGCCACTAGATATTTTGTTAGTTTTACATGGACATTTCCGTAAGAATAATCACTGTGTATTCTTCTTTTTTTATGCAGATGTCCAGGTGGGATTGCATATACAATACCGAGCATCAGGAGCGTTCGGAGATTACAATCCAGAAAAAGGCAGAAATGGAGTATCAGTTGGCATTCTAATTTGCAGATGCGCTGACGATACACGAGGAGCATGCTGACCAGGCTCAGGCAGAGGCTAGACGAAAAAGGGTTAGAGGGAGAGGAAGAGGGAGGGGCAAAGCATGTGATCCACATGTCGTACCAGTGACAGAGGAGGAAGACACTAGGGCAGATGCAGATGTTCCATCCCTAGATTTGGAGACCTAGTTCGTCACACTAGCTGTCGAGAGATCAAGTGAAGACATGCCAACACTGCAGGCACCGTGGAGCCTGGGCATGGACATAAGGGGTACTCAACCCATTTACTGCACGCTTACACCGCCACCAATGCCAACCTTCGAAGACGACGGTATAGGACTCTCCCAAAAAACGACAATTGATTAGGGCAATCGTTCACTACCCGACCAATCACCAGAGCAGGTAAATAAGTCGCGACATATCCATTCGTTTTTCTTCAAATAACTGTCGTTAAACTACATATCATTTTTTCATGCAGGTAATGTAGACGTCATATGATGATAGTGTACTTGCACATCTACCTGCCTATTGTCTGGAGGGGCAGAACATTTGGAGGGCAAGGATGTCGTTGATATACTTCCACATTATGAAATATTATTTTCCGGACCGCGTTCTTCGTCAATTTGGCCGTCGTCAGGATATTCCAACGTTGTGTTTTATCTTTGAGGACCTCCATGCCATCGACTTGAGGGGGAAAGTACATATTGATCGGAGGTCCCGACATTGGGTGCAAATACGTGAGTAGGATGGTCAAGCAGATAGAGTTGTTTCCCTTGACCAATCCAATGGGATCATTACGACTCCATGCTATATAAATTGGTACAGAATTATTACGAGGAGATTTGTGGGTCGGTTGGGGGTTGATTTCGCAAGCAACATAAGAAAACCACTAGATATGTTGTTAGTTTTACATGGACATTTCCGTAAGAATACCATTATGTGTATTCTTCTTTTTTTTATGCAGATGTCCAGGTGGGATTGCATATACAATACCGAGCATCAGGAGCATTCGGAGATTACAATCCAGACAAAGGCAGAAATGGAGTATCAGTTGGCATTCCAATTTGCAGATGCGCTGACGATACACGAGGAACATGCTAACCAGGCTCAGGCAGAGGCTAGACGAGAAAGGGTTAGAGGGAGAGGAAGAGGGAGGGGCAAAGCACGTGATCCACATGTCGTACCAGTGACAGAGGAGGAAGACACTAGGGCAGATGCAGATGTTCCATCCCTAGATTTGGAGACCCAGTTCGTCACACCAGCTATCGAGAGATTAAGTGAAGACATGCCAACACCGCAGACACCGTGGAGGCTGGGCGTGGACATAAGGGGTACTCAACCCATTTACTGCACGCTTACACTGCCACCAATGCCAACCTTCGAAGACGACGGTGCAGGACTCTCCCAAAAAACGATGATTGATTAGGGCAATCGTTTATTACCTTTTGATCAACATGATACGAGGACATATCAATGGAGAAAAAGGCGATAGAATTAGAAATTGAAATGTTTTTACTATGGGTGTTGTCAAGTAACATATGATATTGTTCAATACCTTTTGTAAAATTCTACGTTAATGAAATTATAATATTTTTGAATGTTTGGGAGTCAATCATGTGTGCATTTTGTTGACTCCAACATCATTGTGTGTGAGAGATCAATAAAATCGTTATATGCCAAACTTCTTGGAAATGATGTGCATGATTGTGTGCAATTTGTTTATTCCAATCTTGTGGAAAGGATTGAAATGAAAGAGTTGCATTTACCGTAGCCCTTGAGCTATCTTATATAGGAGAAAGACTCTAAGGGAAAATTACATAGATAGCCGAAAGAAATAGAAAATTAGAAGATAACAATAAAGAGATATAAATATCTCAACACCCCCCTCAAGCTGGAGCATAAATATCTATCATGCTCAACTTGGAACAGTAACAGTGAAATGGCCCCTTTGCGAGTCAAATTCCTAAGTAGTACCTGGGAATTACTTAAATACCCAGGTACTACTTAATGTTTTTTTTACTCAACAACTACAGGGGTGTCGCATGTTGAACATGCGACACCCCTTAAGTTTTTTTTTACCCAGGAAATACATATGTATCGCATTTTGGATATGCGCTATAGATAACGCATATTCAATATGCGATATTGAGCCTAAATAAGGCCCGCGGCCAGCGGCCCTACCATTTCCCAGCCCTTTCGTCGTTCTCGTTCACCTGTGCCGCCCCCGACGCAACTTCACCACCCGCGTCTTGTGATCTCCTCCTCTCTCAAAAACGCCCGTTTTGGTCACTCCTAGCCCCGCGGAACACTCCTTTTCCGTGTTTTCACTGATTGGCACCGTCCTAGCCGTCCCCGCGTCTCATTAGGGCTAATCACTTGTTGCGAACAATTGGACTAGGTAAAACATTTTCTTTAGTTATTGTTTGTATCATATGCATGTTATTTTCATTTCTCGAATGTATGACGTTTGCTTGTACGTTGTATCATGTATTAGGTTAGAATGGAGCAGTTGTATTGTATGTGTCATTTGAGTAGTACACTCATGTGCGGATCGTCAACCAACGTAAGGGGGTTTGTGTTGACTGCTAATATGACGTTCGATGAGATGTTGAACTTGGTTTACCGTAAGTTCAACTTGGATGTTGACAGTCAAGAAATCCGATTATTACATCGCATCCCTCGAGGCCCAGGGGAGGAACCGTCATTTTCATCTATTGTCGATGATGATGATGTGCAGGCAGTTCTTGTGTACGCTCGGACCATTGGGAAATCAATGCCTACCGATATTTATGTTGAAGATGTATCTGTGAGCGAAGTCCCCACTGTTATGACTAACAAGGGACCGTCTGGAGTCCCGAGCATACAAGCAGCAATTGTCCGCATCACGCCACCAAGAAATGTCCCAACCATGGGACCCTACTTTGATACGGATGCGCCTGTAACGCAGCCAAGCACGGTTCAGGATTTGGGCTTGAGTGAGCCGTTGCTGCGAGAGGTTAACCGGATGGATCAGGATTTCATCCCTTGGGGGACCGATGATGACCTGGAAGAAGGTAGCGAAGATGTTGAAGATGATCTGATGGACGAGGAGCTCCCAGCTAATGAACAAACCATGCATACTATTACACCTCGTATACCCGTTTTTGGGGTTAGAGGGTCAAATACTCGTTCAACATATGAAGACGACATTCGAAGCAAGTCTAGACTTGATGGTGTTGCTGACGAAATTCGCAAGGGTAGGACGTTCAAATGTAGGGAGGATTTGGTTTACGCTGTGAAGAAGTTCCACATTCTATCACATTATGACTTTATTGTCAAGGAACGGCAACCGAGGAGATTGGAGGCTCGGTCATATTCCTTCAGCTATGGGCATGGGAGCATTTCCCCCACATTGTTCCAGTTGTTAGGGACGGCAGAGAATGGTACAGGCGCCCGTTAGGAGTCCGCTGGGCAACGGCGTTTGCCCATCGTAGACAGCCCACACACGTGGTGAGACCCTACAGGGATGCTTTTGACATGCAATCACCCGACCAGGTAATTTTACATTCACAAATTTTTCCTATATCAACAAAAGAAATACTAATCGTAATACAATTTTTGCATTCAGGTATTTTGGACTCCCTATACCGATGAGATCCGCGCCCATCTCCCTGCCAACTCTCTTGAAGGCGAACACATTTGGAGATCGGAAGTGCCTTTGATATACTTCCACATTGTGGAGTATTACTACCCAGATCGTTTCATGAGACAATTTGGGGGTCTTCAAGATATTCCAAGTCATTGCTCCACCTTTCAAGAACTCCATGCTATCGATTTGAGGGGGAAAGTGCATGTAGATTGGAGGGTAAAACACAGCTTGCATATTGCCCGCTGGGATGAGCGGGAAGTTAGAATTATTCGCATCGATCGGTCCAGAGGGATATTCGCGACGCCCGCATACGAGCAATGGTATCGGACCATTACTCGAAGATTTGTCGGACGTTTAGGTGCAACTCTGGCAAGCAACGTAAGTACCCGAACTATAATTTTTTTGGTAAATTAATTAAGAAAACTGCTTCAAATTTACATCTACGTTTTTTCCTTGGATGCAGCTCGCTTTGTGGAGCTGTGTCTACGACATTGGACACGAGGAATGCCGCGAGATTGCGGCACAAGCGAAGGCGGAAATGACGGAGTGGCTGTCATTACAATTTGCAGATGCGGTCACGTTACATGACGAGCGTGCTGATGTGGCTAGGGAGGAGGCAAGGCGAGGAAGGGCAAGAGGACGGGGAAGAGAAAGAGGTCGAGGTAGGGCGCGTGAACAAGTAGCGGAACCCATGGACTATGAAGAAGCCGTTGCGGAAAATGATAACATTGCGCAAGGAGACTAATTCACACCTGCCACCGAGCGACCACGAGAGGACTTGCCAACGCCTCAGGCACCGTTGAGGCATGGATTGGACGCCAGCCAGACACGACCAACTTACTGCACACTAACGCCGCCGTCGATGCCAACCTTCGAGGAAGATGTCCCAGGGCCCTCTCAAATCCACATGATAGACGAAGCGAACCGTCTATTACCGTTCCATCCTCCTGATTCTACGATTACATACCAGCGGAGGAAAAAACGTTGACTTGTAATCATTGTAATTTTTAATATGATGCAAAAATGTAATGTATATTCGTGAACAAGTCTACTTATATTAAATATCTGGAATGTCTTCTTTGGATCATACATCTTTCATTAGAAACATTAGATGTTTGGAATGTCTGGAATGTTTGCAATGTCTGGAATGTTTGCAAAAAGATGTCTATTTACATTAGAAACATGCAATTGGCATGCTTTTTCAAGGGTTTTTAGAAACATGAAATTCCATAACCCATACCTGGTCAGTCATTTTCGAGGGAAATTCACTGTAAAGATGTCGCATATTGAAAATGCGTTATCTGTTGAAATTCCTTAGCCCACACCTGGCCAGTCGATTTCGAGAGAAATTCCCTGTAAAGATGACGCATATTGAAAATGCGTTATCTGTACTCTCTACAGGCTATCAGAACATTGGTCGAGACCAGTCCTTTTTGAGGGAAATTCCCTGGAAAGATGTCGCATATGCAACATGCGTTACCTGTATAGAACATTTCGAGACCAGTCATTTTCGAGGGGAATTCCCTGGATATATGTCGCATATTGAATATGCGTTATCTATAGCGCATATCCAAAATGCGACACATATGTATTTCCTGGGTAAAAAAAAACTTAGAGGTGTCGCATGTTCAACATGCGACACCTCTGTAGTTTTTGAGTAAAAAAAACATTAAGTAGTACCTGGGTTTTTAAGTAAATCCCAGGTACTACTTAGGAATTTGACTCCCCCTTTGCAAGAGCTTTGGTGAACATGTCGGCAATCTGATTGTCTGAAGCAACTGAGAAGCGAATATAAACCCCTTTTGAATCAAATTATGGGTGTAGTGGCAATCGACCTCAATGTGCTTTGTTCTTTCATGAAAAGCTGGATTATTAGCTATAAATAGAGCAGCTTAATTATCACATTTCAGATGCATAGGAAGAGGCGCCTCAATAGTTAGGTCAATCAGAACGTACTTGACCCACATCATTTATGTGCTTCCTTGGGCCATGACCCTATACTCTGATTCAGCGTTGGATCTGGCCACAACCATCTATTTCTTGCTCTTCCATGAAACCAATGAACTGCCCACAAACACAATGAAGCCTGAAGTAGACTTTTTATCCTTGGGACACTCAGCATAGTCTGCATCTGCACATCCTGACACTACAAGGGCCGTGTCTCTCATGAATAGAAGTCCTGCACCCGGAGAAGACTTGAGATACCTCAAGATCATGTTGGCTACATCCATGTGAGTCTGTCAAGGTTTCTCCATAAATTGGCTTATCCTACTGATAGCAAACGACATATCAATCCTGGTAGTAGTGACATACAATAGCTTCCCTACCAGCTCTATGTATTGTCTCTTATTCACCGCCGCAGAGTCATCATCATATAGCCTAGCACTGTGATCCAGTGGAGTAGTAACATGTCTACATACTGTCATACCCATCTCAGATAGGTGACCAATGAGTTTCAAAAAAAAAAAAAAGATAGGAGACCAATGATGTATTTCCTTTGCGTCATTACCATTCGCTGTTGGTTTCTTGCAAATTCCAGTCCAAGAAAATACCTCAGCATAAAAAGATCCTTGGTCACAAATTGTTGTCCAAGAAAACCCTTGGTTGTCTAAATACCCTCGTTATCACTGCATGTAACAACAATATCATCTACACAAACCAAAATAACAACAGTACCTTTCTGGGTTCTCTTAGCAAAAAGAGAATGATCTGCAGTAGATCTGACAAAACACTGTAGTTCAATCAACTCTGAGAGCTGTTGGAACCAAGCCCTTGGGCTCTGCTGAAGGGCATATATGGCCTTATGGAGTTTACACACCATACTGCACCCCCCCCAGCAGCAAACTCTAGGGCTATCAGGAAAGCTCGAGCTCGATGAGCTCAACTCAGGCTTATCTCGTTAAGGGTTCACGAGTCAGACTCGAAACATTAACGAGCCCGAGCCCGAGTTGGGTTTTATGGCTTGTTAGCTTATCAAGTCGAGTCCGAGTTGAGTATTGTTCAACTCGGAAACTCGACTCCATAACTCGTTTCCCCTCTTAATAAAAAGTTCAAAACATATATACGGGAACTTCCACATTGAGTTTGATATAAAATAGAGGTTAACATTTTGCTTGCCCAAAAAGCTACAGAGAAGAGTATAAAAAATCAAAGTTACAAGTGACATTTGCATAATTTAATGTATAAAATGGAACAATGACTCGTTACGAGGTTCATGAGTCTGCTCATTTTGAGGCTCGTGAGCCAGCTCAGAAAGTCATGACTCGATAAGAGGCTCGTGAGCCAGCTCATTTTGAAGCTCGTGAGCCAGCTCAGAAACTTGCGGCTCGATAAGAGGCTCGTGAGTCAGCTCGAACTCGACGCGTTCGAGTTCGAGTTGGTGATCCACGGCTCGACCCTTATCGAGCCTGAGTTCGAGCCTTAGGTTTCTTATCGAGTTCGAGTCCGAGTTGACGCCAACTCGGCTCATTGAACTCGATAGACACCCCTAGCAAACCATGTGGTTGCTGCATATACACTTTTTCTTGCAAGTCATCATACAAGAAAGCATTCTTTACATCTAGTTAAAAAAGTGGCCAGTCCTTTACCACAACAGCAGCAATAAGAATGCGTAGTGTAGAGTGACACGCAAAAGGAGAAAAGGTTTCCTGGTAATCCAACCCATATGTTTAGGTGAATCCACGAGCAACCAACCTGGTCTTGTATCTATCCACGGAACCGTCTGCATGGTGTTTAATTGTAAACACCCATTTACTGCCAACAACAGAAGTACCTGGCGAGTGGAGACGATACTCCACATACCATGAGACTGTAAAGCGACCATCTCCTCTTCCATAGCTAGATGCCACGAACCACTCTGCAATGCCACCTAATAGGATCTCGGTGTTTGCATCGCTGATAAGGCAACAACAAACATCTGAAAGTCCCCACAGAGCCACGCCAGAGAAACATGAGAGGGAAGAGGATGCATCTTACATGCACGCCTCTTCTGTTGTAGAGCAATAGGGACATCCGAGTCCGATGGTGCCATTAGTGGAACCCAAATGCTCGGAACATACCTTCGGCGTGTTGGATGATGGGGAGGCACATGAGCACGAGGCTGGCACTGGTAAACATGCAGAAAGAAAGTCGGTTGGCAAGAGGTGGAGAAGGTGGTGATGGTGGAGGAGGTGGTGGAGGAGAGGATGGTGGTGGTGTTGTCGTAGTTTCACATGGAGTAAGTGAGACTAGAGTAGAGGCATGTAAACCTCTTCTCCACTCTGAAGGAATGAGCTTGTCACTTGTAGGAGAGAAATGCATGATGGATTCAAAGAAGGTGACATCTGTACTAACATAGTACCTTCGTCGAGCAGGGTCAAAGAAATGATACCCCTTTTAAGTCTTGGAATACCCAACAAACACACATGCGACTGCTCTAAGAGAGAGCTTGTCAAGACCTGGAGACATCTGATGAACAAAAGCAACGGATCCAAAAACACGATTTGTGAGAGAGAAGATTCATCTCGGAAAATGCGAGAATGGGATCTTCTCCCCAAGAATCGATGAAGGCATAAGATTCATCAAATAACATGCAGTGAGAAAAGCATCCCCCCAGTAAGTGTGGAGAGCACAGCTCTGAATCAGAAGAGTCCTAGTGACATCCAAAAGACGGCGACGTTTCCTCTCCACCCCATTCTGTTGAGACGTACTATACGCACAAGATGTATGATGTACAATACCATAAGATCTAAGAAACTGAGAAAGCTGTGTACTACAGAATTCGAGTGTATTATCAGAACGTATATACTAGATATTTGCATAAAACAAATTCCTTATTTCATTAATAAAAGACTGAATGATAGGAGACCGGCATCAGACTTGTTCTTAAGAAGAAAAACCAACGACAATATAGAAAACTCATCAACAGCAACAAGATAAAATCTGTCTCTGAAGATCAGGGACACGACTGGGACCCCAAATAACCACATGAATCAACTCAAAAAGACTACAACTACTTTGACCCTGACGACTTTGGAATGTGGACCTATGATGCTTCCCAAGTTGGTAGGCCTCGCATTGAAAAGTAAAGCGAGGAGAAATCTGAGGAAGAACATGACGCAGCTTTTGCAGAGGAAGATGACGAAATCGAAGATGCCACATATATGGATATATAGATCCAGCGTGAAGAGAGGAGGCAACATAAGGAGATTGTACTAGTCTGTATAGGCCTCCTTGTTCACAGCCAGAACCAATCACCCTGCCCGTTAGAATGTCCTGAAACACAAGAGTAGAGGGGTCAAATATGGCAGGATAATGCAAATCCTTGGTGATTTGACAAATAGATAATAAGTTCATAGAGAATTCAGGAGCGTAAAGAACATTATGAAACTGCATTTCAGGGGTTAACTGCACCTTCCCCTGACCAGTAATGAGAGAATGTGTCCCATCAACTATCAGAACAGATCTGCCTGACTGAGTTGGGTTATAGATACTAAACTGACCTCTGTCATCACATGTGAATCCCCTCGGATCCGGGTACCGTTTACAACACATTCACGATATTACATTCACAAAAGATCGCACAAGTTATATGAAGATACAGGGAAATTTTCATGTTTTCTCATGACATTCAAATCAATATTCACAACCACAGAACAACAAGAATATGTGCCACCAAAATTTCTTTTCATTAATTTTTCCATATATATACATCATGTAACAAAAGGGATGACAGTATATACGTGTAACTCATAATACACAGAAGAGAAGAAAAGCATTTTAACATCATAAATTGAACAAAAATTGTGACAAAACTAACGGTACCGTCTATAATAGGAACGGATATCCGGAATCATCAACTAGATACTGAGTTGCAGGCTGCTTGCCTGCCACACATGAAAGGTATAAGAAACATCAGCGAGCATCAGTAAATCCCGAAACTTATTAAAACAAGCAGGCATTTTAAGTTGATTGCAAAAAAAGCAAGTAGTGAGGCATAAACAACTAAAAATTTATAACTACTTGCTATGAACAAGGTTTTCAAACTATCCTGAAGAAATGTCCCAAGTTTTACCATTACCTTTCATATGTCATATTATTATATAGTAGTTATGACTCGTATGTATAATTTCTCCATTACCCCATAGCCTTATATGTATATTAGTTGATGGCTATATGTATATATTATTTCTTATTAATTAGAGATCATAAATATGGATTTTTGCTAATGCGAGAGATGAAGTTCTTGAAATGATTCTTAATTTTATTTAATTTCTCAAGTTTAATGGATAGTTTGTGGTCTTGGCCTGTGTGTGACCTCACATTATGACTTTAAGGCGTGAAAAGTACCTTAAGGTTGGGGAGCATCCGTAGGCATGCGATGGGGTATAGTGCATCCTAATTAAGTTCCCAACATATCCACTAACTTAATTATAACCAACTCTAACCAACATAACTTATAATTGATTTTATCTTTTAGCCAAGGATCTACTACGCTTCATTTCCAGTTCAACTGTAACTCCTCCAATTTTAGTTGTAACTGATTCAAATGTGATCCTAGATGATTCAGATGTAGACATAGATGATTCGGATGTAGCATAGCCCAGCCTCTTGGCAGAAAGTAACCAAAACTCAAGCTGTGAGGAATTCTCCTAAGAGACTCTTCCGTCTTGCCTTTTAAATGGAAGCACGGTCCATTAGAAGGATAGGTCTACTCCAAAACTATGCCACTAAGACGGGTAAGAGAGACTACCTAGAAAAATCACTCAAGACGAGCCTGACCAGTACAGGCAAACAAGCTCGTACGAAAAACTAAAACCGAGGATCCCCTGCATGAGTATCCTAAAACAGAGGGTCAGCGGAACTGGTCAAAAGTCGAGATCCCAACGGGGCGTAAAAACACTGTGAGCTCGCATAAAAACCGTAAAGGGCTAAGATTGTAGGCCCGCGCACTTGGAGACCGTTGTCCTACTAGGCTTCTTATCTCCCGCCCAGCTGAGGGTATGGTTTGAAAAAACACGCCTCGAGGTGCAAAGGCGCTCGAGGCGAAACGGGATGGGGGGAAATCGCCTTGAGGCTACCGCCTCAGACCCCCTGGTTGAGGCGTGCACCTCAAATGCCTAAGGCAGTCGAGGCGAGGTGAGGCGGTGAGGCGAGGCGAGGCACTAGGGGAGGCGTTTTTGGATATTTTTTTTCAAGCATTTTTTTAAAAAAATAATTAATCCTCTTCGTATTTTCATATGTTTATAAAGGTCTAGTTATTGAGTATATATTTATGCAAAATGAATGCTTAAATTTGACCTCTTTCATATTCATATTTATCATTAACATGTCCAATTATTTCAGTAAACTCTTACTATTACACCCTTAAACATATAAGAAACTGCGTGTGAATTCAAATACCCATATAAGAAAAATTTTTGGGTCGAGGGCGCTGCCCCCTCTAACCCCCACAAGGAGGGGGCAACCTGGACCCCCCAGCCCCTCCAGGCTCGCTGACCGAGCAACGAGACCCCCGTACTGGTAGGGAATAGTGGCATAGGGGGAACATCATACCGTTCATCAGGTTTCAATAGAACATATGATTAGGATTCAAATCGTATGATTCATGTCAACAACTTGGATATCTTTAATGACAACTACAGCCAAACCCTTTTTGATAAAAATATTCCATTGATAGTTATAGCCAATGATTTATTTTTGATTAGGTAGGAATTTAGTATAAAGGTTTATGGCATTGACATGTCCTTTTTTCGTGTTCTTATCATCATAATATCATGATATATTACATTGTTATATATTATATGTCACCAATAAATATATTTATTATTTTTTTATATGTCATATATATTATATATCATCAATAAATATATTTATTATACTTTTTCTAACTATTTTCCTATACAAATTGAGGCTTACGCCTCGACCGCCTCGAGGCTACGCCTCGAGGCTACGCCTCGCCTCGCCTCCAAGAAAACGCATCATTCCGCCTTTCATTTTTTCAACCCTTGGTTGAGGGTCACCGCGTCCTCGCACGATCAGGTGTAAGTCACTATGACCGACACTAATAATTATCAATCATTATTAATTTACCATTTTCTTTCCTTTCTTGATTATTCACTCCTTTCTCAATCTCTTCTGTAGTTAACTTAACAGATCTAGTTATCAATCACAACCTTACTATTGAAGATGATTATAACAATCTAAGGAAAACATCTTTGAAGATATTTGTCACAGTAGTTAGATACACTTCTTTGAAGAGGAATTTTATGGGCATATCTAGTTTGCAAAATAACTAATAATGGAGTGAGATCTATATCCACTACCCAAGCTGATTATCATCATCCATCTTTATATTCCATATTCCATAAATTGCTTCACTTTGTAAATTATATTTTTAAATCAAATTTGATAATTGTGCTCATAACTCCTAATAAATAAGAATTCAAGCTTCATCAACAATGTTGACTTCAAGTATTCAATGGTGAACCTATACTTCGTTGGAAGTGTGAGTAAAACATGAGCGAAAGAAGGTACGACCGGAAGGAAGCAGCCATATTGAAGCGGACAAGGTAATGGTGATGGCAATAATTTCCATTGATTCCTGGTCACGGGTTTATGCATTAGAAGGAATATAGGGAAAGGTTCCTGATCAGGTTCCCATTTAAATGCTTAATTCCAAGTCCAGGAGGAGTTGTCACATTAGATAATAAATATAGCCAGCATTTCCATATGCATGTTTATCTTTTCCCAATAAGAATAATCAGGACAAATATTTAACACAACAGTTAATGGCCAATCATATTATTACCATGTACCATTTCTCTCTATCTATTTGGAAAATCACGTTTATCATAGACATGCCAAGTATATAATTAGAGTGACTCATTATTCTACAGACAGGTTACAACCTATACAGAATAGTAACTCCAAATCGGTAACCCATATGAAATTTATACAATTCTGTCTCCTTTGATTTATATAAAATTATGATTATCTTTTCTTGTTCCTACATTTTCATGATGCTCAACACAAAGAATAGAGGTAAGACGAGTTATAGAGGTAACTGCATACTACCAAAACATCATGTTTATTTTCCTATCATTCTTTTTTTATTTGAATTAGTTTCCCGTAACAATATTTAAATTCAACCCAGGAAGATTGTGCATGTTTTGGGCTGGAAATGGTGCATGCAGGGCCGTAAAGAGAAGAAAAAGGATGGAATTGTACATTGAAGCTTTGAACTATAGGTAAGACAACATGCATGACAACAAGTAGTAATGGTATGGGGATTGTACCTTTTATTGTTCTGATTTGGAGAAGAATTAATTTGCAATTTGTAGTGGCTACAGCTGCTACAAATGTAGCAGCAAGATCTGCACCTCCCTAGTAGCTTGGAGTAGCAGAATCATGTACTGCAGCAGAGATCTTAGTTGTGGTAATGAAGATGGCAGCAGCTGCTTCCAGGGCTGCAATACAGCAGCCACATTTGGAGAAGAGCAGCAGCACCACTGCTAGATTGGAGCAACAGTTGCAAGAATGATTTCCAGCAGGTCTGGAGAGCTAGAGCTCTTCACTCTTGGTGGAGAATTGAAGAGAATTTGGGGAAATAGGAGAGGGGAGGGAATGGACACGTTGGATTTGGAATCTATATACTCTAATTAAAACTGGGTTTTTCAGCCATTGCATGACACGTGGGTTCATCCGAGTGTTTTCTGTCTCCCCTGTTATTCCCTCCCCTTTTCAGCATTCCCGTTTCTGCACCGTCACTCAACCTGCAACACGTCCATTGCTATGCTATCAACACGTGATCCCGTCTCCAATTATAAACACTTCACCCTCTCTTCCCTTTCACACACGTAAATCCTCCCCTCTTTCCGAAACAATTCACACTATCTGTTCTCTCCTCCCCCACTTATTCACCAACGACTCTTTCCCCAAACGTCTTTTCTTTGTCTCTCCTTCACAGTTCACACCCTCTCTCTCTCTTCCTCTTCCAAATTAAGAATATCATAGGTCCATTTATTTACAAATCCATTTAAGAGTCTTTGCCTCTCAAAATCAATCTGTTTACAGTTTTTAACATCCTTCATAACAATAGATGGTTTGTATATGTCGTTGTTATTTAATTGAATAGGTATATATTGGATCGTCCACTTTAATCCATCAAGTTATATTGAGGTCTTTGCCCGTCCATCATGTTTATTAGCATATTTTTTATCCTTATAATATAACTTATGATTGATATAAATTTCACATTAGTTGAATATAAAGAATGCATATCTTTTGCTACTTTTTTTAAAGATTTGCGATTCATTTTTTCACAATAAATGTAAAGTTAAGTATTTATCACGGTAAAAAAATAAGATCCAACTTTAAAAAACATACCGCTTTTATAAAAAAAACATTTTGAATAATCAACATTATGTAATTAGATGTTATTAGACGTTTCTACCCATTCTTTAACATATGTGACCATAAAATAATAAATAAAAGTATAATGTATATGTTATCAATATCAGTTCACGTAATTGCATGCTTATAGTAGATCTAATAAATTGTCCTATAAATAGTGTATAATATTATATATTTGTTATAAGGTATAACATGATTTTTTTAACCATTATTAGTCACGATTTAAAAAATCTATTACATAAGTTAAATTACAAGTATGTTATGCTGGTGTACAAATAAGGAAACCGACTTTGGAAAATCGAATAAGATGATGAAATGTAGTCATAGCAAAAAAACATTGTATACATAGAAAATAATATAACTAAAAGTCTCATTTATTATTATTATTTTATCAATTCCTTTAAAATATACCAAAATTGTCGTAATATAAACAACAATTACAATGACCAATAACTACATATACAACATTCAAGGAATTTTAGGCTACTTACTTCCCGACCTTCGTCCTTTAACATTTAGACATTTTAAAAATCCAATCCTAAGTATTGAATATATATAACACCTAATGCAATCTAAAATAAAATCAAAACGTATCATGTATCGTGTTAATTATTTATAAGATATATTATCGAAACAATACAAATATATTTGTTTGGTCACTAATATGTTGTAAACAAACAACCGCTGATAACGAAAAAAGTAATCCATATGATTTTTGAATTTGTAAGTATTTGACATGAAAATAGTTCATAAAAACATTCAATTCGAAGCATCAATATCAATATGAAGAAATGACAATGATATTCAAAGCGTTACTGTGGGTCACTTTTGTCATAGTAATTTTTTTTCTTTTGAATTCAATAGTACTCATAGTAGAATATCAAATTACAAGTCAATAATCAAATTGTCAAAATCACATTTTATAAATCGTATTACTGTTATTACTTATAATCATATATTATTAGTGTTAAATGGGGTTGCCCCCTAGAAGGAGCTAACTTAGCTCCTCCATCCCATTTTCTAATTTTTTTATGAAAATATTTCTATGGAAATTCATCACTATATCTCTATATTATGTCATTCAAATTTCGTTTGAAACAAAGACTCCAACAGTCTCCATCCAGACCGTCATTAAAATTTAATAGTCGTAGAATAGTTGAAATCGACCCTATCTGGATGGAGGCCATATGATTCTCTATTTCATACGAAATTCGAATAATATAATATAGGAATATATTTATGAAAATCCATGGAAGTATTTAAAAAAATAAAAAATAAGGCGGGAGAGCTAAGTTAGCTCCCTCTAGGGGGAAGCCCCATTTTTCCCATATTATTATTGTTATTGCTTAGAGATCCCGCGGCAAAGCGCGGGTAAGTTAGCCTAGTATAAGAAAAAGAGGAGAAGAGGGAAGGGCTTTTGACATGGGAATTGGCTAAATAAATAGGAGGGATGAAATAAGGGGGAAGGTTCCTGGAACCTTCCTCATTTCTCCTTTTTTCTTTTTTTACTACAAAAAAATGGCATCATCACACATGATGTACTCAATGACATCACTCATCATGACGTCATTCATGATGATCCTATAGTATACAAATCCCCCTTTTCTCTTTATATGTGTGTGTGTTTATAGAAAGCAGCACAGTCTACTATTACTCTAATGAAAATTTTAAATTTTTATTTTTTTTATTCCTTTGTTTGAGATGTTTAAAAATGTACATATTCATACCTTGAATGTTGGATTTTGATGTGCAACATCTCGATTTGATCGTCTCAGAACGACGATCAATATGAGTATAATATTGGTATACTTTTGATCGGATTTGGATGCCCGAGATTTTCGAGATACGGCTTCGGTTTATTGTTAAATTTCACGATTTTAAAATAACAAACGATTTCCGATGGACGAACGGTTGATTTTATTGTTCTTATTTCGTCGAATTGGATTTTTACGTAGTTTGAGTTTATTTTGTGGTTTCCAATTTCATGATGTGGCTTTTCTGTGGTACGCATTACGGTGCGATCGATTTTTGGTCAATTGCGACCGAACGACTTTTGATATACCATTAAATAATCGATTTAAGCTATTTAATATTGTCTGATAACTTTATTGGGTTAAACGGACTCTAATTGGGTCGGGTTCGGGTTTGTGCAGATCCGGATGTTACAAATATAAAATCCTCAAAGGGAGCCTCGTCCTCGAGACTCGAGTCAAGGTCACTATTTGACTTTTTTGAATTTCATCTGCCCATAAAAAACCTCAAAGTGTTTTGAACCCATAAAAATATCAAAGGGAAAACAAGCCATATTTTTTAACATGTATATATAATTACAAACTCAGCCATGGCCAGTCCCAAGCCCGGGTAAATGAACAAAGTTGCGTTAGGTAGCCGACAGCTAGTGTAAAACAGTAGGAGACAACTTCCTAAATTCTATTTTTTTTAAAAACTACTATTTAGGAAGTTGCCTCATGACAGCTGGATCTTTTCAACATGGACTAAAGCAAACATATAGATTTTGTTGGGGCGTTCCCTACTTGCGACGCGTTGCATCGCCCGAATGCAATGAAAAATTGGCAAGGGTCGCTACATCGCAGCCTAGATATACTTCAAAATTTGCAAGGGTTCTCGCATAATTAACGTGTACGGGTAAATAAACTAATTTCGTTGCATCACCACCCAAATGCAGTCCAAAATTTGCAAGGGTTCTCGCATAATGGACGCATGCGAGTAAAGAAGTTAGTCCAAAAGAGATTGCAAAGGAAGTCGCGGATTGGTAGTTGGAATATTGGTACTTTGACTGGAAAATTGATGGAGATAGTGGATACGATGAAAAAAAGGAAGATTCATATACTATGTCTTCAAGAGACTAAATGGGTTAGAGAGAAAGCAAGGGAGATCGAGAAGATAGGTTTTACACTTTGGTATTTATGTAAAAATAAGGGCAGAAACGACGTTGGAGTGGTTGTTCGTAAGGATTTGAAAGATTGTGTGGTTGAGGTGCAAAGATTCGGGGATCGGATTATTTTGCTAAAATCGGTGCTTGAAGAAGAAATTCTAAATATCATCTCAGTTTATGCACCGTAAATTGATTTAGATGAAAGGACTAAACAAGCTTTTTGGGAGGATATGGATAAGATTTTACAAGGAATCCCACAAAGAGAGATGATTTGCATAGGTGGAGATCTTAATGGACATGTGGGAAAAGATGCTTTAGGGCATGTTAGTATTCGTGGAGGACATGATTTTGGGGATAGAAATGAAGAGGGAAAAGTCATTCTGGATTTTGTAACGGCATATAATCTTTTAATAGTAAACACTCTCTTCAAGAAGAGGGATGAGTATTTAATTACTTATAAGAGTGGCCCAATTAGAACACAGATAGATTACTTTGCATTGAGGAGAAGAGATCGGTTGTGTTGTAAAGACTGCAAAGTAATCCCAGGAGAGAGTTTGACAACCCAACATCGCTTGTGAGTCTTGGATGTGCAAATAAAAGGGTTGGTAAAGAAAAGGAGGGATCTTAAGATCACTAGAACTAGATGGTGGAATCTTCCCCTGAAACAATCGAGCATCGGGGAGAAGGTTTTAGAAGACTTATCTTGGGATTGTAGCGGAAGTGCAAACGAGATGTGGGAGGCAGTAGCATCTTGTATCTGAAAGGTAGCCAAAGAGATGATACACGAGTCAAAAGGAGGAGCTCCAGGTCAAAAGGAGGCTTGGTTTTGGAGTGAAGGAGTGCAAGAGAAGTTAAAAATTAAAAGAACATGCTTTAAAGCTATGTCTAAGGATAGAACAGAGGAAACTGTCATAAACTACCAAATAGTGAAGAAGGAAGCAAAAAAGGTTGTATACGAAGCTAAGTCAAAAGCTTATGAAGTATTGTATAAGAATCTCGACTCTAAGGAGGGCCAGAAGGATATATTCAGGTTGGCCAAAGCAAGAGAAAGAAAGATCAAAGACCTTTCTCAAGTGAGATGCATTAAGGACGAGGAAGGTCATGTACTTGATACTCAGAAGGATATAGAGACTACATGGGAGCAGTACTTCCTTAAACTTTTCATTTGGGAAGGAAATAGAGAGATCACTTTAGGTGATCAAGCTAGTGGTGAAAGCTACTTGAATCGTGCAAGCTATAGACGAATACAAAGAAAGGAAGTAGAGGAGGCTTTGAAGGTTATGAGGCATGGGAAAAGTGTAGTACCGGATGACATCCCTGTAGAAGTATGGAGAGTTTTAGGTGAGCGTGGTTTGACTTGGCTTACGAATTTACTCAATGTTATTTGGCGAAGCAAGAAAATGCCTGAAGATTGGAGGAGCATCGCGCCTCTTTATAAGAACAAAAGAGGCATTCAGAATTGTTCAAATTATAGAGTTATCAAGTTGATGAGTCCCACTATGAAAATTTGAGAATGTGTGATCGAAAGAAGGTTGAGGCAGGTTTCCAAAGTAAAAGTAAACAAATTCAGATTCATGCCATGTCGCTTAACTATTGAAGTCATTCATTTGTTGAGAAGAACAATGGAAATTTATAGAGCTAAAAGGAAGAACCTCCATATGATCTTTATTGATTTGGAGAAGGCTTATGATTCTATCTTGCGAGAGATATTGTGGAGAGTTTTAGAGAAGAGACAAGTACCTATCCTATACATTAACCTCATAAAGGATATGTACGATATGGCTTTATCCTGTGTAAGGACCCCGTCTGGGAAGACTGACTATTTTGATATCAACATTGGTTTACATCAAGGTTCAACTTTGAGTCCATTTCTTTTTACTTTGGTTATGGACGAGTTGACAAGTCACATTCGGTATGAGTTACCTTGGTGTGTGTTATTTGTTGATGATATTGTGTTGATTGACGAGACTAGAGACGGAGCAAATGAGAAGCTTGAGGTCTGGAGACTAAAGGATTTCGTATAAGTAGGACTAAGACGGAATATATGGAGTGCACCTTTGATGGAAGCAATGGTGAAGGAATCGAGGTGAAGATTGGTGACGATAAAATTCGGAAGAGAGATTCTTTTAGATATCTGGGATCTATTTTGCAAGATGATGGGGAAATTGATGAAGATATTATTAATAGAATAAATACAAACAGGCTAAAGTGGAGATGAGCCTCTGTTGTTCTCTGTGATAAGAAAATTCCTTTAAAAATTAAAGGAAAGTTTTACAAAGCAGCCGTGAGATCTGCTATGCTCTATGGATCTAAATGTTGGCCTGTGAATCATAGACATGTGCAGAGAATGGCTATAGCAGAAATGAAAATATTAAGGTGGATGTGTGGGCACACACGTAAAGATCGGATCCGGTGCAATCAGAAAGAAAGTTGGTGTAGCTCTGATCGAGGATAAGATGCGAGAAAACCGTTTAAGATGGTTTGGTCATTACAAAGAATGTCAGTGATGTACCAGTTAGGAGATGCAAGTATTGGGACGTTGAGCCGGCTAAGAGAGGACGAGGACGGCCCAAGATGTGTTGGAAAGAGACTATACGAAGGGATCTTAGTTTTTTGGATATAAGCCCGAGATTGACCCAAGATAGATCTGAGTGGAGGCGAAGAATCCATGTAGCCGACCCTGTTTAAGTGTGGGAAAAGGCTTTGATGTTGTTGTTGTATGTATATATAATTACAGGTGCTTGTTTAATGGTTACAAGAGAAAAGTTGCGAGTATCGTGCCCGCATGTCGGCTTCAGTCTCCCATGTTGCCTCTTCGGCGCCGTGTCAGTGCCAAAACACTGTGACCAATGGAATTTCCTTGCTGTGAAGCTTCTTCACAGTGTTGTCTAGTATCTGTATTGGCCTCTCCTCATAGGTCAAGTCTGGCTCCACGTCTAAATTCTCGTAACTGATGACGTGTCAAGGGTCGTACACATACTTCCTCAGTTTGGATACATAAAAAACGTCATGAATGGATGATATGTGTGGAGGAAGGGCTACTCGGTAAGCCACCTTCCCTACACGAACCACAATCTCGAATGGTCCAACACATCGTGGCGCCAACTTGCCACGAACACCAAACCTGTTAATTCCCTTCATGGGAGATACTCGGAGAAATACCCAATCTCCCACATATATTTATAGGAATATCATTAGTATGAGAGATTAAGTTGAATATATATAAGTCATAATTAAATGGATGAAGAGAAAAGAATTGGGTTTACCTGAAACTCCAAGTCTCTTCTCCGACGGTCTGCATAGCTTTTTTGGCGGCTTTGTGATGTCAGAAGCTTCTGCCTCACAAGATCAACAGCTCTTGCAATCTCCTCCAAGAGATCTACGGAATATAGCATGATCACCTATCTCACGCCAACTGAGAGGTATGAGGCATCTCCGCCCGTACAGGGCTTCAAATGGTGTTATACCGATACTGGAATGATAGATGTTATATGTAAATTCAACCAAAGGTATATGGTCCTTCCAGGACCCTTTCCACTCCAAAGTAAATGCGCGTAAAAAGTCCTCAAGCGTCTGAATGGTGCGCTCTGATTCTTTCCAAAAAGTAGATAAGCATGACTCTAACTCGGATTCTTTCCAAAAAAAGAGAATGAGTTTGGAAAAGGAAGAAAATTATAGCCCAATCCTGAAGGACCAGAAAAAGAAAGGGTACCAAAATAAAATTTTGCAGGTATCAAAGATAAAGGAAAGCCAGGAATGTCAGATCACTATTGGATGCAAAACCATATATGGATGTCACTGCCATGGAGAATCCATCGAGATTGAAAAAGTCCACCACTAAGAACCCTATGTAACTTTCTATCTTTTTTACTAAGTTAATCATACATATCATGCATTAGCGACAAACCATCAACTCTTATCTTTAAGAACTAGTTTAGGGGGAGTCCAGTTTCAAAAGAATGTTTTCAAACAAAAAGATAGAGAGGTATTTTAGTCATTTCTTTATCCGACTATTGGTTTTATTCAACTAGAGATACCAATCTTTTGGTATCCTTTTAATTATGTCCAAAAGAGGAAGAGAAAAAGTGTTTACAAAAATCTCTTAAAGTTTTCTTTGGGAGAGAAAATGTTTCAATCGGTTTCACAAACACTTTTTTTGCAAACATTTCAAATTATTTAATCATCATCAAAGGGGGGAATTATTAATTCATGCATGAGCATGCATATTTTGATGATAACAAAACTTGTACAGATAGACAAAATTTGTGCAGTTAAATTAAAGCTAGGTCAAGAGCAAGAAAGCTACTGGACCAAGAATAAGCTCAAGCCTAAAGAGCTCAAGTTAAGTGAAGAATAAGTTAAGAAGCTCAATGGAGTTCAAAGCTCCAGCTAAAGCTCAAGAAAGAATTTCAAGCTCAAGAAGAAAACGATGTCTTTTCTTTTATCGAATCCTGCATTTTGTAATTGTCTTAGAATGTGAAAGACATCAAGCATCATGCATCTTGCATATCAAGACTTTTGATTTTGACTTTCAGGTCAACACTTCAAGCCAATCGATCAACCTTTCTACACTAATCAATCATTCATGATCAACCAGCAGTTTTGCTTGATCGATCATTTCCATATTAGTCATTTGCCTTGATTGATCGATCAACCTTTGTCGGTTGATGGATCACACTTGATAAATCAATCCTTCTGTTATCATGCTTTGAATTCCAATGGTTATATTATGATCGATCAATTTTGATCACTAATAGATCAAATTCTAATTCTCATCGATCATCCAAATCCATGTGATCAATCATTTGTTCTGATAGATCATATAAATATCATTTTTTAATGGAAAAAGGGGATGATGCCCCAAACTGGGGGCCCATCACGCCAAAAATATATTACCTTAAATATAAGTTACATCAAATTAGATATTCCAAGAAGTACATAGAGCCCTATAGTGTTCAATTACATTTTTCGAACAGAAAAACACGCCTCCAAAAAATGACATCGTTCATGTCATACCAGATCACCCACATAAGCGCAAAAGGGAAAGTGTTATCCTAATGGTCATGTCCGCAAACAAATCTAATGTCTCTCCGAAAATCAGAACAATCCTGACTACCAAGCTATGGAAAGTTGACCCAGCTCACGCCTGTGCCGAAGAGTGACACGTGAAGAACAAGTGGTCCATATCTTCTATCGCCAAACCACATCTGATGCAGTCACCGACATCCGCCCCCAACAGGTACCCCGTCGCGCCTGCGTGAGAATCTGACCATGCCGAACAAACCAGACGAAGATCTTGATGTGGTTTGGAATCTTACTTCCCCAAATCAATCTAGTATCCACTGCAACCTCCTCCTCTACCTCCTCCTCCACCAAGAATTGGTACGCCTTCTTCACCAAGAATTTCCCATCGCCCCAAACCAAGTGATCCATGCTCGACGTCGGCCCCTCGATCGCCCCAAACCAAGCGCATAGCAGTGTCAATGGGCAGCCATGCCTAATGCCCCTCTGTGGTTGGAAGAAATATCATGATCGATCATCTTCTATTTCAGAAAGATTTTTAAAGAGGATTTCATTCGTGATTTGTTAAAAATGGCTACTTTTTCAAAGCCAACGACTATGAGGACTCTGGACCTAGAAATGGGACCTCATACCTCATTCTACAACAAGCTACAAAGAACAGCAAGCGCTTTCTCTCAGTTTTTCACTCCATACTCTGAGAGAAAGTTCCAAGAGCTATTTTTCTAATCTGTGATTCACACCTACAACTTTGGTGGTTTGCGGTCCATCTTTGAGCCTAATCCTCACTCTGTACGATCATTTTAGCTTTGCCTCATCATCTTCATTGCATATTTTCTTTGATTTTGAGGTTATTATGATTGTTTAACTGTATATGGTTGAGTTAACCATATAATCAACTCAGATTGTAATATGATCGGATTGCCTGCATAAGCAACTCAGGTTAGTGGAAGAGTCCGGTCAGGATAAAAGCCCAAGTCGAGAGATTTTGGTAATAGTCTTACTCAGGAGGATTTTCGCATGAAATGATTGTGCAATTGGGATAGATTGCTTATCCCATTATTAAGTGTTGCATGACGTTGTGCTTGTTTTTCGAGCATAGTGATTACAACGACCCAAGTCATACAGTCTGATCCACCTGCACCCAGCAGTCGGTGTCCTGGGGAACCAAGATATTGTTTCACCAAGCATACATTTAAGGCGATGGCGACTAACTTTTCCAGAAAAGGTATATCTCAGTGGAAAGAGCAAGGGGCCAAATGTTGTCCACTCATGTAATCACACTTCTCTTCATGAGGAGGAAAATAAGAGCCTTGCTAAAAATTCTGCACACATATTCCCATGTAACAATTTTGCAACGAAAGCCACCAAATCCTCCTTCGCCACATTCCAAGACCTCTTCTAAAAAGATATAGGAAATCTATCTGGTCCTAGCATGTCATCCTTATTAAAAGTCCCAACATCAACATGTATTTCATGCATTCGGACCTCCATCATGAGCTCCGGACTCTAGGCATATGAAATTTTGCTAATATTGGACCCTCTCCACACCAAGTCACAACTCTGTCCCCGTTTGAGAAACTAGTGGAAGTAACACACGATGGAAGCTCCGGTCGCCATTTCCCTGGTAACCTCCTCTTGTTAGCCTATGCGGAAAGGAAATAAATAAATGAATATTGGGGGTCTCTAAGGTTCTCTTTATACGAGGAAACCCTAGAGGTGAAAAGAGGTTGCCCAATTGGGCTACATAGATGCCTTATTGTGTGCATATACATAAATGAAAAGAAAAGGGATGTCATGCTATATATAAACAATTATTATAACACTATCCCTCATGCTAGAGCATAGACGTCTATCGTGCTCAGCTTGGATGAGCACTTCTGGAATGGTATGTGTTGAGAGAATTCTTATATATCTGTCTTTATTTATATTTCTAATGTTTTCCCGTCTTCTTTATGTAATTTCTCCCTAGAGCCTTTCTCCTATATAAGAGGGTTCTAAGGCTACGTGTTATACAACTTTCTTTCCACACCTTCAACATGGTATCAGAGCGACGGCCCTAGATCAGAGCCTGTGACCTAACCCAGGCCCCTCCCCACCAAGACACCTCGTGCGCCCCTCCGCACGGGTCGTCACCTCCCTCCCTGCGGGTTGACACCGCCCATCATGCGCCCCCCCTCGCGCGCCTCTCTCCACGTGCGCGTGATCCCTTGCGTGTGACCTCGCGGGCCGCCTCCCCGCTTGGGTTGTTGCCACTGCTCCTCTGGGGCTACCGCCGCCCCTCGCGACCTGCACCCTTCTTAGGCTGCAGGCGCCTCTCGCGGGCCTCCTTGCATGCCGCTGCCCCCGTAGATATCCCCTTGCTGCCCCCGCTCATCTCGGCCTCGGTTTAGGTTCATTTTTGGACCTTTAGGGTACGAAGTGATCATCTAAAACACCCTAGCCACCCAAATGTGCCTTCAAAGAATGGAATAGGTTGTGGCATGAGTCTACAACCACAACCATCTTCCCATATGTTCGCGTAGAAACAGGTCTTATTTGTTGCAGTCCCAGTCTTGGTGATAGTTGTCATCATGGTTGACAACAAAGCTGATGTTCCATCCCGGGGGGGCTTCAAAGGTCCAGCCCCCATCGTCAAGATGGATGGCATGAACTATGAATTGTGGGTCATGCAGTTTATGAGTCTGATGCAGTGTAATGGCAAGAAGCACATCCTTACGGTGGAGGAGCCAAGTAACGAGACTGGGATAAATGCCTCATGGGCGGCAGATGATGCCTATGCACGGGTATGGCTATCTGGGATGGTGTCTACAGAGATAAGCAAATGATATACTGAGTCAGCCTACTGTAAAGGCTATGTGGGACATTCTCGCTGCGACATACTCTCCAGCGAAGAATGAGTCGAAGATACTGCAGCTCCAGCATGATATCTTTACATCGAAGCAGAATGGTCGACCCCTCTATACCCTCTACACTTCCTTGGGGGCATGTTTGAGAAGTTACACAGCTACATTCCCTTGACTGTTACTCCAGAGCAGCTCAAGGCTTACAGAGATTATGTGATGACTGGGGTCTTTCTAGCGGACCTTGATCCTGAATATGACTCAGATCGCGCCCAGATTCTTACAGATGCTACCATACCTCCAATGGAGGAGGCATATCGCAGACTGAGTAGGCTGTCTATCTCCTCCGGTAGTAATGTGCAGTCTCAGTCATAATCAACTATGGCTGCATCTCGTGGTTGGGAGAACCCTACTCCATATCGTGGTAGGGGAGGATCTAACCATGGCAGAGGAGGAGGTGGTCGATCACGTCAGTCGTGCACCTTCTGCCACAGGACCGTCCACTTTGAGGAAACCTGCTACTCTAAGCATGGGTTTCCTGCTTCCGCTGGAGTTGCATAACAGACTCAGGGAGTTCTTCTCCAGTCGTTGATCAGAGATTTGACGAACTTGTGGCCAGACTCAGGGAGATCATGCCTACTCCAGGACCATTCAGCTCTCCTTCAGGATCCTCAGAGGTTGTTGCCTCTGCTGCTGCGTCTTCTTCAGGTATAGTGTATGCCTTTACTAGTTGTTACAAGGCAGATTTGTCAGAATGGATTATGAACCCAGGTGCAAGGCCTTAAATGCCGGTTTCGGTCACCATTTCGGTATCGACCAAAACATAATTTCGATGGAATTTCGGTGGAATTTCGACCGAAATTTCGGTCATTTCGGTCATTTTTTGTACTAGGACCCCCATATTTCGGCCATTTCGGTCATTTCGGTCGAATTTCGGTTTCGACTGGATATCGATATTCGACAGAAATTCGAGCGAATTTCGCTGAAATTTGAGGCCATGCCCAGGTGCATACCATCACCTCTGTGGTAATAGAAGTCAGTTTAGTGCTTTTGGTCTAATACAGCCTAGACGATCCATTGTGATAGCAGATGGAACACATTCTCCCATTACTCGTCAGGGGGAAGTGCAGCTAACTCCTGCGATGAGACTTCAAAATGTTTTTTATGCTTCTGAGTTTTCAATGAACTTATTATCTATTAGTCAAATCACCAAAGATTTACATTGTCGTACCATTTTTGACCCATCTGCTCTTGTGTTTCAAGACATTCTAACGGGCAGGGTGATTGGTACTGACCGTGAGCAAGGAGGTCTCTACAGACTGGTGCAATCTCCTTATGATGGTGCTTCTTCCATTCGCAAAGGTTCTGTGTCTCCTTACATATGGCATCTTCGTTTTGGCCATCTTCCTCTGCAAAAGTTGTGTCACATTAATCCATAGATTTCCCCTCGCTCTACCTTTCAATGCGAGGCATGCCAGCTTGGGAAGCATCATCGGTCTACATTCTAGAGCCGTTAGGGTCGAAGTAGTCATGGTTTGTTTGAGTTATTTCATTTCGATATTTATGGTCCCGCTCATGTCCTTGATCATCAATGGCATAGATTTTATCTCGTTGCTGTTGATGAGTTTTCAAGGTTGTCATGGGTTTTTCTTCTTAGAAACAAATCTAATGCTGGTCCTGTTATTCAGTCCTTCATTATTGAAATAGAGAATATTTTTCTGTAAAAATCAAGTATATACTAATCAGCTTACTACATTTCTTGCATCTCATGGTATTGTCCATCAAACATCTTGTGCATATACTTCGTAAAAAAATGGAGTGGCTGAAAGAAAACACCGCCATCTTCTGGATGGTACAAGGACCCTTTTGATCCAAAGTCGTGGTCCTAACTGCTTGTTACCTTGTTAATCGTATGCCCTCTTCTATTCTGGGAGAAAAGATCCCGTTCTTGATTGTGTTTCCCGAGACGGATCTTTTCTCTCTCACACCTCGAGTTTTTGGTTCTGTGGCTTTCGTTCATCAGATGTGCCCTGGTCTTGACAAGCTCTCTCCTAGAGCAGTCAAATGTGTGCTTGTTGGGTACTCCAAGACCTAAAAGGGATATCGTTGCTTCGACCATGTTCGACGAAGATATTATGTTAGTGCTAATATAACCTTTTTTGAGTCTATTATGTGCTTCTCTCCTATAGGTGACAAGCTCATTTCTTCTGAGGATGGGTAAGAGGTATATATGCATCTACCTTCGATCTCTACTCCACCACCACCGCCACCACCTCCATTCTTTCCCCAGGTTTATCAGCGTCGACCTCGTTCTCACGTGCCTCGCCAATCATCCAGCATGCCCGAGGTATGTTCTGAACATTTGAGTTCTTTTAATGGCAATGGTGATTTGCATATACAGCATGTGATGCAGGATATCCAATATGCTACACCTCCTGTGAGTACTAAAGATCTAGATGTGCCTATTGCTCTACGGAAGCAAAAGCCTGCATGCACTATGCATCCTCTTGCTTCCCATGTGTCCTTGGATCGCCTTTTCGAGGAATTTCAGATGTTCCTTCTAGGTTTTCGGCAGTAGAGATACCACGTTCTTATCAAGAGGCGCTGCAGATTAATCAGTGGCGTCTAGCAATGGAAGAAGAAATGGCGGCTTTACAATCTCGAGGTACGCGGAGCATTGTGCGGGCTCCTCCAAGTGCGTCTATTGTTGGCAGCAAGTGGGTGTTTATTGCGAAACACCATGCATATGGTACAGTTGACATATATAAAGCCAGATTGGTTGCTCGTGGGTTCACCCAAACGTATGGGGCGGACTATCAAGATACTTTTTCACCAATTGCACGCCATTCCATGTTACGGATTGTTATTGCAGTTGTTATGGTACGTGACTGGCCGCTTTTCCAGCTAGATGTGAAAAATGCTTTCTTGTATGGTGATCTACAAGAAGAAGTTTACATGCAGCATCCACCGGGGTTTGCTGCTGAGGGGGAGTCTACTATGGTGTGTCGACTTCACAAGGACATTATGGCCTCAAGCAGAGTCTGAGGGCTTGGTTTCAGAAGCTCTCAGAGTTTCAAGTTTTAATCCTTCTCCCGCTATGAGTAGGGTCGGCTACATGGATTCTTGCTCAAATCCATGTTGAAAGATTCGACTATATTTTACGCTGGTTGTCAACTACTTAACGTAACCCCTGCAAGAGGGGGATTTAAACCCTGGTCTTTTGGGTGGTAGACACGCTGCACTACTACCAGACCATTTAAGTGGCCTTTTAAGAAGCTCTCAGAGCTAATTGAACAAAATGGTTTTGTCAGATCTACTGCAGATCATTCACTCTTTGTTAAGAGAACTCAGGGAGGTACGGTTGTTGTTCTAGTTTATGTTGATGACATTGTTGTTACTGGTAGCGATGAACATGGTATTCAGGTTGCCAAGGAGTTCCTTGGATGACAACTTGTGACCAAGGATCTTGGCAAGTTACGTTGTTTTCTTGGCTTGGAGTTTGCACGCAGTCAGCAGGGTATGATTATGACACAAAGGAAGTATGTTACTGATCTTCTGGCTGAGACAGGTATGACAGATTGTAGACCTGCTACTAAACCAATGGATCCTAATGTTAGACTCTATGATGATGACTCTGAGGAGATAGATAAGAGACGGTATAGGGAACTGGAAGGAAAGTTGATTTATGTTACTATTACCAGGCATGACATATCATTTGTTGTAAGCAGAGTTAGCCAGTTCATGGAGCAACCTAGACAAGTTCGTATGCATGCAGTTTGTATGATCTTAAGATATCTAAAATCTTCTCCAGGTGCAGGTCTACCTTTCAGAAGAGACACATCACTCTCAGTTACTGGATGTGCTGACGTAGATTATGTTGGGTGTCCCATAGGAAGTCCACTTCAGGCTTCATTGTGTTTGTTGGTAGCTCATTGGTCTCATGGAAGAGTAAGAAACAAACCGTTGTTGCTCGATCTAGCGTTGAATCAGAATATAGGGCTATGGCCCAAGGGAGCACAGAAATGATGTGGGATCAAGTCCGTTCTAACTGACCTTGCAGTTGAGGTGCCTCTTCCAATGCACCTCAAATGTGATAATCATGCAGCTCTATTTGTAGCTAATAATCTAGCCTTCATGAGAGAACGAAGCACATCAAAGTTGATTGTCATTATACCCGTGACTTGATCCGAAAGAGGTTTATTTCCACCTCCCATGTTGCTTCAGGATAACAAATTGCAGACATGTTTACCAAGGCTCCCGCAAGGGGTCCTTTCCAGCGTTGTTGTTCCAAGCTGAGCATGATAAACATATATGCTCCAACTTGAGGGGGAGTGTTGAGAGAATTCTTATATATCTTTGTCTTTATTTATATTTCTCATGTTTTCTCGTCTTCTTTATGTAATTTCTCCCTAGAGCCTTTCTCCTATATAAGAGGGTTCTAGGGCTACGTGATATGCAACTTTCTTTCCGCACCTTCAAATGTATGGTGAGTACTTTAGTAAACACATCTACCATATGTTCTCCTAAGCTAAATTGAGAAGTAGATATGATGGCTTTCTGAATCATGTTCTTGGTGTAATGATAGTAGACCACAATGTGCTTAATCTGCTCATGGAATGCAAGATTGTTAGCAATAAATAGGGTTGCATGATTGTCAGGCATGACATGTATGGGGAGAGGCACCTCCATAGCTAGGCCAATCATGATCGACTTGACCCACAACATTTCAATGCAGACTTGACCCATGGCTTTATACTCAGATTCTGCACTTGATTTGGCAATTATTATCTGCTTATTACTTTTCATGTGACTAGATAACCACCAATTAAATAGCAAATCTTTTGGTGGACTTTCTATCCTTTAGACATCTAGCATAATCCGTATCGGCACAACCTAATATGGCAAGGTATGTCTGTTTGATAACTAGCAGTCTTATACCTAGTGAGGACTTCATATATCTGAGAATCATTGTGATCGCATCCACGTAGGCATGTCGTGGTTACTCATTGACACTACTCACAGCAAAAGAGATATCAAGCACATTGATTGTCACAGAGAGGAGCTTCCCAACTAGATTTTTGTACTTCCAATTATCGATTCCCGATGTACCATCGTAATGAAGTTACATATTAGGATCCATAAGAATATTAGCAGATCTGTAATCCACCATCCCAGTCTCTGTAAGAAGATCAATCACATACTACTTTGACCAATTCGAGCTCCCTATGATTTTTCGCAAACTCTAAGTCAAGGAAATACCAGAAATCCTCAAAATCCTTGGCGATGAATCATTTCATAATCATCTAATGAATCATTTCATAATCGTCTATGTGTTGGATTCTCCTTAAAAACATATGCACTTAATCATCCATGTATTAGATCACTATGTTAAACATAGCCTCCTTCTGAACTACATTAGGACTTGTCCGAGTGAGGCCAGAAAAACCCACTCACTTCACTCGCGTCAATACACTAGTTTTGGTAAGTCATTTCCAATCAATACTACAACACAGGCCAATAATTGATTAGGTGAGAAACCAGCAACTCACCTTCTTAGGGTGTTTGTGATCATACAACTCTCTAATTTGTATGCCATTATGCCCATAGCGTGGAGAAGTGCCATTAACGAGGATGTCACGCCTTTATTTTCTTCGAAATTATCATTTTTCCATAAAAAAGAACTACGAGATGGATGATTACAACAAGGATAATGATTAATCAAATCACCATGAAGAGATCAATGATTGTTCGATCAATTTATAGGTGGTGATCGATAAAAAAAATGTCAAATGCATTGAGTGATCGATCATGTTGGTCTAAATGATTGATCACCCCCGAAATAGAAGCCTTGTGTGGTCGATCAAAATGGTATAACTGATTGATCACAAACAGTATATCAATAGATTGTCAAGATGATCGACCAACATCAGAGAACAAAAGAAGTAAATGATCATCAGCCATCAACAAGTATTAACAAGTGAGGGATCAGATAGAGAAGATTGACTGATCACCTTACGATCATGACAGATCAACATAAGGAGATTAATCGACCACAATCGAACCTAATTATTTCCAAAAGCATAGTTGATCTATCGTCGAGTGAGGTATGATCAATTAACACACAAAAAATGCCAATGAATGGAAGCTAGCACGAACCGATTAGTAGGCACTTACTAATCGGTCAAGGAAGCAAACAAACAAGCAACCAGATTCCTCAATCCACAAACTTCAAGGGTAATTATCATAAACCCTATCAAATGGGATCTATGCAAACTAATCAATATTCCAATTTGAGAGGTCTCGATGCAATGGCTGAGGTCTCGAACCACACGATCAAGACAGCAAACAAACAAGCAACCAGATTCCTCAATCCACAAACTTCAAGGGTAATTATCATAAACCCTATCAAATGGGATCTATGCAAACTAATCAATATTCCAATGTGAGAGGTCTCAATGCAATGATTGAGGTCTCTAACCACACACTCAATTATGTGGATGCCTCAACATATATCAAATACATGGAAAGCTTCCGTGGAGTATACAACCATATATCGAATAGCTTTGATATCATATGGAATAAGATGTACACGAACAAACAACCACAAGAAAGCAAGAATTCGCAGGAAAACCCTCTCAACAAAAGAGAAACCACAAGAGGGAATCCCCTAGTGCACACAAGAAGAAAGATCTTTTCTTCGTTTCCACCCAATCACCGACAGTTGGATGTGTACATGCGGGAGGGTTAAAAAAATACACGCCCAAGAACTGTTTAGACTAGTACATCTCTCAATAGGTATTAGCATCATCTAATTGCACGATGTTAGAAATTAGGAAGCGGAAGCGAAATTGATAAATGGAGCGTAAGAACAAAAAGAAGAAACATGGAACACCATGATTTTTACATGGAACCCTACTCCCTAAGGAGCAGGATGAAACCACGGGAGAAGCCCTCAAAGGGGCGGATATTGCATTCCATTTTCTCATCTGACTACAAGGGTGTGGGGCTCTATACATAGCACCCACGGAGTTTCCACATCTCCAAATTGGTAGATGTGGGACTAAAGATTGGATGGGGTAAGTGGATCCTGGAGGGATCCATTTACCCATCTCCCAAACATATGACGCATATAACAAATAATCCAACACTCCTCCTCAAGTTGGAGCGTGCAATGCTCAGCTTGGACAAACAGAAAAAAACTCAACTAACAATACGTGACACTACAGACAATATCAACTCAACGCGCACAACTGTCGGTTGCTGTCGAGGACGCTGCTTCTCATGTCGTGCAGGTGAGGAGGACGAACGGGCTAGAGTGTGAGTCAACTGAATCTCCTCGTCGGAGAGCATGTTCTCCGAACTACCCTCTCAGAGTCACTGCAACTGGAAATGAGTCTCCTCGTCAGAGTACTCTGGCCCGCTACAACTGTTAGAAAAGGAAGCAGGAGCGGAATCGGAAATAAAGATAAATAAACATGGAAGAACAAAGATTTAACGTGGAACCCTATTCCCTAAGGAGCGGGATGAAACCGCGGGAAAATGCCTCAGAGGGCTGGTGTGTCTATTGCACTTTTCTCACTGGACTACGGGGGTGTAGGGCTCTATATATAGCACCCACGGAGTCTCCACATCTCCAAACGGGTAGATGTGGGACTAAACTCTATATGGGATAAATGGATCCTGTAGAGATCCATTTACCCATCTCCCATACATATGGTGCACAACCAAATACTCCAACACTCCCCCTCAAGATGGAGCATGCAATGCTCAGCTTGGACAAACAAATAGAAAAAAACTCAACTCACGCTACAGGACACTACGGACAATATCAACTCAACGCGCACAACTGTCGGCTGTTGTCGAAGACGTTGCTTCTCATGCCGTGCAGGTGAGGAGGACGAACGGGCTAGAGTGTGAGTTTGCTGAATCTCCTCGTCGGAGAGTATGTGCTCTGAACTGCGCATGTCAGAGTCGCTGCAACTGAATATGAGTTTCCTCATTGGAGTACTCTGGCCCGCCACAACATGTGGACAACTGCTCCATCTCTAAAAAAGGGCCGGACTGAAAAAGGCCGTGGAAGTGCAATCCTCGTCGGAGTCCACGATCGCTGGAGAATGGAGTCTGAAAGAAGTCTCCTCGTCGGAGAACTGGGTCTCTCCCATCTGGCACAGAGAATGGTACTCTACTCTGGAGTACCTATGATCAAGGTTTTAAAAAACGAAAGGCGGAACGAGGCGGTTCCACCAGAATCGAGGCAAGGCGTAGCCTCGAGGCGGTCGAGGCGTAAGCCTCCGCTTTTCCCAAAAAATTTACTAATCTAACATATTCTAGTACATAAATCTCAAGAGAGCAATACAATCAAATCCGGTCTATTTAGTACACAAAAACCACTGTATAAGTTGGGGTTAACAATCAACACCCTTGGGTTTTGATTGACATTTCATGATAGGTAAGACCCTAATTAATCATAATTAAAAATGGCAACATTTTATTATAATACAGTTGACAGTAGAACAACACCCACTCGAGTTCGATCAAGCTTTTCAGATAATGCTTTACAAGTAGATTTAATAAAAATAATACGAAAACTACCCATCCAAACCTGCCTACAAATCAGGGTTCAAATCTTAAATACATATAAAATGATCTGTTGAATAGTTGTTCCTATCCTTCAATGAAATTTTCTTTCATTCTTCAGAAAAAAAATCAAGTCTTTACAGGTTATGTAATTACTTATTCAAAATCAAATGTCATTAAACAGGCAGATCCAAATCCATACATACTTCATGGAATTTGCAATATTGTGTGAGAAACTAACCAGATTTCAAACATTCTATATGAATAAAAGAAATTGAACCATTTAAGCAGAAAAAACCAAACAAATTATAGAACTCGAAAGATGATAAAAACACATACCTAAAGCTAACACAATAGGCGGCACACAATACAGAGGAGGAGGCGGCGGTGGCGCACGATGCACAGGAGGAGGCGACAACAACGACGTTGCTTTCGAGCCCGGCGATGCGGTGGCACGCGATGCAGAGCAGCAGAGGAGGAGGACGATAAGAATCGCGGCAGGGAAGGTTGAATAGGGTTTTTTTTTGGCAGTTCCAGAGACGGAAGGTTGAATAGGTTGAATAGGATTTGGGGCTCGGTGAAAGAAACCTCTTAAAGTGGGTCACGTGCGATGCACGAGAACCACATATAATTAAAATCGCCTCAGATTTCGCCTCGTTTCGCCTCAAGACGCATACGCCTCAGGGCGTTTTCGATCACCGAGGCGACCGCCTCACTTCAAAAGGCCGAGGCATACGCCTCAAAACCATAATCGACCGCCTCGCCTCGAGGCGTACGCCTCAAGCTCTCGAGGCGCGATTTTTAATTCCATGCCTATGATACCACATGAAAACCCTTGCCAACATGGCACAGGGAATGGTCCTCTACTCTGGATTCCTTATGGCTCACATGAAAACTCTGGCCGAAACAACATGAAAAGATGGGGACTACGACAAAAGATGGCATACATGTGCTCATCTGAAAGAAGACCGCATACTCGTGCGTGTCTGAAACTGAAGATTCGGAAAACATCTGACGTCGAGTCTGAAACCGCGCATCAAACTGGGACTCGAAATCTGAACGTCGAGTCTGGAAATTGCGCATGGAAATTCTTCATCTGATGAAAAACTGTAGAGTCTGAACATCTGACCAGTCTGGAGAATCTGACATCTCAATCTGTCCTCTGGATCTGGAACAAGACCTGTGACTCTACACAATACTCCCCCTTTCTCCCATACTTGTTGGAATACAGAGACATCGACAAAGTTGGGAGAAGACAAGATAATACACAAATGGGGAGAAAAATGGAACATCACTTAAAACTTCGTCCGGCTTTTCTGCATTTTTTTCTTTTTTTTAAGCCGTCAATTTTTTTTTTGAAAAACATTTTTTTAAATCGTTTCAACGCATTTTTTCCGGCTTGCAACTTTTTTGAGCTAATAGTATTTTTTTAATAGTTATCTCATTTTTTGCTTTGCGTACGATTTTTTTGTACGTGCCTTTTTTTCGAATCAGTTTTTTTTAATACTCGGCCCAAATTTGGGCCGACAAACAAGCAGCTTTTATCCTTTTTTTGGACACCCTCCCCCCCCCTTTTTGTACACGACACTATGCTCTCTCTCTCCTTTTCATATTCGCCCACTTGGGCTCCAAAAAAAATTTTAATATAAACGAGCAGCCTTTAGGGTTCCCACTTGGGAAACCATTCGAATAAACCCTCCGCCAAGAGGGTTGGAGCGCCGCCTGCTTTTCGTGCGCTGTGATGAATCACACATTCATCTCTGTTAGAAAATCGGAAGCGGAAGCGAAAGATGGGAAAAAAATAAAAGAAGAACAACGGGATTTTACGTGGAACCCTACTCCGTGAGGAGCGGGATGAAACCACGGGAGAAGCCCTCAAAGGGGCATATGCCTCATTGCTTTTTCTCAATGGATACAGGAGGTATGGGGCTCCTTATATAGCCTCTCCAGAGCCTCCAAGTCCCACCGTTGGACGATGTGGGACTAAACACTAGATGGGATAAATGGATCTCCTCCAGGATCCATTTACCCTGCTACAACACAATGGGCGCATACAACGAATGCTCCAACACTCCCCCTCAAGCTGGAGCATGCAATGCTCAGCTTGGACAAACAGAAATAAACTCAACTCAACGCTACAGGACACTACGGACAATATCAACCCAACGCGCACATTGCTGCAGTCGAGAATGTTGCTTCTCATGTCGTGCAGGTGAGGAGGACGAACGGGCTGGAATGTGAGTCAACTGAAGACTCAGAATCTGACCATCGAGTCTGAACTGCGCATGAAGTCTCGTCGGAGAACTGGGTCTCTCCCATCTGGCTCAGAGAATGGTGCACTGCTCTGGTGTACCTATGATACCACATGAAAACCCTTGCCCTCAATGGCATAGGGAATGGTCCTCTGCTCTGGAGTTCCTATGGCTCACATGAAAACTCTTGTCGAACAACAACAAGAATGATGGGGACCACGAAACTGAAGACCGCACACTCGTGCGTGTCTGAAACTAGACTCGGAATCAATCTTCAAGTCTGAACAACTGATCATATGTAGAATCTGGAAAATATGGTTGGTCTGGAGACTGGCATCTGGATCTAGATCTGGAAGACGACCTGTTGACTCTACATATACTCCCCCTTTCTCCCATACTTGTCGGAACATGAACATCGACAAAGTTGAGAGAATACAAGATAAATAGGGGGTAAACAACAAGAACATGAAACTTGCGGCTTTGTCATTTTTTTTAATAGCCGCCATGATGTTTTTTTTTCTAACATAAGCCGTTCAACCTCTTTTTTTTATACGGCTTTTCAATTTTTTTTGATAAACTTTGCGTACGGCTTTTTTTTGTGTGTACGCACCTTTTCAAATTCCCTTTTTTTGAATTGGCCCCTTCGGCCCAAACAATAAAAGAGCATTTTTCTTTTTTTTTAAGCCGCTGGAGGACTGTTGGGCTTCGACACATTTTTTTAAAGGCGTTGGGGGCCCCGCCTTAGGGTTACCTTACGGGAAACCCTTTCTCTTCAAAAAACTTGCCACCCCCGACAGGGGCTTCTACTCGCCACCGCCCCTGGGAGGGTCTCTGCTCATGGGAGATGGAGCGCCGGCATGCTTGGCGGGCTCGAGATGGAGTTTGCGTGCGCCGCCACCAGGAGAAGCGGGAGGGTCGACGCCAGGGCTACGGGAGAACGAGCAGAGGAGGAGGCGCCGTCGAAGCCTGGGGGCCTGCCACCTGGGCTTGGTGCGCCACCTAATCGACTGCCTGACGGTGAACGGGAATCGTCTGGGTCTGTTCGCGCGAGGAAGAGATGCGGGTTCGCCGCTTATGGTGTGGCTGTGGCTTTCGCAAGTCAAGCCGCATGGGGGTTTGCGACCCTGTCTCGTGCGAGGAGGGTGACTTGGGATCACCTCCGCCTGGGAGGTCTGCGGCTGAGGGGGCTCGCCGCCCGCGCAGCTCTAGCAGTTGGATAGTGAAGGGCGTCGCCTTAAGCCTGGGAGCGTTGTAGGACTCGCGATTGAATCTTGGATCGAGAAAGGCTACGGCCTGGAGTCTGAATCTGAAAGGCTACGGCTAGGAGTCTGAATCTGAATCTGGCCCGCCGTCAGGAACCATCAGGAATTATATGTGGCCTGGGAGGCCTGATCTGGAACCGCTGGAGGTGCGGCCAACGCTGCGCTGGGATCTCAGAGAGCGAGGGAGTCGCCTGCGTGCCTGGGCATGCATCGCCTCTGCAGCGTGATGCAGAAGCCCTAGCGATCGCTTGCTAGAAAAGAAAGAGCATCGAGATCTCCAGAACATGAATAAAATTGCAGGCTTCAAAGAAATAGGGATTCGATAGAAACCCACAACTGTATCTCAATTTCATAATCGAATCTCGAATAAAACCAACAAATATAAAATCCTCGAGAATCGAACCCGCTCAGATACCATGTTAGAAAATCGGAAGCGGAAGCGAAACATGGAAAAGAATAAATAAAAGAAGAACAACGGGATTTTACGTGGAACCCTACTCCGTGAGGAGCGGGATGAAACCACAGGAGAAACCCTCAAAGGGGCATATGACTCATTGCTTTTTCTCAATGGATACAGGAGGTCTGGGGCTCCTTATATAGCCTCTCCAAAGCCTCCAAGTCCCACTGTTGGACGATGTGGGACTAAACACTAGATGGGGTAAATGGATCTCCTCCAGGATCCATTTACCATGCTACAACACAATGGGCGCATACAACGAATGCTCCAACAATCTCTGTGACTCATCACGCTGCCCTTGAGATCTCGCCACTGAAGTAACGCAGCAGCAGGGAGCACAGTCGCTAGGAAGCTGCTGGAGATCGCGCACCTGTGCGAGCAGGAGTATCGGGCGAAGAAGGGTCGTATGGAGGCGCGAAATGGGAAGTGCAGCCTCCTCCTTTGAGGGTAAAAGGCGCCGCAGCGAAGCATGATCTGAAAAGAGGGGTCTCGTCAGGGAAGCCGCTGGAGGCAATGCTAGGAGGAGATGCCACGCTGGGGTCGACACGAAGGGGATCGGGTAGGAGGAGGTCTCCGCCTGGGAGCCAAAGCACCGCCACCACGCTGGGAATCACGCATGAAAGGGGCCTCCGCTTGGAGGTTGCGCGGCTATGGCCGCTTCTTCTGCTGTTGTCAGGGTCACCTGGAGTGCCGCCTGCGCTGCGGCTAAGATGGATTTGGAGAAGAGCCGCCTAGGTCGATGGTGCGGCTGGATCCGCACACCGCAAAGTAGCAACTCGCCACTGCGTGTGGTTGCTAGTGGTTCTGCCTGGATGTCAGCGGCTCGAGGAGGTTGATGCTGCCGTCCATGCGGCCTGGTGTTTGGTTGGGAACATCGCATCTGAACCATGCTTGCTGGGAACTCGCATCAGGCTACTTGCTAGGGTTTCAGAAAACCCCGAAACATAAACATTAATAGATCTCTGCCAGAACAGATCTCGAACAAGAACAAGAACAACAAATCTTCAACATAAAATACAAATCTCGACCATATATAAGACCTTGAAATCCTCGAGAATCGACCCTCTCTGATACCATGTTAGAAAATAGGAAGCGGAATCAGAAATAAAGATAAATAAACATAGAAGAACAAAGATTTAACGTGGAACCCTACTCCCTAATGAGCGAGATGAAACCACGGAAGAATGCCTGAGAGGGCTGGTGTGTCTATTGCACTTTTCTCACTGGACTGCAGGGATGTGGGGCTCTATATATAGCACCCACGGAGTCTCCACATCTCAAAACTGGTAGATGTGGGACTAAACTCTGCATGGGGTAAATGGATCCTGGAGAGATCCATTTCCCCATCTCCCACACATATGGCGCACAACCAAATACTCCAACAACAACAATGTGGGCAAATGTTCCATCTCTAAAAAGGGTCGAACTGCAAGAGGCCGTGGAAGTGCAATCCTCGTCGGAGTCCACGGTCGCTGGAGAATGGAGTTTGAAGAAGTCTCCTCGTCAGATAATTGGGTCTCTCCCATCTGGCACAAAGAATGGTACTCTACTCTGGAATCCCTATGAAACCACATGAAAACTCTTGCCAACATGGCATAGGGAATGGTCCTCTACTCTGGAGTCCATATGGCTCACATGAAAACTCTGACCGATAAAATAAGAAGAATGAGGGGGACCACGACAAAAGATGGTATACATGTGCTCATCTAAAAAGACCGCATACATGTGCATGTCTGAACTTGAGGACTCGGAATCAATTGTCGAGTCTGAATAGCAACTGTAGAGTCTGAAAATCTGACTGGCCTGGAATATGGAGATCTGACATATGGGACATCTGAATAGACCTGTGACTCTACATAATACTCCCCCTTTCTCCAATACTTGTCGGAAAATGACATTGACGAAGTTGAGAGAATACAAGAAAATAGGGAGAAACAAAACCAATTAACAAATCACAATTTTTTCTCGGCTTCTTTTTTTTGCAAAAAAAAATCTTTCTTTTTTCCCCCCGGCTATTTCCATTTTTTTATAGTTGTGGCAATCATTTTTTTTTGAAATATTTTGTTAAGCCGTTATTTTTTTCTCTTTTCCAACTGCGTACAGCTCTTTTTTTAAAGGTACGCGCCTTTTCCCCAAAAAAATGTATATCATCATCATTTTTTTGAACTTTTGCGGCCCCCTTTTTTTCTTTGATTCAACGATGGGTCGTCCTCCTTTTTCCAACCCATTGTTGGGCACTTTCTTTGTTTTTCTCAGTCGTAACTTACAATGGAGAGAGAGAGCCAGCCCTCGTGACCTTAGGGTTCCTGGCAACCCTTGTATTCTTTGATCAGCCGCCCCCCCTCAATGGGGCTCTGCTGCTCCCCCCCCCCAATAGGGGCACCTGCTTGTGCGGCATCGCCCAAGGGAAGGGGGGATCGTCGATGGCGCAACCTCCTGGAGCTGCGGAGGTGGGAGCAGCGGGGCTGGGGCCAGAGCATCTTTCTCTTGATCAGCGGGGATGGGCTCCGCCTCGTTGCCGCTTGCGCGAGGCCTGATGCGGGGAGGGTCGGTGATCGCGCGCTTGTTGCGCGCTCGAGAGAAGGGGAACAACTAGCGGCGCCGCCATGGAGATTAGAGCTAGGCCATGAGCTTTGAGGACTATGCAGGCTGGACTTCTCTGCTTGGATGCCGCCAGGTTCCCCCCTGGATGAGGAGCACTGCCTGCAGGCTCCAATGGAGCCAAGGAGCGTCGTCTGCGCTGGAACTTGGAGGTGCGACGTCGCTGCACTGGAAAGGGGCCAAGGGCTCGCTTTGAGTTGATCGCATGCGCGACTAGATGCGCATGGAAGAGAGGAGGATGGGGCCCTGCAGAGCGCCATGGCTTGACAGGAGCCTCCGCCTGGGAGGTTGCAGGAGGATTGTGCTCAGGCTGCAGGGGATGAGGGCTATCGCCGCTGGGCCTTCGGGAGGCGCTGGACTTCGTGAAAACAGAGCACGGTTTGGACCGCTGGAGAAGAAAAACTCTAGATTCGGAGAGTACAGTTCCATCAGGAACCCTAGAACACAAGGAAAAACTCCTCAAACTTGAACAAAAAACTTCAAAACATTAATCAAATCCCAAAATCGACTAGCTCTGATACCTTGTTAGAAAATAGGAAGCGTAAGCGAAATTGATAAACAGAGCATAAGAACAGAAAGAAGAAACATGTAACACCATGATTTTTACGTGGAACCCTACTCCCAAAGGAGCGGGATGAAACCACGGGAGAAGCCCTCAAAGGGGCGGATATTGCATTCCGTTTTCTCATCTGACTACAGGGGTGTGGGGCTCTATATATAGCACCAACGGAGTCTCCACATCTCCAAACTGGTAGATGTGGTACTAAAGATTGGATGGGGTAAATGGATCATGGAGGGACCCCCCATCTCCCACACATATAACGCATATAACAAATACTCCAACACACGAGTATGTAGAATCCTATGCAGAGGCAAATTCCTACATAATGTAATTGGAAACGTTTATTCCTTGACTAAGCCAACAATTTTTTTCCTGTCAATACTGCAGACATAGCGCATAGAATATATACGCTATAGTGTATGCAAACTTCTTAGAGGATGTCTGAAAGGCAGGTGCAGTCACTAGGGTTTTCATGGACATGTTCTTGATATAGTGTTGAAGTTGCTAGCCGCATTTCGGAAAAAAATGCCATTGTGCAAATGGTGGAAGCAGGTCAACATCAACATCATTCATGCCAGACTTTATACCAGTATGGTGATCCGATATAGTACAAATTGAACCCGGATGCATCCCAATAACCTTGATCCGCAACAAAAAAAAAGAAATCACTTCCAACTTGGCACAGATTCTTCGTCCACAATGCCAAAGGCAAGTGGAACAATATGTTCGTCACCGTCAACCCATAGACAATCAATAGTTCCTGCTTATACTTCCCATACAAATGTGTCCCGCATATGCTTATCAAGAACTTATAATGCTTAAAGGCTTTAATGCATGGCCCAAATGCCCAGAAACATTGTTGAAATCTACGACAATGCGGCTTCATTGGATCAGGGTGCTCCGTATGTGTGATTGCAATTTCAGTCCACGGAATGGCGACCTGCAAAGCATGTAACAAGTGTGGCATCTCCGCATAAGATTTCTTCCATTCACCATAGACGATTGCAATTGCCTTTCTTCTAGCATCCCAGACTCTTTTCTTTGTAACCCAATACTTGTATACCTTTTGAATGTGAGTCCTAAGAGTGGATACTTGAACAACTGGGATGTCCCTCAACAAAGTCTAGTACCTCTCAGACCATGAAGTTGCAATCAAGTTGGGGATGGTCCTGACTGATTGACGGATTGATGCATGAGTGTGGATGACCAAGCTTAGAGATTACCACATCCCGTCAAATTGGTGGTAGTGGCCACACAAAAACCACTTGCAACCTTTGGAGTCCATCGAGCACAAGATGGACCAAAACAATGTGGTAGATTCTTTAATTGCGAAGTTGTAATGGGAAAATATGTGGTACTTCTTCACAGAAAAGATAAGGTCATCTTTTATTTCGAAAGTGCAACCCTAACGCAGTTCATGGCTAATGTTATTGTTGACGCATATAGAGTACTTGTATCTCTTTGTTATTTTATTGTTCAGTCGTCTACTTTATGTAATTTACCCATAGGCTACTCTCCTATATAAGAGATCCTAGGGCTTCTGGAATAGAATAACTTGCTCATTTTTCCCAACATGGTATCAGAGCGACGGTCCTGGACCGGAGTTCTCGAAACCCTAACCCTACCCACCACACCCGCCGGCCTCTTTCTCTCTCTTCTCAGCCGATCGATGCCGCCCTCCTTCCCGGGCGATCCATCCTCTCCGATCAGCACTGTGCGCATCTCCTGCGGTGTCCGATCAGCGCTGTGCGCATCTCCTGCGCGTGATAGCGCGTGATCTGCACCTCTTCTGCGCGTACGCATCTCCTGCGCGTGCGCTTCTCCTGCGCGTGATCGCGCGTCATCTGCGCCTTTCCAGCGCGTGATCACGCGTCTCCCATCGTGCGGCTGCGCATTATCGGCGCAGGGCTGTGAGTGCGCGCGTGACCTTCTACGCGGCTGAGCAGTACGCGCATCCAGTGCGCGTGTACAGCGCATCCAGCGCGCATCCAGGGCGCGTCTACTGCGCATCCAGTGCCCCAAGGCGTGTAGCTCCTGTACGGGTGCACGGTTCCAAGCCCTAAGACCCAGAACATCATCATCATGGGTTTAGTTGCGTGAGGTCTACACGTGCAACTAAACCCATTTATGTCATTGTAGACAAATCACATCGTTTGTCAATCGTTCCAGTCTTCAATATCCAGTATGTCTGAGAGCAAGGCAGATATCCCGTCTATTGGCGCATTCCGTGGTCCAGCGCCTATTGTCAAGATGGACGGTACCAACTATGAACTGTGGGCAATGCAGTTCATGAGCATGATGAAGTCTATGGGTAAGAAGCACATTCTTACCAAACCAGAGCCTGCTGAGAAGATTGGAACCAATGCCTCCTGGGAGGCTGATGACGCATACGCCAAAGTTTGGCTATCTGGCACGTTGGCAATTGAGATTGCCAATGACATCCTCCATCAACCCACAGCGAAGGATATGTGGGACATTCCGGCGGCTACGAATTCCCAGACGAAGAACGAGACAAAGATTCTGCAACTCCAGCATGATATCTTCACCATCAAGCAGAATGGTCGCCCCCTACATTCTCTCTTTACATCACTAAGAGGGATGTTCGAGAAGCTCTATAGCTTCATGCCCCTGACAGCCACGCCAGAACAACAGAAGACATATAGGAACGCCACTATGGTGGGCGTGTTCCTAGCTGCACTTGATCCTGAGTACGATGCGGCGCGATCACAGATTTTGGCCGACTCTACAATTCCTCCAATGGAGGAAGCCTTCCATAGACTGAGTCGGATTACAGTTCCCTCAACTGCTGCAAGTCAAAATTCATCAGCCATGGCAGCAACCAGAGGTCGCGGTTTTCATCACCAAGGCCGTGGACGTGGACCCCGTGGGAGGGGTGGTCGCACTAGGCCAACATGCACCTACTGTCACCTAGTCGGACACAATGAAGATACATGCTATTCGAAGCACGGATTTCCTGCATCCGCACGAGCTGCTGAGCAGATAGAGCCCCCATCTGATGCTACCTTGGATCAACGGTTCGACGATCTTGTTGCCCGTTTGAGGGGCATTATTCCACCATCTGGACCAGCACCGACTACAGAGAGTCATTCTGATGCCGCTGCTTCTGCCTCTGCGTCTACCAGTACCTCAGGTAGCATACTTGCACTGAACAGTAGTAGATCAGATACTTTACCATGGATTATGGACTCGGGCGCTACACATCACCTATGTGGCGACCAGAGTCTGCTTTCAGGATACACTTAGATCCCTCCAGGACGGACAGTAGTGATAGCCAATGGCACTCATTCCCCCATCACTGGTCAGGGGGAGGTTAGATTGACATCGTCTATGCAGCTCAAGCACGTGCTACATGCACCTGATTTTTCAATGAATATATTGTCAAATTAGTCAGATTACGAAGGATTTACATTGTCGGGCAATTTTTGATTCATCTTCTTTGATTTTTCAGGACATCCATACGGGCAACGTGATTGGTCGTGGCTATGAGCAAGGAGGCCTCTACCGCCTGAATCAGACTCCTTTTGTTGGAACCTCATCATCTTCCTCTGGACAAGTATCAACCTTATTATGGCATCTGCGTTTTGGTCATTTATCGCTTCAGAAGTTGCGTCAAGTTTTACCCTATGGTCTCCCTCACACACCTATTTAGTGTGAGGCGTGTCAGTTGGGAAAGCATCACAGGTCGTCCTTTCCCAGTCGTCCAGGTCGGAGTAGTAACTCCAAGTTTGAGTTGTTTCATATCGATGTCTGGGGTCCGAGTCGTGTACCCGATCATCAGGGACACAGGTTTTATATTGTATTTGTGGATGATTTCTCTAGAGTGTCATGGGTGTTTCTGATGAAAAATAAATCTGAAGCAGGAAATATCATTATCCATTTTCTGAATGAAATACAAAATGTTTTCTCCACATATGTCAAGCTTGTGAGAAGTGATAATGCTTTAGAGCTGTGCACAAATATTCTGGCTAATTACTACTCCTCAAAAGGGATTATTCACCAAACATCTTGTGCTCATACATCTCAACAGAATGGGATTGCTGAAAGAAAACACCGTCACCTTCTTGATGTCACAAGATCACTTCTTATACAGAGTCATGTTCCCTACTCCTACTGGGGTGATGCAGTTCTGACTGTATGTTACCTAATCAACCGTATGCCTTCGTCTGTCTTGAATGAACAGATTCCGTTCTCACTTATTCATCCTGACAAGGATCTGTTCACTCTTACTCCTCGAGTGTTTGGGTCGGTTGCATTTGTCCATCAGTTGTTGCCTGGTACTGACAAGCTCTCTCCTAGGGCTGTCAAGTGTGTCTTTGTTGGGTACTCCAGAACTCAAAAGGGGTACAAGTGTTTTGATCCTGTGCGTCGGCGGTATATGATCAGTGCAGATGTTACATTTTTTGAAACTGTTATGTACTTTTCAGCATCAGGAGACAAGCAGTTACCATCTATACCTCCTGATGCCATATACATGACACCACCACCTCAGATGCCGACATCACCACCACCACCCCGCGTGCCATCACCACCGCCGCCGCCGCCGCCACCACCGCCGCCTATCTCACCGCTACCATTCCATTATACCCACAGGCCTCCTCCAGCTCATGGTCCTGACTCGTCAACTAGCTCGCCTATGGTATGTAATGAAAATATTAATGTTGATGGATCTGATGACATTTCTGAGCAGGATATGGTGCAGGAGCCAGATGAGAGTACAGCTGATTTGGATGTTCCAATTGCTCTACGGAAGTCGAAGAGAAGCTGTGCTACATATCCATTATCAGCAGCCGTGTCTTTTGAGAGGCTATCTGGAGATTTCAGGTCATTTGCTATGGCACTTTCAGCTACAGACATACCACGGAATCATCATGATGCTCTGCAGGATAGTAGATGGCGGCTAGCAATGGAAGAAGAAATGGCGGCACTTCAGTCCAGAGGAACTTGGAGCTTGGTTCCTATACCTCCAGATGTGAACCCGGTGAGCTGCAAGTGGGTGTTTACAGTGAAGCACAATGCAGATGGCTCCATTGACAGGTACAAGGCGCGCCTTGTTGCACGTGGCTTTACACAGACATACGGGGTGGATTACCTTGACACATTCTCGCCTGTGGCACGTCATTCCACTCTGCGGATCTTGTTATCAGTTGCAGTAGCTAAAGACTGGTCACTCTATCAGCTGGATGTGAAGAATGCATTTCTATATGGCGATTTGCAGGAGGAAGTCTATATGCAACAGCCGCCTGGATTTGCTGTTGAGGGGGAGTGTTCCAAGGTATGCAGGTTACATAAGGCTATCTATGGCCTTAAGCAGAGCCCCAGAGCGTGGTTTCAGAAGCTCTCAGACCTCTTTGAGAAACAAGGATATAAACGCTCCAATGCTGATCATTCCTTGTTTGTACAGAGGACGACTAGAGGTATCATTGTAATCATGGTTTATGTTGATGATATCTTGATTACAGGAGATGATGAGCAGGGCTTTAAGCAGGCGAAAGAAAGGCTGGGAACCGAATTTGTCACCAAGGACTTGGGAGTCCTTAGATATTTTCTGGGGTTGGAGTTTGCTAGAAATCCATATGGATTAGTAATGTCGCAGAGGAAATATGTTACAGATCTATTGAGTGAGACAAGTATGCTAGGGTGTCGACCTGCTACGACACCAATGGATCCCAGCATGAAGTTCTATGATGATGATACGGAAGAGGTGGACAGGAGAAGGTACAGAGAACTGGTAGGCAAACTACTGTATGTCACGATCACTAGACCTGATATATCATTTGCAGTGAGTCGTGTGAGCCAGTTCATGGAGCAACCACGTCAGGTCCATATGGATGCAATACACATGATTCTGAGATATCTAAAATCATCTCCAGGTGCAGGCTTGCTATTTAAGAAGGGAAAGGAGATCTCTATCACAGCGTGTGCTGATGCAGACTATGCAGGATGCCCCAAGGATAGGAAGTCCACCTCAGGATTTGCAGTTTATGTTGGAGATGCCCTAGTCTCGTGGAGGAGCAAGAAACAGACAGTAGTAGCTAGATCCAGTGCTGAATCTGAATACAGGGCTATGGCCCAGGCTAGCACAGAAATGATGTGGGTGAAATCTCTACTTACAGATCTATGTCTTGATATACCGCTTCCTATGATGTTGGAATGTGACAATCAGGCCGCCTTGTTCATTGCAAACAACCCAGCCTTTCATGAGAGGACCAAGCATATTGAGGTTGACTGTCACTACATACGTGACATGATTCAGAAGGGGTTCATTGCTACATCTCACGTCACATCAGAGAACCAGACTGCTGATATATTCACCAAGGCATTACTTCGAGGCACATTCCAGAAGTGTGCGTCCAAGCTGAGCATGATTGATATCTATGCTCCATCTTGAGGGGGAGTGTTGACGCATATAAAGTACCTGTATCTCTTTGTTATTTTATTGTTCAGTCGTCTACTTTATGTAATTTACCCATAGGATGGAATAGAATAACTTGCTCATTTTTCTGAACAGTTATCAATACCACTTTTATTTCGAACCTCTTCAAAATTGGCAAGCCCATCACCGCCTACCATATTGTAGAATGGTATGGAAGAGGCGATAGGAACACCATCCGCAAGATGGTTGTGCACAATGTCATATTCAACTTCCCTAATTTCATTCTTTATCTCATCATCAATGACATGCGGTGGACAATCATTTAGAACACGATTCACTTCCATCAGCACAACCTCACTGACATAGCTACTCTCATCATTAGTTACTAGTGTAAGTAGAACGTTGCTAGAAAGATCAGCCATAGGACACGAACCAAGTGCCCCCAATGCGTGGTCACCGGGTGCACATTCTATCAGAGATGCATCTACTACCATCTCTATGGGAGCTAACTTTGCAATTGTCTTGGAATAAAGAAAAACACCATGAACATCATCATCGTCTGTAATAGTTGTCATCATTGTACCAGTTACAATACGATGCAATATCTTGATGTTGTGACTGCTCCTACCCAACAAAAATTTCCTACAAACCAATTCCAACAATTCTTCGAAAGACATGGATGTTCACAATCCCAGATCTCGCAATACCGAACAACTAGAGTCACCATTACAACTCTTCAATTCAAACATGCAATACATAGATGTCATTGACCTCCTATAAAATGCATCAACGTCATCTTAGGTCATGCATAAGGCCGATGTTTCACTAAAACAACCACTAATAATGAATAAAAACCGATAAAAAATACAGAACCATGAGTTTCCAAACAACAGAGGAAGTTACCCTAGAAGAGGAAAACATAGGTGGAGAATAAGAGGCGGTGATCTAAGCAGGTGGCTCGAGGCGTCGGCGTCGGAGGGCGCAGTGGCGGAGAGCGTGACGACGGAGGACGAGGAAGTCTTGAGGATTTCGGTGGCTTTCGAGAACGACAGAACAGGAGCACTCCTTGCGAAACGTTGGAAGCAAGCGAGGAGTCGAATGTCGGGCGGGTCTTGGGATATAAGGTTATGTTTATTCTTTTGGGAGGAGCAGAGCATATCGCACAGATTCCCTGCATTTTGTGGCCAAGACGCACAAAATCTTTGTGCTATAGAGAAGCGCATAGAAAGCATGCGATACACTATAGCGCATATATTCTATGCATTATGTATGTAGTATTGGCAGAAAAAAAATTGTTAGCTTAGTAGAGGAATAAAGTTTTCCCATTACATTACATAGGAATTTGCCTCATCCTATACAATCAAGTTTTTAACATAGCAAATACAAATGAACTTACTGTAAACTGATCAGGACGTCGACTTGCACATGCTAGAAAATGCAACCTCATGGATGCAACTCTTTCATATTCTTTATACAACACATACAAGGTCCATATTGAAATAGCATAAGCCACAACTAAATGAGCCCAGAACCTGTTCAAGAAGAAACTGTCAGTGAAAGAAAGAAATGAATGGCTGAAGAAAGTATTCGTTTTGTTCAAATCTTCAAACAATTTTGGCACAAAATGGATTGTCAAATGTCTCATTACTATTAAATCCACTTAGACAACCTGTTGGTTGAGCTTTTAGGCTCCTACCTAGAAACCAGGTTTCAACTTTCTCAGCAAGAAAACTGTCGTCGTAGTACGGGATCCTCTATTCATAATCCACAATCATGATAAGGAAGGAAAACTAGGGCTGAAGCATCGTTTGTTGATGACAATAGATATAGATCAAGTAACCAAAAGGATGTCCTGAATAAGATAATGCACTTTTTAGAAATCCAACTTATTCAATGTGCATTTGGTATCATTTTGGCAGGCTTTGTTGTGTATTAATTCCAGGAGAGACTAAAAGCACCAATTTTAAGTTTAGTGTCTGTTGTTTGTTAGAAGAACTTCTCATGTTATAAATAGAATCAAGAGCCCCGCAAAATGCAGCAAAGGGCAGCTTCTTGGATAACATTCTTTGCAGAAAACTGTTTTTCGAAGTTTACCTTAAGAAAGCTATCAAAAAGCTACCCTCTTCTCAAAATTGTTTACAAGTACGTGTATCCCCTCAAAATTGTCTACGAAATCCGACTAATCAATGCCTTAAGTATGAAGATTAAATGATATTACACATCTCTTTCAAAAAAAAGGTGATATTCCACCTTATGGGTTTTTTCCCACAAGAGTTCAGAATTTTTTTATCAAACCATCAACAAAGATACTTAAAAAAAACATTCTAAAGACGAGGAGGCAACACAAGGGACGGTATGCTTACCTCTGTGACCTGAGTGGGACGTTGGATATTGAGAGTTTATCAATATCACTGAAAGTCAAATCACTTTTATCGTGATTATTTAGTGTATCCCCTGTCCAATTAACAGGCACGAGAATCCCGAGAGAAAGAACAGCAACTGGTACAAATATTTTCAAGCTGCATATTAGTACGAAGAGAGAAGTGTCTAATCAGCAACAAAAAATTGTGCAGAAAAGGAACTTCAAAAGTGATGATTACTGTAAGTAAAGAGAAAGGGCAGTTTTCTCTTGGTGCGAGATCTGCGTAATGAGTTACAAATGTGCAAGGTCATTAGAATGGATCATGGTGTGCACTATTTATTATTTTTAGATAGTACAATTAGCATTCATTGGTGATCTTATGCAACAGCAATCTACCACTGCATGGCAGACTGTTACATGGAACATTGTTAAAGACTATTAAGAACCAAATTATCCTGATCATCAGAAAAAAGGTAGAGATGGTATGCAGGTCTTAAAAACTTACCCAAGGGCATAAATACGTACATATACAGCCGAATCAAGCCCAGCATGGTCTATTAATTCTAGTTCCGGCATCCTCAATGCTGCTCTTGTCCAACTAAGAAATCTCACATAGGTACATATATCCAGGTTTACGAATTTTCGCATGACATTTCCAGAATGAGTTGGACTGCATCTTATCCCTTTGAGGTACCATTTAGGAAAATAGACTCTGTCATTGATTGGTTGAAGCCGTAGCATAGCAAATGCCATTAAAAACCCTATTGCGGATAGAATGTTGATGGTAGCAGAAACAGTGATATCAGAAAAAGTCGCCATTTTTTATCTGCAATGCCCTCGAAGCCCTGGAGACATTATCAAGAAATATCAAAAATGGATCCACTGTCAGAACGAACAATTTCATGAGTAGAACTAAATTCTTCTTCTTATAAACATGTTAAGTCACAAACGTATAATTAACGAGTAACGTGAATCTATGCTACCATTATAGAAAGAAATGCATGTTATTCCAATAACTTATAAATGGACCATGCGAACAGCTTATTTGGATATGCGAATGATATCACAACAAATGGATACAATAAGGACATGCGGACTCTTGCACAGATTATATCGATATATATTCATTTTATGATGCAAAGAGTACATGTTCGTCCGTTTTTTTGATAAAAAAAAATTGGGGCAATGTAGAGGATTGCTTGCCTGAATGAGCAACGAGAATCTGTTCCGTCAATCTTGTGGCATAAACACGAAAGGGACGACGATCTGGAGGATGCGAGTTGATGGATCCAACGATTTTTCAGAAGGCCGAGATGGGATGGGATGGATTGGCGGCGATCACCGACGGGAGGGGGGGCATTGATCGAGGGGCGTTGGAGGAGAGCAGAACGTGCATCCCCCGAAAGGAGAGGCCGAGCGCGGGCGGCTGAGGAGAGGCCAACCTCCTTTTTTTTATTTTCTCTCCAAAACAGAACAACGCGCGTCAGCGGGAAAGAACTAACAATCAAATGAACGTTTATGTGATTACAAGGGACCCCACTATAAACTCTCCCGTTTTTTCGTATTTTTAAAAGGATAAAATGGGGTTGTTCCTTCCGGGTAGCTAACTTGGTTCCCTCGTCTCATTTCGTTCGTTTTTTTATTTTTATTTTTTTTTGAAATTTCCTTCCGTTGTTTTCATCAATATATCTCTATATTATGTCATTCAAATTTCGCGCGAAACAGAGACTCCTACGGCCTCCATCCAGAAGGATCGTTTTTAGCAATTTTGTTACCGTTAAAAAATGATTGTCTGGATGAAGGCCGTGAGAGTCTGTGTTTCACACGAAATTTGAATAGCATAATATAGAGATATAGTGATGAATATTCACAGAAAAATTTTTCAAAAAAAATAAAAAATAGGCGAAATTGCACGGGAGAGCCAAGTTAGCTCCCCCAAGGACAGCCCCATTGAACTCTTTTTAAAAAAGGGTGTATTTGCTTTCGCTTCCTTAGTTTTGTCTCTCTTTTGACTATTTATGGGGTGAATATTTACCATTGTCCCCCTGTAGAATGTAAATGCCTTTGTGCAATTGCCTTAAAGCCCTTACCAAATAGTGGGAAATCGAGCCACAAGCCTTTAGATGTACAGGTTTAGCTGAAGCCACGAGCCTTACCTATGCTGTTTAAGATATGGACAGCTTTACGCATTTCTCTTTTACTTCTATCATTCTCTTAAGATAATTTTTAGCTAAGACGGAGCTTCTTTTCAACCACGAGAAGGAATATTCTTCTTATACGTCAATGGCAAGAGTTGCAGATAGAGACAGATTTTGATTATGATTGTGTAAGTAGTGAAAGATAGAAACTGCTTTCTGTGGCTGATCGAAAGACCTGAAACTGTATCGATAAAGACCTGAAACTGTTTTCTTATGAGAATCATTATGAGGATTTGAAAACTGCAGTTTATGAGAACTTTGATTCAGAGGAGGAGCTTTGCGATGCGTTGGAAGATCTTTTCATTGAGGCATAAGAGAGTGACATCCTTAGCTTTTGGTCCTCGTATGGGTTCTTATACTTCTTTGAATCGTATCCCATTCCTGAACTCAAATCATTGCTTTCTTGTGTGAAGTATGCCCTCCATATGGCTGAGCATCAATAGTTTATGGCCATTTCATTTTGTATTTGACCGATGATTAAGAATCTCGTTGTTAGATGTTTTCGAGAAAAGTCTGAAGTCCATAAGGCAGAGTGTTCCGATCTTCAAAGGATCAATCTAGCTTTGTACATTCATCATATGCTATTTGATTTTTATAACATTGTTTTCATTCCTTACAACTATATCATCGTCTTTTACAACTGCGTGGAGAAGAGGATGATGGATTTGAAAGAAAAAAATGTTATATATATATATATATATATATATATTGGGGGTGGGGGTGGGGGTTAAAAAACCATAACAGAGTTGTACAAAACTAATAACGAGGTGTAAAAAATATTATTGATTTGTAACAGATGATGTCGAAGTTGAAAACCCAACAAGGAGCTGTAAAATATAAAAATGGAGTTATAACTGCTAGACCATGTATGCGTCAAATGAATATAAATAATTAAAATATAATAAAATATTTGTAACAAATAAGTAAGAAGTTGTAAAACACAAATTTTATGGTCTTTTTAAAAGGGTAAAATGGGGCTGCCCCCTTGAGGGCGAGCTAACTTGGCTCCCCCCGTCTCATTTTCCCCATTTTTTTAATTTTTTTGAAAATTTAATCCGTGGATTTTCATCAATATATCCTTATATTATGCTATTAAAATTTCGTGTGAAACAGAGACTCCTACAGCCTCCATCCAGACGGAGTCGTTTTTAGCAATTCTGTTATTGTTAAAAAATGATTGTCTGGATGAAGGCCGTAGGAGTCTCTGTTCTGCATGAAATTTTAATACCATAATATAGGGATATAGTGATGAATATTCATGAAAGAAATTTTCAAAGAAAATAAAAAAAAATGAGGAAAATTGAGCGGGGGAGCCAAGTTAGCCCCCCCTTAGGGGCAGTCACATTAAACCCTTTTTAAAAAGGCATAATCTATATTACTTATCTTCTAAACATGAAAATCAATAAAGCTACTATTTATTCTAAAACCATAGACATGTAATAAATGGCGATTAAAGATTACAGATGAAAGGCGCATATCGTGTACTTATTAATTTGCTAATGAACTACGTGCACATTCATAATGTGATAATAATATATCAACATCATCATTTATAGGTAGTAAACAGATTTTCATTATTTGAATCTCCTCCAGGTACAAGATGAAAAATTGATACAAACTGATCAATTGGTCATTGTTTAGTTAGAATCATTATCCACAATATAAGGATCTTGAAATAGATAAAAAAAGAGTACATCATCAATAACTTGTATCTAAAAGCTCTGAATATTATAATTTTGTTAGAAAGAACGTGAAAAATAAAAGGTGTATATGTGTTATAAAATCTCTATTGTTCATACATGTGCTTCGCGACAGAAATATGATATTATATTCTATATCTTAGAAAAAGAGTTTGGATGTACCTGGTCATGGACCCTTATCATTATTTTAATTTCCATTTTAAGTTTTGATTTGTAAATTTGGTTGTTTTTCAAATATGTTATCGCAATTTCCTAATTTCATGTTATTATTTTCTGAAACTTTCATACATGTCTCGGATCATTTATATAAATATTAAATCTTTTCGTGTTGTCAAATAGTCCACTAGTTTATTTAGTCATATTTTAGTTTTAGTATTTTAAATTATTTTTATTCAGATGAAAAGTTAAATTTCACCATGATGGAATCAGAATTAAATTTCATCGCGGTGGAATCACAAAATTTAATATTCAATTTTAAAAAGTAAGATACTGTGTCCTTCAATTCTAGAACTTAAGTTTAAGTTAGCATTGAAATTGTGTTATTTTAGTTTTACTCATACTTCAAATATTACAATAAAATGATTAATAAGTTTTTTTATCTGATTTTTAACAATTTTATTTCTTAATAATTTAGTACAACTACAAATTGCAAAAAGAACACATTTCCTTTCCAAAAAAAGTACCAAAATATGATAAAATATATAAACTTTAGGTATATAAAGCTTACATTGTCCCTTAACATAAGGGGCAATATCTTTAAAAAAGTTTTGACTTGTAATTTTGATTTTTTTTCAAGTATGTTGTGGAAATTTTTAAATTTAATGCTCACAATTTTTCTATATATGGTGATTATTGTACTTTTAAAGAAAATATATTAAATGATCGATACATAAATAGTACTTATCGTTTATTTTTTTTACTATCTGAAAATCAGTAATATCCCCACTATCAATGGATGGTAACCAATACGTTTTATCTTGGGTAACAACTAAATTTTTTTCATAGAATTGGGTTGACAAATACATGACACGTCGATATATGAAGACTTAATTCTATATTAACTAATGAAATCATTGTTATAGCTTCGTTATATTGTTATTATAGATATATTTGAAATATATAATATTAATTATATATTTCACATATATCTATATCTATAATGATATTTGACACTATATGTCAAATATCATTACAGATATATCTGAAATATATAATTAGTTATATAAATATAATTATCATGGGTGATGAATATTATGATAGGAACCACAAATATATATATCACTTTAATGTAAATATTTAAATTAATTATATTCAATTGTGAAAGTATTGTTGTGTCTTTAACATGCTCTTCAAACCTAGCAGTCGCAAGCAATTCATACAATAACCTTCGACTAATTGTTAATGTTGTGGCATGACCTGACTACTGAAGTAGCACCATGTTGTATTAGAGATCTAATGCATATCGAAGTGACTAACTATTGTATGTTACTCCATCTTAATAATCGAATTGTTCAGTTCATTCCATGCTCCGTTGGGTGGAATTACTCAGATCCTCGGAAGATTACTCAGATAAATAGATAATAAATGAAATCCCCCTTATTGATGTCAAAATCTGATCAACTACAAAATATTGCTCTAATATGCTAAATCCAATCCTCAACTTGTTCATGTCACATCTCTAGATTACTGAGCAACATCGTGTTGGCGTTGCTAATGCAATTGCCTAGGTAAACACATTTCTAGAACATATCAAAATGAGGTTCGTCCATTCTAAATTTGATGCTTTTCTTAAAATTAGATAATTACAACCTTTTGTTCATTGCTTTGTTGTATTGGTTCTAGAGTTTGTAGATTTTGTGGAGAAGCAATAGAACTACCTTGCTCCTAACTTTGGTGCACAAGGTGACCACCATATTTTTTCCTTGAAACAACAATCTACTTTTTATTGCTTGAGGATTCAATCCTCCAACATAGCTTTAGAATTTAACTGCCCTTGCTGCTTTGATTCTAGTTGTTGTTGTGTTTGACAACCATAGAACTGTTGCTGCTTTGAACTGTCATAATTGGTCATTTATCGTGCTACTTCTCTGCTTGAGCACATTGTTTCTTCTGTGTTTGAGCACGTTGTACTCATCCAATGTTATTGAAATTGAACCGAACCGACTTCGACTGATCGGACCAACAAATCGGGAATGAACCAATTTGGTTCGACTTGTTTTATTTGTGTTTCGACCATCGGTTCAATTAACTATTTACAACATAATTTAACCCCAATTCAATCAAAATTGAACCACTAAATATTTTTTAAATTTGAATTTATTTGAAAATAGTTGTGACAAAACTCACGACCTCTTGTTACTAATGAAAGAGTACTAGCCAACTACTCCACCGCAACTTTTTAAAATGTTGGATAAAAAATAGAAATAAATTTTATTGTTTTGCAAAGTATTTAATTATGGATAAAATGAGGCTGCCCCTTTGGGGTAGTTAACTTGGCTCCCCCCACGTAATTTAGCCCATTTTTTATTTTTTTTTTTGAAATTTCTTTCGTGTATTTTCATCAATATATCCCTATATTATGTCATTCAAATTTCACGCGAAACAGAGACTCCTATGGCCTCCATCTAGAAGGGTCGGTTTTAGCAATTCTGTTATCGTCAAAAAATGATTGTCTGGATGAAGGCCGTAGGAGTCTTTGTTTCGTACGAAATTTGAATAGCATAATATAGGGATATAGTGATGAATATTCACGAAAGAAATTTTCAAAAAAATAAAAATTGGGTGAAATTGTGTGGCGGGAGCCAAGTTAGCTCCCCCCAAGGGGCAGCCCCATTGAACTCTTTAATTATATATATATATATATATATATATGAAGGATTTAATGGGGCTGCCCCCTGGGGGTAGCCAACATGGCTGCCCCGCCCCTATTTTCGTCATTTTATTATTATTTTTTTTTTGAAAAATAAAATCATGTATATTCATCCCTATATTCCTCCTATATGTCATTCGAATTTCGTCAGAAACAGATACTCCTACGGCCTCCATCAAGATGGTGTCGATTTAAAAAATCCTTGTTACCGTTAAAAAATGACTGTCTAGATGGAGGCCGTAGGAGTCTCTGTTTCCGACAAAATTCGAATGGCATATAGGAGGGATATAGGGATGAATATACATGGCGACATTTTTTTGAAAAAAAAATAAAAAAAGCACCGAAAATGATGCGGGGGCAGCCCCATTAACCTCGTATATGAATAACATTTAATGCTACATATGAAAGAAAATACTTTATGTACAAAGTAAAATATCTACATTTTTGCTTATTTTATATCTATTTCAAGTGTGTGAGAACATATTTCATGGATATTTTGATTTATTCTGGTTTAATTATCTAGTTCAACCACTTTCTGCTTTCCAGTTCGATTTAATATTGTTTTATAAAAAAATGATGATGTCGTCATCCGATTGAACCAGATTGATCACATAGTCCAACCCGATCCAATTTTTTCACGAGGCTTGCGGTTCACTCATTGGTTCGATTTTAATAACATTGGTTGCTACTGTTGTATATCTACGTGCTTTTTCGAGCCAATTCGGACAATATACACAATTCTACTATCCTTCTACTTCGGTAGGGGGCTAGCCTATTACAGTCAAAGGCAGTCCTAGGTATCACTCACAATCCAAACATGCTCCAACTGCTTTCTGCTTCTGCGTTCCAAGTGTTTCATATGAATTAGTTTCTCGTTACCAACAAGGCAACATAAACGAAAAAAGATGCATGATGTGAGCACCATCTAAACCTAGTACATGTTTTAAATCATCAAATGCAAAATCTAAGGAAATATTAGACACCTTGTAGATTCATGCACTTTCAAATTTTACCAAAAGCTTAAGCTATAAACACATTAACCTGCAGTCAAATCCAGCTTCTACCAACAAGTAATTAGCACCATCAAAATCATGTTTTTGCCAGATTTATAGTTGCAGAGATTATGGAATAATCAAACAAAAAGGGTCAGCAATTAAACTCTTGATATTTTCATAGTTGGAAGCCGCAAATCTTAAATGATCAACACTTGATATCATCGGACTCATGAATCCTTGCTATGGCTTTGGCACTATCATATGCCGGCGACCCGCACCGTAGACATGGCTGGAGACATGGAGTCGCCCTCGTCAGCGTCGCTGCCGCCTCACTTGTATGGTCGGAGTTAGAGCATTTACAGAATTGGGCATTTGGAACCAGGTTGCTTTCCAGATGAATCAATGTCATCAGATGGTGATCTTACGATACATCAATTTCAGTTGTATAACAACTTAGTGATTACAACATGAAATCTCCTCTATTGTGTCAGTTTGTTATATTTTTATATTACAACAACATTCTACAATTGAATTATAACCAAATATATATTTAATAAATGTGTAATCTGATACGAGTTCATCGCGGGAGAGATTCGAGCAGTTATTGAAGAGTTTTTGAGAGATCAAAACAAACTTAGCTTCTTTTATTATTTTTCACACTATACTCTTAGCAAATGACTGATCAGATGAAAACATTTCTATTTTATATTGAATGCGACCTAATTTTCATCATTAAAAAGCTTCTGTAAATGTCTTGAAATTCACAACTTCTTATACACTACAACAAAATTATGTTATAGCGACAGCGTTTAGATGACAGATTTTATTATGACGGATAGTTGCCACTAAATCTGTCGCTTGAAGTCCACGCAGACGCAACTACAATTTTAATTTCTTAACCCTTCTAATCAAAACCCTAACCCTCTCCCTACCTCGCCCTCCCCTCTCCTCTCTCTCCTCCAAAAACCCTCGATAGCGCTTCCCTCCCTTCACCTCCGTCTCTACCAGCAATCCCTCTTCTCCATCTCCACCAGCGTCTACTCCATCGGTGAGGCATCTCCATCCAGTGTCTATCTTCATCGTCTCACCTCCCTCTTATCTATCTCCATGAGTGAGGTATATAAACCCTCTTTTTCTCACAGTTCTCATTTCAAATATCACAACCAACAACCAGCGATCGGACGAAGAACGGGCTATCTCCTCAATTTCTGGATTCGCCCCTTTTCAATTTCTACTCTCCACAGGTTCGATTTTGGTTCTCATTTGGTAGTCTATCCTTTGGTCCTTTTTATCTCGTCATCGAATGAATCACTGGTTCATCATCGATGGAAAGAGTCGACCCGTTTGATCTCGCTATTGTTTTGTACTGATGTTTTGGGTTTCTAGGGTTTTTGATGATTAGTTTGTATCATGGACTCTGTGGTTTGTTTAGATTGTTGGAAATGACACTTTAGTTGCCGCCGTGTTGAAAATTTAGGGATTTTTTTGTTTTGGAGGGTGTTTGTCGTTTGTTCTAAGTAATATATTATGTGATGCATGTAGATGCATCGATATCCTTATGAATATAGATTACGTAAATGATTATGTCCCTATGAGTATAGATTATGTAAATGATTACTGATAAAGGACTCGCTCTAAATCTACACATTTTCCCATTGTCATTAATTTACAGAGCATAAATTAGTTCATCTATCTCATTCCTTGTACCCGATTTCAGTTTGATTTGCAGGAAGCGAATGTCTTTAGAGATATTGGTTTAGATTTCGAGGGAAATCAAAGATGCATTTGAGATATTGAGGTAGAGTAACCCTAAGTACTCTTTCCATCTTTGTTTATTCGTGATGTTACATATATGCTTATATATAATGCTTTTGATCTCGTGGCTTACATGGCTAAACAATGCAATGACATGCAAATCCCATATTTTTAAATGCTACATTTACACTGTAGATGATGCATTGCTCAGTTCCGCCATTGCCAGAAGAATATTAGTGTTTGTAGTGTCTGGAACTTGTTTTTCAGTTAGCAGTCAGACGTTAGTTTGTTTGTACAAGTCATTTGTCAAGCTTTGTCTCCATTTTTTGGCCTTTTGTACTTGCTTTTACAACCTTCTATGAAGTAGATGTTCTCTTTCAGTTTGCATTTTTCATGTTTTCTATTTTCCCCATAGTTTGTAAGTCCGAACAAAGAGACCATATATATTGTCTAACAAAGACGGGAGGACCCAATTGATGTAAGTGAGCATCTGCCTCTATTTGTTACCTATCATTATCGTTTCCCGTCAACGAGTCTTGAGTTGATTGGTTGATTGGGCTTGGTGCGGAGTTGGTCGCACCAACAAATGGTAACTTCCATTTCAGATGTATTAATTCACTCTCAGATGAATTATTTGAACATAAGCTCTTTAATCGACAAGATTACGTAATTGTTTGGAAGAAGCATTGAAGTCATGAAGGATAATTTTTGCCCCTACGTTCTTGCCCTTCACAGTGTTGCATTCTTGGAAGATGATCGTCTGATGAGTTTGACTTGCTCTGGGTTCCCATGGTAGCAAAGGCAGCTGGTAATTTTTCACATGGATATTGAAGTGCGCGATTGCAGGTAGTCTAGGTGTTGAGGAAGAAGAAGGTTACATTGCTTGGTGCTCCTAGCAAGGTCATCGAGGAGGTGGTGGGAGTATTGCTAGCGATCGAGGTGTTGTGGATAAAGAAGGCTTCCTAAAAGTCCATTGAAAAATTGTAAGTACACATTTCCCATAGTCAACAAAAGTTGATCTTGTTTTGCCTGACACTTTACATACATTTCCATCTCAAAGAATTATTTTTGCACAAAATTGGGATCATGATAAATCTCTTCATTATTCTTTCCTATAAAAAACAATGGATTTTGAATGGGGAGTCGGAGCTAAAGCTATTTCCGGGAAGCTTCCTATTTGACGCATGGAATGGCTCAACAAAGCTCTTATCCTGTATTTAACAAGTGTGTGGAATAGCTCAACAAAGCTTCCTATTTATAGAGAGGTTAACTCCATTGCAGATTCTCTTTGGGAGACTTTGGGAGAAGCATCATAGAGAACCTAATGTTCTGAAGGAAGAGTTGATAGAGGATGCTCGCATTGACATAACCCAACTCGGAAATTTGATCAAAGAATGAGAGATGCTTGAAACCAAGGTATTTTGTAATCTTATTTATAAATTGTATGTGAATTATTAAGAATAACTATTAATAATGTAAACAATTGACGTGTGCATTGGCCGCCATCTGTATGACTGGATGCCTAAGAAACAATTGATAAGATCTTTTAATGCAGAGTAACTAATAATATCTACATAAGCTACATGCCACGAAAGGTTGGTTCGGTGCACATCACCTACTAATATTTCATATTTGTATATTTTGGATGAGTTAGATATAGTAACTGTTGACCATAGATTAGTCCCTGTATATGGATTGAATTGCGGTTGGGCACTCATCCCATTTCCCGTACATAAAAAATATGTAAATATACCTATTCCCACCAATAATTGGTTGTAGCGAGAAATAATTCCTCGTCCCATCAGGAAATGGTAGTATAGTGGGTCTGTATCGAGCTATTAGTAATTAGTTATTGAGTTGTAATTGGTTTTAGCAAACTATTACCAATTGTGCATAGGCTCTGTACTTTGCATCTGCAAAATTACCTTAAGTTAGAAATATCCCTTCTCTATTGCATTATATTCCATGTTTTTAATATTGTGGCATAGTTTAGTTAGTCAACTTCGCTCCATATTCCAGATTTTCTGTTGATATGGTCTCCGAGAGTTCTTCAATGGTATTAGGGATGGATGTCGCAAACTAACGTACCATCTCAGGCATTTCTGCTGACTTTGCATATCAATGTCACTCGAATTTGTTGGATCAGCCTTTGTACATGTCCTGCCACAAAGGTTCACCATTGGTTGGTTATATATCAAGGGCAATCCTCAACATCATGGAGACAGATGAACTCTCTCAGATTGAAAACAAACTGTGTCAGAACCGTACTTGTCCTGACTAAACGGTTGATTTTGAATCAACCAATTTGGCATTGAACAATTTTTTGGGATTTGTTTCTTGTAACATGCACCACTTCTGTTGTAGCTCTTGCCATCTTCCGTGTAAGATGACGAAAGCTCCTTGTTGAGGCGTATTGTCATTAATTTTTAAATATATGATAGGAAGAATCCTTCAATGCTCCAAGGGGCCGTGATTTCATGGAGGAAAGATCTGCGGAAATTGTGGTTCCATAAAATGATCAGTTTTTATCAAAGCTCATAGAGTCTTTCTGCTCATACATACGCCAACACTGATGATGAGGAGGGAATTCAAACACTTATCGATGGTGGAGAAACACCATCTACATATATTGACGATGAAATCGTTCCCCTAATTCATCTGCAGAGGTATTGAGTAATGGTTATCTTCAACTGAAAAACTAACGTGATTATATGTCAGTAGGATGATCCTTAAGTTACTAAGTATAGGATACCTGGGCATGCTAGTGCTTGCAATCATCACCGTTATTTGTAAAAATGAAACTGGAATATATGATGCAACCATTATATTCGGAATTGTGTCCTCTCTTACGCATCATTTCCCATGGCGGTAAGAACATCCTTACTTCTACAAGAGAGATTTTGGATCTTTTTGGTATGATCTCGATGTTGAACTACACTATTTAAAATAGCATACAGTTGGATCTATATCTACATCATCACGAGGGGCTCTCTCTATTGTGTAGCTAGTTTGGACATGCGTAAGAAAGTTGTCATACAATAATGTAACAGGAGCCTCTGACCAATGTAAGGATCTGCTTTCAATATAAAAATTCAATACTGTATGGAAGATTTCTTCTTGATCAGAATGTGTTTTGTGCTAAATTTGCAGGTATCCTTTACTCATAGTTGGAGTGAAATCAAGTACACGGCATGAGGCTATTAGATAAGCTCACGTATAACTCACACTCTTTTATATATTTATAATTAAAACTTATGATGATGTTTGTGTCCATCTTTTGCTTATACTTCCATCGTGAATGCTGGCTTTATTATAAAACTTACCACGATGTTTGTGGCGTAATCAAATATATAGTTATGATATTTTCCTCTCTTCATGTGTATATGGGTTATCTTTTATAACAATCTGATTTGTAGATCCAACTTACATGATTCGGGCAATTCCACGCAACGCATCTGACAGTGTCTACTGCACGTTACTTGCCCACAACGTCCACAGATGCGAGGTTGGAATATGTGAAATATGTTATAATTAAAATTTTGCTATACTGAAATATGTGAAACCCAGTTTTGGAGGAATTTGCAAATATAAAAGCCATGTCTAATGTAGTATAATACATCCCTAAAGTGTATGATGTGCAAAGAATGACTTACATTCACTTTTATTTACCATGATAATATTGAATTAGCCTTGGTTATCTTCAAGTTGCAGTATGGTATCATCAGTTATTGGAGTTTGTTTATGATATAATGTTTGATCAAAGAATCTATAGATGTTGTGTATAGTTTGTGTGCATTTTAATTGGAATTATTTGATTTCAATTGGAAGTAATCTAAAGACATCAATCCAAGGTAACAGATTAGAGTGCAAAGCAGATTTTTCTTTCTTTTTTTCAGCCCTTTTTAAAGGAGAGCTATTTTTGTGTGATTTGGATAGGAATGATTTATTACGTGGTACCTCATTTAATCTTGGATGAAAGGGTCAGCATAATTCATCTTCTCTTAGTTGCTAAATTTTGATCAGATTTCATTTTTTTGTTATGATTAGTACTTCAGTGGTTTTGTTGTGTTTATTTTTGCATAAATTATGTTTGGATGCTCATATTTCTTCTTTGAAATCATATTTGGCAGGTTGCTTTGAAGATATTGATTGTCATCTAAAGGATTCTTAAGGAGGGCTCCAAAGGATTCTCAAGGAGGGTTATTCAACCTTAACCATCGTGGAAGATCTTTTAAACATATCACAAAAGGGGCAGATACCATAATTGTCAAATTTTAATATTCTATTCAAATTACTCAATTAATGCTTGGACGCTTATCTACACATATTTTGATGTCTACAAACGTTGGTTAGTAGCGACATTGTTGTAGTAATTTCTTATGGATATTGTTGGTATGCAAAGTTTATATACTAGATGGTTGGATACTCTGCCTCCTATTTTATTATTTTTATTTGCTTTTCAGTGAGAAGTTAACTTTTCCAACTGCAATGGTCGTTAAAAAATTGAATTTCGTCATTGATTGTTTAATTGTTCAAAAGAGGTAGTGAATCTGTCATCAACTAAAGCAGATGGTATTGGCTTGTTTATAAAATTGATCCATATGTAACGATTTTAAGTGACAGTTTTTCTGTTATACAATAATATGGTGACGGATTATCTGTCACCAAAAGCTTTGGCCACGAAGGTTTTGGTGACCTCCCTACGGTGACGGATATCCGTCGCCATACATTAATCTGTCATCTAAACTCACAATTCTGTCATCCTAGGTCCGTCACCAAAAACCTTTTTTGTTGTAGTGTTTATAGTTTTTTTTTACTATATTTTCATTGAATCAGTTATTAACTTTAACTCAAAATTATCTCGGCAACACTTCGTCAACAATATGGAAGTTGATACATATAATGACTTTGAAATTTTGGAGAGACTATATGACGTCAAGAAATATAGAATGTTAGGTCTTTTAAAGGTATTCACCGTGGTTCACTCACGGAATCATTAGCATCTATTGGTATTTATTTTACAGCGAAGAAATATTTCTCGTTCAATTCCATGAGTGGAAATATGCACCATAAAAAATATCTCTTCAAATAGGTAACGAACAAAGATATTGAAAGTTTTCCAATTTTATATTGAATAAGATGACAATATTTCGAAGTATTGCATTTTTTCTATAGGTTGGTTGGATTTCAGAATATTTTAGCGCAAATATAGTCGAGGACTAGTTGTTAAGCCGAGATACTCTATTCATCCATGGTTGTCCACAATAACCTCATCAAAACCTTGATTATGGTGCCTACGTAATGAAGATGATGGATCTACTATGCGAAGAGAGTGCGAATCTTGAATATGAATACACATAGGTTTGGAGCTGAAATAACGCATACCATCTTAACTGCTAGCCACGTTAAGAATGCTAGTATACCTTAAGTTATATGCATAAACTCATTTTTTAGTAACAATTTAATACCCGGTACACTTTCTGAATTTTTTGAGATGGAACGATAGTTTGAAATTAATGTTTATTTTGATGGATGTTTATCATAGTGTGAAATAATTTGATACAAGAACATATCAGCATTAATTGAGTTTTTACAATGAGATTTAGTTAAATGCGTGTAATAAACATAAAAATGATGTGTGAAACGGTTCAAAGCTACTTGATACATTAGCTCCTTCAACCGAGGTAACAATTTAAAGCAAAGTAAACGTTCAATAATTTGATATGGCACGATAGTTTGAATTTTGATATTGATTTTTATAGCTAAGTTCATGACAGTTTCGAACTATTTGATACAATAACACGACAACATTGAGATTTTACATTGAGATTTATTCAAAGGTTGTAATTCTGCTAACAAAAAGTTTATGTTACATGTTAACTATCCAGAAATACAAATGGGGTTATGAACATAAAAATGATCTATTTATAATATATTTTGTTGACTTCAACTACAATTATAGAGCTGGTATGATAGAAGAGATAATGCCGATGATGCTAAAATTATAACAAATGAAATAAGAACATCTTAGTGATACTTGAATTTGACATTCTCGATATAGATCGAGTTTCATATTTAAGGATAAAGATCTTACAAAAATAAAAGACGAGATGTATTATAAACATGCAGTTGGATTACAAAATCTGAATCATGCAAGTTGTACAGTCATTATACCATGATAGAACAATGAGATGGCCCTTCATAAGATTGGATGATTATCATCTTTCGATGGTATCATAATAGAAATGGCAATAAATTGCACCACAGTGAGTTTGATATAGCTAAATTTTGGTAATATATCATTTGTAAAATGATGTTGTCGGTTGACCATTATCTACTCTCTATTAAATTCAATTGAAATGAATCGTGGCTTGAATAAACTCCATTTGGATTAAAATATTGGTTACTTAAACTTTAAGTAATTGAGATGCAAAGAGTAACAGCACGACAAATGAAAAATTGTGAAATTTCCTATAGAGAAGAGCAACACCAACACACAAGACTTAATACATAGATAACTAGAAAATAGAGGCAGTAGTACAAATGTTTAAACTGGAATCTAAAATATGAACAGTATTACATCTGACAATATTACACAAAAAGGAAATGAATATAAGAACATGTCTTAACAAGTTCTGAAGGTTTCCCTTACAGGCAGTTATGTTATATACAGCTCGGGTTGGGATAATCTCTACCCACCTTGACAAGTAATCAATCGCCAACAAGATGTACTCATGTCATTGGCTATTGGGAAAGGAGACCATAAAATATATATCCCATGCGTGCAAAACATCAAGAAAATCACTAGCTGCATGGGCATCTCATCTCTATATCCAACAGTCACTCCCATCCGCTGACAGATCGGGTACGACCGTACATAATCAATGTCATCTCTGAATAGGGTCGGCAAATGAAACCTACATTGGAGTACTTTGTGTGCAGTTCTCTTTCCCGAATGGTGTCCTCCAGCCTCGAGAAAATGACAATACGTGAGAACACTGTGGTATTCCTTGTGAAGACTATACCTTCTCTAGACAAAATTCGGTCCTTCAAAGCAAAGGGACAGATCCTCCCAATGGTATATCCTCGAATTCGACTTGAGTTGGTCAATACTGCTCCTAGTTCAACCATGGAGACCTTCTTGGGAGACAAGATATTTCACCATGTTGGCATACCACATGAGTGGGCCAATAACACAATTTGACTCGTCTGGGAAGGTCTCTCTAATATGCTTAATGTCAGGAGAATCCTTCTACTCAATTCGAGAAAAGTGATCAGCCACAAAATTCTTCACTCCAGGTCTATCCTTAATCTCCAAATCAAACTCACAGAGTATCAAAATCAACCTAAGAAGACGCACCTTCACATCCTTCTTTTCTATTAGGTGCTGAATGGTTGTGTGACCTATAAAAATCATCACCTTAGATCCCAAAATATACGACATGAACTTCCTGAGGATCCATACTCCAACGAGCATTTCTTTTTTGATCGCGGTATAGTTCTTCTGTGCTTGGTCTAAAACTTTACTCGCATAATGGTTTGCAAACAGAATCCCTTCTCTCCTCTGTCCTAACATAACTCCTATGGCAAAATCTAACACATCAATCATGATCTCAAAGGGAAGAGACCAGTCTGGAGCTTGTAAGATCGCCGAATCACAAATTTTCCTTTTCAAGAGCTCAAAGACCTCCATACACTTGTGATCTACAATGAACTCGGTATCTTTTTCTAAGAGCCTCGTCAGTGGGCATGCAATTCTTTGAGAAATCATGAATAAATCTTCTGGAAAATCCAGCATGTCCTAAGAAAGACCTCAATGACTTTACATTGGTTGGTGAATCAAGTTTCCTTGATCACATCCACATTGGCAGGGTCATCATCAATTCCCTTTTTGAAGATGACATGCCCCAACACGATACCCTCCAGCACCATGAAATGACTTTTCTCCGAGGAGAGTAACGAATTTACCTTTCTACACCTCTTGGGAACACGGTACAAGTGCGCTAAACATGTATCAAAAGAATCACCATGGACTGAGAAGTCATCCATGATGAGCTCTAAGCAATCTCCCACCATCTCGACAAATACGATGATCATGCACCACTGAAATGTGCATGGGGCATTGCAGAGCTCAAATGGCATGCGTCTGAATGCGTAAGTGCTAAATGGAAAAATGAATGTGTTCTTTTCCTGATCCTCATGGGCTATGGCTACCTGATTATAGCCCGAGTATCCATCAAGAAAATAAAAGAACACTTTTCATGCTAGTCTCTCGAAAATTTGATCAATGAATGACAAGGGAAATGGTCTTTTTTTATCGTGAATTCATGCGCATGTAGTTGACACAGACACGTCACGACGTGGGTACTCGTGTCGTGATCTCTACATCATCCTCATTGGCGACCATCTGAATCCTGACTTCTTCGGGACAACATGAAGTGGGGCCACCCACTTTGGGTCAAAAATGGAGTATATGAATACTGTTTTACACCACTTCTCGATTTCTTTCTTTACTACTTCCTGAAGATTAGGGTTAAGTCTCCTCTGAAACTCACTGGAAGGTCTCACATTGTCTTCATAAATATGTGATGCGAGCAAAGAGCGGGGATAATCCCCATGAGATATGGCACTGTCCAATCTAGTCTTGTGGTTCTCCTCTGAGGCATCTAAGAGCCTAGACTCCTATGGTTGATAGAACTTAACGTAAATTATAACATAAATCGGTAGATTGTAAAAAGTATTTATATATTATCTAATGGAAATGTGTTTTATCTAAAAGGTCGAAAGCATATAACCTTTGGAGATCAAATTATTGAATAATTTCAATTTGTGTAAGGCTATCAATATAAGTATATTATATCAAAATCTTTTTATTAGTAAGAAATAGCTAGATGGTTTAGGGATCATAGATATTGATATTAATTTTTTTTTGAAAATATGCAGACTGGAAAACTTGAAACGGAAAAGATATACTTTCAAATGGATTCAATAAAGTAGATCTTCACATAAAATTTGTATTATGAAAATTCTTTTGTAATTAGTAAATGGATTAAGTATTATAGATTATAAAACAAGGATATTGTCCAATTTCAAAATCTTTTGTAACTACATAACAGACTAGTTAAAATGTCTGCGAGATTTGTATTTGGAAAAATACATCAAACTGTAAGATGTGACATAGTTTGTACATTAGTAATAAAAAAGGTATGTGGGTTGAAGATTTTGTATTTGTTACATTCATCTTAGAGAAATGGAAAAACTAAGAAAGATGGATACTTGCATCGATGAACGCTTCGAATTCCTCCCACTATATAGACATCTGACACATATCCACTTGCTTTGCATGGGAAAAGTATTAAGATGGTAGTAAAAAATTTGAAGACGATTTAGAACATAAACTGCAAAAAATAGATAACTTCTAACTCCTACATATTCAAAATGAAATAATAAGTTTTGACCTCTTCTTCAAATTCTCTAGACTGGTCTTCAAATCTATATTGTTGGCAAATATGATCTTGCATTGTGATGTTGATCAAAGCATTGTTCTCGTCTCCAGAATCGAATGGATGAGATGTCAGATATGTCATTGTGAGGAATATGCAAACAATCTCTTGTATTGTGCTTTCTGATTCCTTTTGGGAAAGGAAAAATGGAAAGACGAAGAATGCTTAATTAGGAAAGTAATGAAACACTAGTTAAACGAGATTTTGTTAATTTCATTTTTTATGGGATATTGTTTGGTTGATAAACAGTTTTGGGAAGAATTAGTGGTTTTCATGAGAATTATGGATAGAAACTATGGGATGATCCAATGAATCATAATATTGACCTTCCTTAGGGATGGAAGGACCAAATCCAATTGGAAGTATATCCATGTGTGTGTATGCATGTATGCATGTGTATCTTGTGGGTGTGAATTGTATTTTAGATGGGATGAATGCATTTTTTTATTAATTTTATATTATTATTATTTTCATGTTCTATATTTTTTTAATATAGATCTAATGTGCATGAGATAGGTTTGTTGAGTAGGAGATTCATGTGAGTGTCGGATATCGATGTTTGCGACATTCTGAAAGGTGAGGCGTCTCAACAACTCCAGTAACACTCATACCCTCGTGAATTATGCACAAGAAGGGACGTTGAATCGTGCAATCGTCAATTAATAAATGCAAATACAAATTTGGATAAACAATATAGATAGAAACTGCAAAATCATAGTACATGGAAAACCTCCAAGGAACTTCCTCTCTACTCTTTCTACAAAGCTTCATTCCACTATTCATGCTGTGTTAAATAAAGTATGACATCATGTATAAGCTTCCATTATTTGGACAATCATCTATAACGATTTTATCTTCCAGGAAGAAATGAACCCACATATTAAGGCCCTCAAGTGCTTAAGTACTGCAGTAAAGAAAGTATTGTCAATATATAATTAAAAAAACCAATTACCTTTGCCTGTTGGTATCTTTTTTTTTAAATATTTAACTTGTTGATTGTTCAATTAGTTTTTTTAAAAGTGCATTTTTTTTATCTGCTTTATCAAGTTTAAAAAATTCGTTAAATTATACATTCTCATATATTCTTACACTTATTTCATTAGATCAACAAAAGTGACAAGTAAAACAATTGCCACTGAGGTGGGGAAGATAGAGTACCTTAACAGTACTAATTACGAATTATGGAGTAGAAAGATCTACTCTGGCCTGCTGCACGATAGCATACACTCCATCATAGATAAACCTGGCCCAATCTTATCTGAGAATCCAACTGTGGATGAAATTAGGGCCCGTGAATAGTGGGAGAAAATAGATAATAGGGCTAGGAGCTTTATGCTGACCCACATGGATCTGAACCTGATTCGGGTCTTTGAGACCTGCGAATCAACTTACGAGCTCTGGACCGCGGTCAAGGAGAAATATCACTCCAAATCCGAAGTGAGCGTCCAGCTTCTTCTACACAAGTACAACTCGTGTAAAATGAAGGAATCTGAAAGTGTCCTCGAGCACGTGAACAAGATGATCGTGATGGCCAAGGATCTTGCGGCTGCTGATTGCGCAATTCCGGAGAGGATGCAGATCGCAACCATACTAGGAAGTCTCCCTCCGTCATTCGACATGGTTGCCACATCTCTGAGAATGAACAGCAACATTAAGTCTGTGACGGACCTACCTGCACAGCTGGCGATTGAGCAGGACCTCTCCAAACAAAGATCAAAAGCTGAGATCTTTAAGGTCGAGGAAGAAGAAGAAGCAAATGCTGTGCACGCAAAGAAAAGACTAGGCCCCTCCAAGGCGAATTTCAAGGAAAAGAGTGGGAAATACCCACGCGGCTCTTGCTACGATTGTGGCAAATATGTCCATTTCAAGGTTAATTGCCCCAACAAGAAGAAGCCGGAAAATTCTAAAGTGCCTGAAAACAAAGGCAAGAAGAAAATGGAATTCGCGGCAGTCGTGGAATGCAACTCCGTCATCACGGACAGTGATGGATGGTGGATCGACTCTGGAGCAACCAGACACATCGCCAAGACGAAGGAAGGCCTGCTGGACTTCAAGGAGCTGAGCAAAGGCGAACAGAGGATCTTCATGGGGAACAACACCTACCTGGACGTGGAAGGTGTTGGGACATACAGACTTGACCTGGGAGATAGTATTATGGTACTGAATGATGTACTATATGCTCCAGGGATACATCAGAACCTGATATCTGTCCCAGTGCTGCTCAAGAAAGACTTCGAAGTTAGATTTTATAATAAGCGTGTCTCAATAGGCAAGAATAAGAAGGTCTATGCGATGGGAAAGTTTGTGCCCGAGCATGACCTGTTCTGTCTTCCTGTAATAACTTCTAGTGAATCAATGAATGTCTCTTCTGATTGTTCCTTGTGTTGTTTGTCTGATTATGACTTGTGGCACATGCGACTGGGTCATCCAGGAAATTCTAAAATGGATCAAATGATTAAGGTAAATTTGTTGCCTAAAATCACGGGTGCAAGGACATTGCCCTGCGAACACTGTCTGATCGGTAAAATGACGAGAAAACCCTTCTCAATCGGAATTCGGTCAACAGAGTTACTAGGTTTGATCCATTCAGACATATGTGGACCACTGAGCGTCAGCACACATAGAAATAAGGATTACTTTATAACATTAATTGATGACTACTCTAAGTTCTCCTATGTCTATCTCTTAGGAAGAAAGTCAGAAGCACTTGAAACATTTAAGAGATATAAGACAGAAGTGGAGACAAAATTAGGAAAACCAATCAAGACTCTTAGGACAGATAGAGGTGGGGAATATACCTTAAAGGAATTTGAGGATTATTACATTCAAGCAGGCATTTGTAGGCAGACTACAATGCCATATACACCACAACAGAATGGTGTAGCAGAAAGAAAGAACCGAACTTTGATGAATGCAGTAAGGTGTATGCTTTCACACTCGGGACTCTCCAAGAAATTCTGGGGAGAGGCAGTGTTGACGGTATACTATATACAGAACATGATTCCCACCAAGTCCGTAGAATCAACGCCATATGAAATATGTAATGGCAGAAAGCCTGAGTTGGGCCATCTCCGGAAATGGGGATGTATAGCGCATGTTCTGGTACCGAGTCAGCTTAGAGACAAGCTAGACTTCAGGACATTAAAGTGCAAGTTTATCGGGTATAGTGATAATTCTAAAGGATATAGGTTCTTCCATGAAACTAAAGGTCTGATCGAAAGTCGTGATGCTACTTTCCTTGAAATTCATCAAGGAAAGGAGCATGAATTAGAGGAATCAGATCCTTTGATTGTCTTACAAGACAATGAAGACGATTTAAGCATTAAACAAGAACTTGAGGATGATATCGATCATCCAAATATAGAGAATGAACCTATGGAACATGATGATCCTTTAGAGGAAGTGGGTGGACCCACACAACCCACGAGTATAATCGGCAACAAGAGACCTAGAACACGACCCGCATGGATGGAAGATTACCATTTCTATGGATGTGAGGCGTCGTGCTACACTGTGGATGAGGATGTCGCGGATTGTACAGATCACATATCCTTTAATGAAGCTATGGCTTCATCTGAGTCGGAATCTTGGTCGGCCGACATGAGAGATGAGTTGGACTCAATCGAGCGAAACGGTGTTTGGGAATTATGTGATTTGCTAGAAGGTAGGTAATCCATAGGATGTAAGTGGGTATTCAAGAAAAAGTACCGAGTTGACGGTACTGTTGATAAATACAAAGCCACATTAGTTACCAAGGGTTATACTCAGCAAGCTGGAATAGATTTCCAGGAAACCTACTCTCCAGTGGCTAAGTTTGCATCCATTCGATGATCTTAGCCATAGTCGCATATATGGATTTGGAATTATTCCAAATGGATGTGAAGACGGCCTTCCTTAATGGAGAATTGAGGGAGGAGATTTATATGCGACAACCTGACGGATCTCAGGTTGAAGGTCAGGAGAAAAAGGTTTACAGGTTAAGAAAGTCATTATATGGCTTAAAGCAGTCCTCACGGCAATGGTATCTCAAATTTCATGAGAAAGTTATTCAATTTGGATTTGTTTCAAATAAATTGGATAACTGTGTGTATGTCATGAAGAGTGGGAGCAGGTTTGCAATCATGTCATTGTATGTAGATGACATTCTGCTTGCAGGTAATGACATACAAATGCTCAATAAAATCAAGCAAAAATTGAGCAAGGAATTTGAGATGAAGGACATGGGCGAAGCATCCTATGTTCTTGGAATTCAAATAAACAGAGACAGGGACTCAAGGACATTGAGCCTTAGTCAGGAAAGATATTTGCATACTGTATTAAGGAGATTTGGAATGCAGAATAGCACTCCAGCTCCAACACCACTTGTGATGGGAAAGAGACTCAGTAAGAGTCAGTGTCCCGGAAAGGGGCAAAAACCTTTAGATGTACCATATGCACAAGCGGTAGGAAGTTTAATGTATGCAATGATGTGTACTCGACCTGATTTATCTTATTCAGTAAGTTTAGTCAGTAGATATCAAAGTAATCTCGGTCCAGCACATTGGGAAGCTGTAAAGAGGATTCTTCGATATCTGAAAGGAACAGTACATCTGAAACTTGTATATCAAGCAGAATCGCTTGAAGTGGTAGGCTACTCCGATGCCGATTTCGGAGGGGATGTAGATGATAGAAAATCTACATCAGGTTACATGTTCATGTTTGGTGGTGCAGTTGTTTCTTGGGATAGCAAGAAACAAGGATGTGTATCTCGACATACACAGGAAGCTGAGTACATTGCATGTAGCATGACCACCACTCATGCTGTGTGGATCAGACGTTTTCTAGAGAATCTAAGCCTTGAATTGGTCAAAGGACCAATTGAAATGTATTGTGACAATCAAGTTGCGATTAGCTTGATCAATAGTGGGGCTAATAGTTCTAAAGGAAAACACATTGAGATCCAATATCACTATATACAAGGTATAGTGGCGAAGCAAGAAATTACGGTAACCTATATACCTACCAGTGACATGTTGGCCGATTCCCTTACCAAGGGAATAACAGCAGGAATATACATTAAACATGTTTGTTTAATGGGACTCAGGAATGTATGAGTCGAGGAAGAGGTTTCATAGATAATGATCCTCACATGATAAATCTCCATGTATATACTACACGAATAGTGGGAGTTTATATATCTTTGACCACTACGGTCAAGTGGGAGATGTTAGAACGATTCTCGCGCGGAATGACCGAGTGGTAAAAAAAACGTATAATAATAGACGTTAGGTGTTAAAAAAATAGGACTTTGGTGCACAGAAAATGTCACGTCGTTCGTTTTTTTAATAGACAATACACGTGATAGGAAAGGGCAAAAAAGGGAATATACCAAAAAAAAGTTTGCAGCACTAGGGTTACATGTATGTAAAAAAGACAGCTGCGTTAGGGTTTACGGACTCAAAAGTTCGGAGGGCGGCAGCAGCAAACACGATCGGTCCCAGATTGTGATACAATGGCGGTTGCGGCGAGCAGTGGCGATCGGTCCCAGATTGAAGCTCTGATACCAGTCTTGGAGTCGATCCCAGGTACGACGTTCCTCTTGTGCGAGAAAGCGAGAGAGGTATAGAGAGGGAGAGAGGGAGAGAATGAAAGGCGGCTCCCTATGGCGAGAGTTGTTCTCGGATGAGCTTACATGGCTTCATAGATTTAGAACAAGGCTTAAAACAGTTCATAAAATTGAAAAAGTATTCAGAGCACTTGATCACACTCAAGAGATTGAGAGTTTAAATATATAAAATTAGATTGAATAGTGGATCATTGTTCTTCATTAAGACGAATATGTGCAACACAATCAGGGCCATCTCCGAGGGTAGTTTCCGAGTGCAATGGTTTATGGTCCATCAACTTTAGGGGCTTTTTTTACATGTATTCAGTCTTTAGTTTAGTAGAAAATAGTATATGCCCTAATGAGGCCTTGTAGAATCGAATTTTTACAGTAAAACAACGCACCGAAAAATGAGTCTGTGTGGAATCGAATTTTTCGATTAAACACCTCGTTGAAAAATGAGCTCTTATGGAATCAATTTTTCGATGAACAACTCATCAAAAAATGTTATCGAATTTTCAGTGAACAACTCGATGCTAAAGTCCAAAAATTAATGAATTATATAAGGGTACATTGTTCATCGAAATATGTTATAATAACCCTTTTTTCTTTTGCATGGGGCCCATGAAATGTTATGGACGACGCTGAACATAATGCTTTCCTTAGTTTTAACTTTATTTTTTACTTAGATAATGGTAGTACACGTGGGTTATGCTATTGACTAAACGAGGCAATAACTTTGCATTGTCAAATTTGATCGTTAAGATCTTCCCTTTTTGGATTTCGAAATGGGATTTGGGGTTGTTATTCTTAGCAATGTTATGCGTGTACCTATTAGATAATTCTAACTATTTATGAGATGGGGTTGATGGGGCTGCCCCCAGGGAGCAATCAACATGGCTGCCTCGCCTCATTTTTTAGTAATTTTTTTTATTTTTTTGAAAATTATCATCATGTATATTCGTCCATATATCACTCCTATATGTCATTCGAATTTCGTCAGAAACAGAGACTCCTACGGCCTTCATCTAGACAGGATCGATTTAAAAAATCCTGCAACCGTTAAAAAAATGACGTCTGGATGAAGGCCGTAGGAGTCGATGCTTCTGACGAAATTCGAATGGCATATAGGAGGGATATAGGGATGAATATACATGGTGATATTTTTCCAAAAATAAAAAATAAAAAGAATCGCGAAAAATGGGGTGGGGGCAGCCCCATTTTCCCTTGTGAGATTGTAGTGGAAAATATAGTGTTTATACCCTTCTTGAAATGAGAAGAATAATCGTGACCTTGCTTTTTTTTATATCACGGGTAGGCCTTATGCATGTTATTCTATTTTTTAAAATGAATGACACATGTTATCTATAAGGAGAAATCCAATTATATGTACTGACATTTAAAAAAAGAGAGAGGAAATGACGTGAACGTATTGCCATTGAAATTGTGATCAATACTTATGTTCACACGTTATGTTTATCATATAGGGAGATTGCCTTGATCTTTATCAACTGAAGGAGGTTTTCTTCTATTTGAAAATAAGGTATGTAATGTTGATCGATGGACTATTAAATAAAAAATTTATGAATCATACCTTGCAAAATCTAGCAATATTAGAATTATTAGTGCACTCTTTTACCGTTGTTTACTCATGTCAATATCGTTTTGCAACTTACATAATGATTTCCATGATTAATGCATACTCGAGCATTCTATTTAACTATTGGATTACGAATATAAATGTTCACATGTACATATAGTTGTTCCTTTTGAAGTACATATCAACGTGAACAAGTGTCTATGGAATGATTTTGGGCTCCTAAATTTATGAATAGGCGGAATTTACTAGGGATGCAAATGATTACGATATATCCTCCGATCCGTCACCGTATCCATTTTATAAAGATTTTGACATCTGTATTCGTATCTGTTTTAAAACGGATACGGATATAGATATCATTTTGATATCCGCAAACATCTGTATCCGTATATCCATTAATATAGTCATAGATTTATTTGTAACCATATATAACATAATTCTATACCTTCTTTTACCATATTTGTATAATTTTTACGATACAAATACATTTAATAAGTTTATATCACGTGTTTTCCATCCAATTTGTATATATTTAAGTCGATTCTATCGAATATTTCTAACATTACTCGTATGTGATCAATATTCGTTTACATCTGTATCTGTTTTTTAAGGATATGGTAAGATAGTTTTAATATCCGTCAATATATGTCCACATATGTACTCGTATTCAAAAATGGATAAGGATACGGTAATGCCTATATCTGTATCTGTATCCATTCGTATGCATTCCTAGAATTTACGTTTGACATGGTAAGAGAAAGTTGTCATATTTTATATATACAATTGAATGATGTAAAGAAATAAGACTAGTAGATATGTAGAAGTTTATTTTGACACCTGAACTACTAGTGGCGGAGTAGTTATGATTTATGATTCATGATTTGGTCAAAATAAAGACATACATGGTCGGGTACCTTACGGACGGTGATTTCCGTATACGACCGCTTGCAGATAGATATATCTGCACCGCTCCACTTGCTCTTTATTACCAGTAATGCAACTTAGTTGATGTCCAGACTAATGAAGGCAACAATAGAGAACCTCAAGAAAAAAGAAATCAGTAGGGGTGAGGTGGGCCCTATCTAAGTATAGATGGGATCATCTATTCCCTCCACAAAGGCACCCGGTCCGGATGGTTTCAACGCCGCCTTTTTGAAGCGACACCGGGCTTTGGTGGAGAACGAAGTGTACCTTGCTATGGATTTCCTACATAAAGGTGGAAGCATGGTTCATCAGGTCAACCACACTTTCATAACTTTGGTGCCTAAGGTCCCCTCCCCGAGTGGGATTGGGGATTTTCGTCCCATTTCGTGTTGCAACTTAATATATAAACTCTTCGCCAAAATGGCCTCTCACCATGGGGCAGTGCTCCCGCACTTGATCTCCTTAATCAATCGACGTTTATCAGAGGTAGGTCCATTGGGGATAATATTAGACTCGCCAACGAACTTTTGTGGGGCTTCAACATACGTCCATGTCCACATAAGGCTTGTCTAAAGATTGACCTCGCTAAAGCATTCGACTCTATACAACACTCCTTCATCCTTGATGCCATTGTATCATGAATTTTGAGAACAAGTAGATCGACTGGATTGCGACGTGCATCATAACATCATCTTTCTCGTTACTTGTTAATGGCTCCACGCATGGCCTCTTCGGGGGGGCTCGTGGTCTGCGACAGGGAGACCCCTTAAGCCCTCTGCTCTTCACCTTGGGAATGGAGTTCCTCACCAGCCTTTTGGATCTCGTGGTAGCAAAGGGTCGCCTGGCGCCCATGGGGGGAGGCTGCCTCTCCACTCCAACTCACCTTATATACGCTGATGATCTTCTCCTATTCACCAAGGGCACGGTCAACGCCCTTCATGAGGTCGGGTATATACTATCCTCCTTCCACTCCTTCTCGGTGCTAAAGCTCGATATAAGGAAGAGTAAACTTTTTCGTCCGAAGTACTTTGTAGAAGGGCATGTTGCTATGTCGTATCTTGCGATGCCTAGGCAGTCACTGCCGGCCTCCTACCTGGGACTCCCTCTTACCTCCACATCTGGCCATAGCGAGGATTCTCGGATGTTGGAGGATAGGATTCGTGCAATATTGAGTGGATGGAAGGTGAAAGCACTCTCGTTAGCAGGACGCCTACAGTTGTTGCAGTCAGTGATACCTGACATTACCATTTTTTGGGAAAAATGGGAGGCTACTGCCCTCCCGCGCAATCCATAAGATTGAGCGACTCTGCGCTAATTTCCTCTGGGGAAAGATCAACATGATATCGTGTGGCGTACGGTGTGCCTGCCCAAGCAAGAGGGAGGTCTTGGGCTCAGATCTTTGGCAACCTTGCGCGATGCATTGGTGGTTTCTTGGGACTGGAGGCTCCTCTCGTTTAATTCCTCTAATTGGGCACATTATATGCGACAGAAATGCCTCTCTAATGGTTCTTTTTGGGAAACAGCTCCTACCAGTAGAAGCACACGCATCTGGAATGGGATTTTGAAAGTTAGGCCCATATCGCAGGGTGTCATCACCGGTAACGCCCCGCCTTTCGAGTGGTCCCTGGACCCGAAGGGGTTCTCTTTTTCCGGGGTTGTGGATTTGCTACACCACAGGGTAAACACCCAGCCTTGGGCCCCTCTTGTTTGGGATAAGGGTACACCACCTAAGTTTTCATGTACTCTTTATAGAGCGGTAATGGGACGCCTACCTTCCACAGACAATCTTGTCAACTTTGGAATTTGCATGCAATCCTTATGCTACCTTTGCTCAAGGGAATTAGAATCGCATCAGCACCTCCTCTTCTCTTGCCCAACGGCTTCTGCGATTTGGGAGGGAGCCTGTGCGGTATTAACCTTGCCTCTACCGACGCTAATTTCAATCCGTGCTACTTTGGACTGGATACATGTTATCCCAACGGGGACATTACGCGATAGAATGACTTGTTTGCTTGTACCACTGTATGGTATATTTGGAACGAAAAGAATTATAGATGGGCTCAAGGTATGACCCGGACGGTCGATAAGTTAGTGGATCTGATTGTACAATCAACAATCCTTTTGAGGATGCAATTCTTGACCTCGTTTTTGTTCCCCGAGGGACAAGAAACCCCTCCGCCATTGGTCATTGGTTGGAGATTTTTGTTGCTTTACTGCCAAATTGTAACTCTTTCTTATAGTTAATAAACATATTACTTACTTATAAAAAAAACTATAGGTAATAAAGTATACTTCCCGAGGAACATATATGTGCAGTGTGCCCACTTACACACATACATACGTATGTGATTTAAGAGAGTTATTTAGTGGTAAATTATTCTATATGCATATTTAGTACTTTCTACCTTGTATGGAGTTTTTGACAATACTATGATTTCCAAGTATTAATTATCATCAACACTTGCAAAGAATGCTAAATAATTACGTAACATTAAATCTTTTTTTATATGTATGATGTCCTTTCTTTAATGTTACATATTTAGTCGTAAGACTACCTTGTAGAATCAGGCACTACATGTAGTGCAACAGTTGTCCAGTGATCGTGATTTATTGGATTATCATGGTTCAAGGAAGATAACTGCATTCTGTTACTCGTATTTCTTTTTAGTGTAATGAATTCTTAGTCCTCATAGGACTTGTTGATTATCTACTATTATCTATTGTTAGACTAAAAGCTTGCTTTTAGCTTATTTAATCACTACACAATTAAATACCATGTAAGGATGACTCTTTAATGATCATCATGTTGCTTCCCGTGGTTTGGAGAAATAAGTTTTACAATGCTTCTGTTATTTATCATATTTTCGTAACTCGAATGTGACAATACTATTGTCATGATTGATTAGAATCCATCTAAATAGTCCCGAATTACCTAATTAAAGACTTCAAAGGGCTTAAGAGTTGTTTATACAGAGTAATTAAGATTTAAAAGTAGTTGAGGGTCATATTAGAAACATATAGTTTCAACAAAAAAACAGTCGAATTACAAATAATTAGTTAACTAATAGGAAACTTGTTCATTTAATTTTGAAAAATTATTAGACAGTAATGTTGAAAACATGATAAATCAAGCATATATTAAACAGTAATCAAACGGATTCCAATAGATTGACAGATCAATATTACATATTATTAAGATTAATAACGTGCAAATCCAATCCATTATCCGATTACAATAAGCAAACCAGAACCGATTAATCAGACGGAAACAAACAAATGGGCGTGATCGGGAAAGCAATAAAGAAATTGCGGCAAACAAAATACAAGAAAGATAAGGTTAGATATCACCGAGGCGTCCATGGAATGGACTGTCCTTAGAGAGGATTTCACCCTCACAATACCGGTGCGTTGGGTACTGGCGATCCACTCCCAGGATACGACGGTTCACATCGTCGTCCGCGCACACCGACGAGACCGTCCTCAAAAGCACCTCCGAGAACTTGCAGCCGAGAAGAAACAGGTCGCAGACGCGAGAGAGAGAGAGAGAGAGTGACGGCGGGTGGAGATTTCTTGCGAGTGAAGAAAAACGGCGTCGAGTGGGGGATATAAAAAGAAGGGCTCGCGTGCCCTAACGCGCAGTCCCTTCGGTTTCCGAAAACGCCCCTCAACGGTCGTGTCCTTTCGGATTCCAAAACTGCGGCTAAGTCGAGCCGTTTGGATCAAGTCCGATTCCCAATGTGATCGCGATTAAATTAATTTGTCTGATTAATTTAATCGATCAGCCAAATGAAACCCGCAGCAAAAGTATCGAGATCCGAGATCCGAATTGACTCTCCCGAGCCGGAGCCGGAGAAGGAGACAGAGCGGAACGCGCGCGCGCGTGTGGTCCTCCATTCCTTCTCTCTACTATTGCTACAAGAGCTTGGTGTGTGGACTCATATATAAGTACACCAAAAGTTTAGATCTCTAAGGTATTGTACTAAACTTCCATCCAAACTCAACCGTGTTTCAAATTTGGGAATTCCCAACTTTCCCTCCAAACCATTTGGTTTCCCAATTGAAACCAAATTAATGACAATTGTAATTAATAGGTTTTCCAATTAAAACCTAAATACAAATTTTAATACAACAATCCCTCACGAATTCACCAATTTGAAAAAGAGATTCAAAAGGAATTAAGAGACTTCTTTCGGCTGCCCACACTTTGCTTTCAGTAAAGGTACCTTCTGGTTTGAACCTCTACCTAAGTTTACTACTTTCACTTTAACAGGAACGAAGTGAACTACGTCTTGAACTTCAGACCTTGGTGTTAAAGTATACGGTAGAAACAACAAAGCGTTGTTCTTGGTGCAATATTCAGGGTTGGTGCTCTTAAAGGTCATGCACCCTTATCCTGTTTCATGAGTGTGTTCAGCAAAGACCCTCTTCCTTTAACTGCGGCCCATAGTAACACTCACATAGGTGGCGTGTTCCAAGGATGCACTGCTAACATCCTGCCCAAAGGCTTGAACCCATTCAGAGCCTATGCTCTTCCTAAACTTGCAGCTTAAATGGCACTTAGGCTTCCAGGGATAAGACACTCATGCTTACGCATTAAAATTAGAGTGTCAACCAGTTCTTCAAACAGCTTGTTATTACCACATTGAACCTACTTTGTGGGATCTACACTCAGATAGGTTAGGTTGCTACTGTAGAGGAACTCCCAATGGGTCTCAGTCCCATCCCAAGCCTAGACTTTAGGACTAAAGATCTATCAAGTCCCTTAGTCAACGGATCTGCCGTGTTGTCTTTTGATCCAACAAAATCCACAGCCAACACTCCTTGAGACACCAAATCCCTTAAAGTCTTAAGTCTGATTTGTATGTGCCTCCTTATTTTCTGATTGAACTTTGAACTCTTGATCTTGGCAATTGTGGTCATATTATCACAATGTACCGAGATCGCAGGAACAGGCTGACCTACCATGGGAATTTCAGATAGAAATTCCCTTAGCCATTCAACCTCAATTCCAGTGGTGTCCAAAGCACACAGCTCGACCTCAAAAGTGGATCGAGCTAGAATGGTCTGTTTCACAGACCTCCAGGAAACTGCACCGCCTCCAAGGGTAAATACATACCCTGTGACACCATTACTCCCAGACTCCTCTATTTTCCTTATCCAGCTTGCATCACAGTATGTTTCTAATACAGATGGATGTCTACCATGATGCAAACAAAGGGAAATAGTTCCCTTCAAGTACTTCAGTACCCGATCCAGAGCCTCCCAGTGAGTACGGTCAGGACAGCTAGTGTATCTACTCAGCTTTGCAATCGAGAATGAAATATCAGGTCTCATGCAATTTGCAAGATACATTAAACTTCCTATCACTTGTGAATACCTTAGCTGGGCTACAGGTACTCCACTTTTATTCTTAAACAGCGTTTTGGATGAATCAAAAGGAGTGCTTACAGCTTTGCAATCTTGATATCCAAATTTCTCAAGTACCTTCTCAACATAGTGAGATTGAGAAATTACAATCCCATCAACTGACCTTGTCAGTTTGAGACCCAAGATCACATCAGCAACACCCATTCCCTTCATCTCAAACTTGCTACTCAAGAAAGCCTTAGTCTCATTAATAATCCTCATATGTGATCCGAACAACAATATGTCATCAACATATAGGCACAAGACAATACACTCATCACCTTTCACTTTGGAATAGACACACTTGTCGGATTCATGAACCTTAAAGTCACATGACAAAATAGTCTTGTTAAATTTTCCATGCCACTGCTTTGGTGCTTGTTTCAATCCGTAAAGGGATTTGACAAGCTTGCAAACCTTTCCCTCATTTCCAGGAGTCACAAGCCCATCCGGTTGATCCATATAGATCTCTTCCTCAAGATCGCCATGCAAGAAGGCGGTCTTCACATCCATTTGGTGGATAGAGAGATCATATACAGATGCCAATGCTATGAGCATCCGGATTGTAGTCATCCTAGTCACAGGGGAATAGGTATCAAAATAATCGATACCTTCCTTTTGCCTAAAGCCCTTGGCAACTAATCTGGCTTCGTATTTTTCAATTGATCCGTCAGGTCTAAGCTTTCTCTCAAACACCCACTTGCACCCAATAGTAGAGCACCCTTTGGGTAAATCAACCAACTCCCAAGTTCCATAAGCCATGATGGAATCCATCTCAGATTTGATAGCTTCCTTCCATTGTTTTGCTTCAGATGAAGCCATGGCTTCCTTGTAACTTGGTGGATCACCCTCGATCTTGTAGACAACGAAGTCGCTAACCAGACCCTTGGCTATCCGAGGCCTTTTACTCCTCCTTGGCTCAATCTCTTCAGAAAGATCGTTGGGTTCAGGTTGAGTCTCAACCTCCACATTCATTATCCTTTCCACTTGATCTGGAATAGATCCTGATGTACAGGTGCCCTCGATGGTCAGATTTTGAGGAATCTCAGTGTTCAACGGAAAGACATCCTCAAAGAAGGTAGTATCACGGAGTTCAACAATAGTGTTGACATCTATGCCCGGTATCTCGGACCGAATTACCAAGAACCTATATGCATAGCTATTTTCCAGGTAACCTAAGAAGACCGCATCAACAGTTTTAGGATCAAGTTTCTTTCTCTTGTGTTCTAGGACTAAAACCTTAGCGAGACAGCCCCACACTTTGAGATATCTTAAACTTGGTTTCCTATTTCTCCAAAGTTCAAAGGGACATTTTCCCATATGTCTTGGAGGCACCCTATTCAGAATATGGCAAGCCGTATTCAAGGCTTCTCCCCACATATAGGTTGGAAGTCCATAACTCTGTAGGAGAGCATTGATCATGTCAGTTAAGGTTCTATTTTTCCGTTCTGCTATCCCATTTGATTGCGGTGAATATGGGCCCATACTTTAATGAACTATGCCAAAAGATTTGCATTGTTCATCAAATAAGTTAGAGGTATATTCACCTCCTCTATCTGACCTAAGGCGTTTAAGTATTTTTCCTGTTTGTGTCTCAGCCTCATTCTTAAAAATAAGAAATTTCCCTAAGGCTTCATCCTTGGTTTTCATTAGATATACATAGCAGTATCTACTGCCATCATCTATAAAGGTGATATTTCTTATTGTCTCGGGTCGACACATCATTAAACTCACAGATATCCGTGTGTACTAGATCCAATATCTCACTATCTCCAGAGACGGACTGAAAAGACTTCCTAGGTGTCTTAGCTTGCACGCATAATTCACATTTTTGAGTTTTATCAATAGTGTGTTTAGGGATCAACTCTAAATTCATCATTCTTTTAATTGAATTTAGGTTTACATGTCCTAATCTACCATGCCACAGATCACAAGATTCTAGATTATTCACAACATGAGACACAGAACTAGAACATTCAGAATTCAAAACATTCAATTCATTAATGCTTACTGAATCACATCTAATTCTAAATAACAAATCAAAATCAGCCAAATAGCATTTTCCATAAAAAAATACCATGTCTCAGAATAACAACTTTATTACATTTAAAGTTTAATTCAAAACCATTTCTAACTAAGATAGAGCCAGATAACACATTCTTCTTGATGTCAGGAACATGCAGCACCCTGTGCAATGTCCAGACACGTCCAGAGAAGAACCTCAAGTTGACTTGTCCCGACCCTAGCACCCTGGCCGCAGAATCGTTCCCCATCTTCACAGTCCCACCGTTGTAGGTCTGATAAGAAGAAAACAACGTTCTGTCAGAATATATATTTACATTGGCTCCCGTATCCACGAGCCACTCATTTGGATCATGGATATGGTATAGTTCAGGTTTTACAGAGACATACCCCTCGCTAGCCCCAAGTCCCATAGTGATCATGTTCACTTGTGGACTCCCGTCTGTAGCCTTAGGTTGAGCCTTCAAGGACAAATAGTCCTTCTTCCAATGGCCAACCTGATTACAGTGCCAGCACGGTTTATTCTTTGCCTTTTTCTGGATCTTGCCCTTTGGTTTCATTTTATTGTTATTAGGACCATTTCCCTTCTTAAATTTGCCTTCAAGGTCATGAAATTGACCTTAGCCTGAATATCAACAGGAAGCACGGGTTTTTATTTCCTGTGTTCGTCCTCTATGGCAATTACCACCATCAAGTCATCCATAGAAATTTTCCCCTTTATGTGTTTCAGGGTCATATCGAAGTCTTCTCACGACTTGGGAAATTTTTCTATGATGCACATGACCTGAAACTTCTCTGGAAGTTTTATTTCGGCATCCTCTAAACCATGGAGCAGGAGTAAAAACTTGTGTGCCTGTTCAGAAACTGACTTTCCCTCGGTCATGAAAAACTTCAAATATTTAGCTACGGAGTATTTCTCAATACCGAGATCTTCGGTATTATACTTCCGATCCAAGTCTTCCCATAGCCCCTTCGCAGTCTGCGTGGACAAACAGTATACGTCAAACAACGTGTTGGACAGAGCCAACAAGATGCAACCATGACATATACGGTCGCGTTCCTTCCACGCAGATTGCGCCTTCTGGCTATCGGGTGAGGGATTTTCCATCTCCACCGTAGGACAGTCGGTTTTAAGCATCGAGATTAACCCTATGGTGGTTAACCAAATCTTCATGCGTTGTTGCTAACGCTTAAAGTTCTGTCCACCGAATTTTTCAGGCATACCCGTCTTATCTACCATCGATTTAAATATTGTTTCCGACATAGTTTTGTAATCGGTTCCGGAAATCCTCTCTAAGATTGTTGAAAACAGGATAAACCAAGCATATATTAAACAGTAATCAAACGGATTCCAATGGATTGACAGATTAATATTACAGATTATTAAGATTAATAACGTGCAAATCCAATCCATTATCCGATTACAATAAGCAAACCAGAACTGATTAATCAGACGGAAACAAACAAATGGGCGTGATCGAGCAAGCAATAAAGAAATTGCGGTAAACAAAATACAAGAAAGATAAGGTTAGATATCACCGAAGCGTCCATGGAATGGACTGTCCTTAGAGAGGATTTCGCCTCCACAATACCGGTGCGTTGGGTACTGGCGATCCGCTCCCAGGATACGACGGTTCACGGTCGTCGTCCGCGCACACCGACGAGACCGTCCTCGAAAGCACCTCCGAGAACTTGCAGTCGAGAAGAAACAGATCGCAGACACGAGAGAGAGAGAGAGAGAGAGAGCGAGAGTGACGGCGGGTGGAGATTTCTTGCGAGTGAAGAAAAACGGCGTCGGGTGGGGGATATAAAAAGAAGAACTCGCGTGCCCTAGCGCGCAGTCTCTTCGGTTTCCGAAAACGCCCCTCAACGGTCGTGTCCTTTCGGATTCCAAAACTGCAGCTAAGTCGAGCCGTTTGGATCAAGTCCGATTCCCAATATGACCGCGATTAAATTAATTTGTATGATTAATTTAATCGATCAGCCAAATGAAACCTGCAGCAAAAGTATCGAGATCCGAATTGACTCTCCCGAGCCGGAGACGGAGACGGAGACTGAGACGATGACAGAGCCGGAGACGGAGACGGTGACGGAGCAGAGCGGAGCGCACGCGCGTGTGTGGTCCTCTATTCCTTCTCTCTACTATTGCTACAAGAGCTTGGGGTGTGGACTCATATATAAGTCCACCAAAAGTTTAGATCTCTAAGGTATGGTACTAAACTTCCATCCAAACTCAACCATGTTTCAAATTTGGGAATTCACAACTTTCCCTCCAAACCATTTGGTTTCTCAATTGAAACCAAATTAATGCCAATTGTAATTAATAGGTTTTCCAATTAAAACCTAAATACAAATTTTAATACAACAAGTAATGGCTTGTATAAAACGTATTGATCCTTTGATTAGGCAGCTAAAAATTGTACTAAGTCATCTGATTATGGGATTAGTCGACTGTAAAATTAACATGGTCGACTCAGATAATTTCCCATTTTGGAGTTAAAAAAATTGGTAAAAAATGAAACTTTGGAGACAAAAGTAATCAACTGAAAGATTAATTAGCTGACCGATCTTATGTATCATTTTGACAAAAAAAGCATGACAACTGATAGCTTTGAAGTTCATACAAGATTAGTAAACTCAAGGACATGGTAAATAGACGGGAAGTTTTTCCGGTTAACCGAACTTAAGAAATATTTGGATAAAAATGTTATGAGGTAAGACATACATTATGGCTTCAAGGTAGTTAACCGAGTGAACTTATTAGTAGGCTCAAGGTGATATCAGTCGATTGAAAATATAGAATGTTGACCGATACTTGACTTCGACATTTTCTTTTACAACGAGGATGTATATCTTACGCCTTTAATTTTGCATACAAAAATCTAAGATAAAAACTTCAAGACTTTTTGCTCGAACTTTTGAGCTTTGCTTGAGTTTCTTCTTTCTTGGTTTTTTTCTTTTTTCATATCCCTTTTACAATAATAGAAGGGCATCTATCGAGCTTAAATCTGAGATCTTCCTCACCTCCTTTTAGATCACATGACTTTAGTCATTTTAACTTTCTTTTTTAAACAACTAGATCATGCCATGACCATCTCTCTCTTTCTCTCTCTCTCTCTTATAGGTCTCTAAACTTTGACTTCGGGGTTTATTATTTCTATAAAACAAATAGAAACAACTATGTTGCCATTGTTAAAGCTTTCACTATCTCTCCCTTTTTTATCAATGGTAAACATTTCTATTAGTTATTGAACGTATTTTATTCTCTATATTCTCTATCCCGTCTTGTCATCATCAAAAGTACTCACTGACACCCCTTATCGTTAACTCTATGGGGTTAAACCCTGCGAGATAAATGTTCAAGAAGTAGAATTAGTAATTATTTGCAAAATAAGCTAGAAACTATGTTAGATATATTTTTAGGTCCTTGTTGTATGCATCTTCTTTTACGTCTTAATCTCTTTCTCTTATATGACTATTTCTCCCCATCACATGAATATCAAGTTTGTGGATGAGAGGGACTTTAATGTGGATCAACGGAAAGGAAGGGTCACAATAGGGTAGCAAGGGAGGTCGCTTGGGTGGGGTGGGGAGATATAGGGTGTGTTGTAGGCTTTAATGGCTTTGAGGGCCTTTTCGAGGAAACCTTTCATATATGGGGCTTGTAAATGACAAAGCTGTCCGTGAAGGCCATATCAACCCTTCACTAGCTGACCTACCTGCATCCTCTCCATTAAACTTCGCCATAATTCTCTTCACTTTTCGCCACACCTGATTGTTGTTTGTGATAATTCCTCATCTTACCAACCACATCCTCCCACCTCGAACGTGTTATTTCGCTATTCTAACATAGAGAGAATGGATGAAAAAGATGCCCAACCTACCTGTGGGTTAGGCCAGGCCACACAAGCCAAAGTTCCAAAACTCATAAGGCTCACGTCAGGTCAGCCAATGAGCCATACTTCAAAGTCCAAACCTAGACCAAGTTGGGTCGACTCATGGGCCAATTTTAGAATTTCCTTGATTTTTTATGCTATTTAATATAATCAAACAATTATACCATCATTTAAACATTCCAATCTAATGTAATTATTATACACATTACCAATAAAGTAAATTATTGGATATAACCTTGAATTACATTTTCTGTACACACACATATTACAGACCATGTCGAGCTATGTGGTTCTTGTTCGTGGCATGCCTATTTAACGAGCAAGTCAAGAGCAGTTCGAGCTGGTTGCTTCGTACGCCATTTTTTAGTCCAAGCATGACCCCTTGACCAACTGACATGCTAGGCAGGTCAACCCCTACCCACTAACCATGTATGAGTAAGCGAACGAGGATAACAAAATTAAATATATATTGTAGATTATTTCGTAAACATTTCCATTTCATTTTGGTACATTTACACTGCCATCTAAAGTGATTTGACCTACAAAGATAGTCTTGAAGGATATAATCCCAATAGATATATATTGTAAAAAAAAGGTTTTTATCACTTTATGTCCCTTTGAGATGTTGCAATATTAATTACGTCCCTCCTTTTTTTGAAATATCACTTGTACCCCCTACTTCTTTTACATTTATCACTTGTGCCTCCTCGGGTTAGTTGCCATCCATCTGCTTCTTAAATGGAGTTAAATTTTGGGACATAAAGGCATTTAAATGTACTAACTAGGGTAGATATGTCCTTTACTCTTCCTCCCCCCCGACGACAACCTCCTTCTCCACTACCCCCTCCTCCCCAGCTCCACCCCTCCAATCACTCCTCCTCCTCCTCCTTCACCCCCTCCAGCCCCTCTTCTTCTTCTTCCTCCTCCTCCTCCAACCACATCCTCCTCCTCCCTAACCTTGCCCCTCCATCCCCTCCTCCTTCGCCCCATTCCTCCTCAGCCACACACCCTCCAACCCCTCCAGCCGCTCCTCCATCCCCTCGTCCATCCCTTCCATAACCTCGAGATACTACATTGCTTCTGTCAAGGATATCACCCTCTTGGGCTTTCAGCTCGAAAATTCCAAGCGAGCTTTCCCTTCGTTTATCTTCTAGCAGAGATAAATTGAGGGTACCTCCTTTCTGGTTTTTCTTATTTCTCCCACATTTAGTCCTTTCTTTCACTCTTTCTCCCATGTTATATGATATGGTAATTCAACCTTTGTCCTTTCTTCTTTAGCCATGCTTCTCCCCTCTTCATTTTGTTCAAATTTGTTCTATCTATTCCATGTTGTTCAACTTTTTTTCTGATTTTCCTCAATTCTCCGTCTTAATGCGATTTGCCTCTGTTTTCAGTCAACATGTGCTTTGAGTTGCAACTAATTTCCCTGATGAGTTTAAATCTTTGCATTTCTCAATGGTTTTCCAGGAAAGAGAATTTCTGGTTTGAATCTATAATCAGGGTTTGGCTCATTGGTTATATGATGTTAAGTTTTGGGAGGCAGAGGCGGAAGGGAGTTCAATCCACTGAGGAGTTGTCGATGTTGGAAGCTTGATGTAAACCATAGCTGGAGGTAGACAGAATTCGTCCGGTACATGTCCATGATGGATTGAAAATATTAAGTTCCAATGGCTTGAGAAGGATGATGTTGATCTGATTCCAAATCCATAGACCAACCAGGGATTCTCGAGGGTGGGTTTATGTTCTTCTCGATCAACGCCATTGATGATTTGGAGGATGTTGCTAGAACACTCTCTTGAGATAGACGAAGATAGAGGAACTGAGCTTCTGTTTGGAGCTTGTGGTATGTGCTTTGTTACCTACAATTGGGGGGAACTAGTCCGATCATAGCTTGGCTGAAGGAGATGTAATGCAACAAAAGGCGAGGTGACTGGAACGAGGGTTGTGGTGAAATGAAGGCAGAGGGAGGGGGGATGTGCATTTGGTCAATTTTGTCCCTCTTAACTACACATTGGTAGAAATGAACCATGGTAAAGCTGAAATTATTGACGGCATGTACAAGTGATAAATGTGAAAGAAGTCAGGAGCACAAGTGATATTAAAAAAAACGAAGAAGCATAACTGATATTGTAATATCTCAGAAAGGCGCTTGCAAAAATCATAATATTATTATGAATATAAGTAGAAAAACAAGTATTGATGGCAAAGTTCACGGAGACAAAAATAAAAAAAATCCAAAAACTTAATAGGATAAAGTTCAAAGTTGGAACATGAAAGCCACCGAGTCATTAATGAATTGTATAATTAAGAAATGCATTGATTATTTATGCTATTTTTAACATTATTTCCTTCTCCTCCCCTACCTTTCACATTCTTTCCTTTCGTCTCCTCCCACTAACTCCGAAACCCCTCGTCTTCCCGCACAAAAGGGTGAGACAGCGAGGGGGGTTTTTGTTCCGGGGGTTCCAATAAACGCGGGTACAAGTTAAGCAAAGCATGCTCCCCTTGTCCTCCTCCTCCTCCATGCCGCCGCCGGCCACCCCTCCGGTGCGTCGCAGGCGGCTCTCCGCTCCATCCTCCTCCACCTGCCACCACTCCCCGTCGGCGATCATGGACGTGCTGGTTCTGGTGCTGGTCTTCTTCTCCTGCGCCTTCCTGATGGCTTCCTTCTTCTCCTACGTCCTCCAGTGCATTGCCTACCTCTTCCATCCCCTCCTCATCCACTACTTCCTATCCCACCTCCACTACGCCGCCGCCGCCGTCGTCCTCCTTGCCGCCTCCGCCGCCCTCGTCCTCGAGATCTCTTCCGTGAGGAGTCTACGCCCGTGGTCGCGGAGATGTCGGAATCCGAGATGCAAGGGGATGCGAAAGGCCATGGAGTTCGACGTGAGGCTCCAGACGGAGGACGCCGCCAAGTGCCTTGCGGGGGAGGCGGCGGAGGCGTGGAGGGAGATCGATCAGCTGCCGTGGAATGACGACAATCCCGAATATGATTGCCTGCGAAAGGAGTTGCGCAGACTCGCGCCGCCCAACGGGAGGGCGGTGCTGCTCTTCCGGGCGCGCTGCGGGTGCCCGTTAGCGAAGCTCGAGGCCTGGGGCTCCAGACCGGACAAGCAGCCTCGCCGGCGAACCTAAATGTTTGTTCCACACGCAATCCATCTCTCTTTTTGCTTGTTTTTCTCATTGCTCTGTCCATTTGCGCTCCCTTTCTGATCTCATCTATAATTAATTCCTGAATACGTCAGTAATTAAAGATTAAAAATGTTCCTATCTAGTTCATCTTCTTCTATAGGTTTGGATTTAGATTACGTGAAATCTAATTTATGTTTCAGGTGTTCAGTATCACACGTCTCTCTTTATTGATATTTTTGTTCTTATTTACCCCCCGGTCCGTCTGTCTACAAGTCCCAGTTGATGCCCACAGCGTCAAATGCTCATCAATTCCTTTGGGAACTTTGATCTTTAGAGGAGGGCTTAGTTTTCCACAGATCGTGCAAGTTAGAGTTATCCAGATTCCTCAGCTGCCTTAACTTGTTATGAATGCAAGCGTTGAAAAAATATACCCTCAACTCCCTCTCACATGTCTTCACCTGCATTTCTATTCTCGTTAGTCGCTGGTTGGAAGGGGAGAGACGTAAGTGAGGACCCGCTCATGTAAAGACCAGTGCCAAGATCCGAGATGCTATCTAATATAATTGGTCCAGCCAACTTATGTGTCCAATTTAGATCACCACTTAAAATATTTAGGTAAATTACAAGAAATGATCCCAATCATGTGTCGATTATCAATCAGGGGTCTCATTTTTCAATTGTAACAATGACGAGTCTAATCTTATCTTTTTGTCTTAAATACATGTCTCCTTAAGCTCCCACAACCATTTTATATTGATGGTAAACTATAAAATTAAAGTTCATATCCGTCTTTATTAAATTTGAAAATGGAGATCCCTAATTAAGAATCAACGCATAGTTGTTAATGGATCCATGTGGATCCGTGAATCCAATAAAATTATCAAGACTAATTTTCCCCATAATAACTTGGATCTAGGCTTGACACATTACATAGTGTTTAGAATTTTCCTTTTCCTGCAGAAAAATTTAAATGAAATGGTATGTTACAAACAAAGGGCTATATTTGCGCATTGAATCCAGTTAGGGTCCTTATTTGTTTTGATCCAAAGAGGGAATCTTTATCTTTTAATCTCAGTCTTCCGTGAGCTTCTATAGTTATATGACCTTTTTTATAAACTCAATCAAAGTTTGCTACTCATTGTTACGTTTTCAAAAATGAGTACCATAGTTGAGAACTGAGGCACACTTGGAGCTCTCTTTTTTAGATTTCCTTTTTCTTTTGGATTTTTTACCCCAGGGACCCTATAAACTTTTCCAATTACCTTTTCGACTTTTGAAACAACCTAATTCCTCCCTCAACCCCGTAAACTTGCTAACTCTTACCCCATGAACCTTGCGGTTAACTTCTAGTTTCTTATATAATACCCTTTCATTTTGAAAAAATTACAATAACTACCCTTCTCCCTTTCTCCCCTCCCCCACCCTCCTCACATCCATTTCCCCACCCAAAACCATCTCCACTTATCACCTCTGCCTCTTCCTCCTCCTCAGGCTGACCCTCCACCTCCTCCGAGATCGACAGCTGCGACGTCGCCCAGGCACCACATCTTGCAGGTGAGCATGCAGCCGCTGGGGCGGCTGCAGCCTTAGAGGATGGTGAATCCTGCTCCCCTTTTCCCCCGCCTCTGCCCGCAGCAGGAGCCCCCACACCTACACCGCCTCCTCCTCCCCTTGTTCCTCCATCCCCGCTCCCCTCCTCCCCCCCCTTCGTCCGCAGCAGGAGTCCCTACCCCCACGCTCTCCACCTCCTCCTCCTCCTCCCCTTATTGCTTCGTCACCACCCCCCTCCACCGCCTCCTCCTTCTCCTCCTCTTGTTCCTCTGCCCCGCCCCCTCCACCGCCTCCTCCTCTTCCTCCCTTAGTTCCTCTACCCCCGCTCCCCTCCTTCCTCGCCTCCACCCGCAGCAGGAGCCCCTGCCCCAACGCCCTCCACCGCCTCCTCCTCCTCCCCTTGTTGCTCCGTCGTCGCCCCCTCCATCGCCTCCTCCTATCCTTATTCCTCCGCCCCGCCCCCTCCACCACCTCCTCCCCCTTGTTCCTGCACCCGCCTCCGCCTGTTGTAGGAGTCTTTTCCCCCTCACCCTTCACTGCCTCCTCCTCCCTTGCAATGTATTTATTTAGTGCCAATAAATACGTGATTAATCAGTTCAAGAATTCATTTCAAAAAAATAAAAATCATTTTCTTGATCGGAAGATATGATTTATCAGTGGAAAATAGAAAAAAATTTGATTTGATGGACGGATGGAGATGTGGTGAAGAGAGAGAAAATAAAGAGAGGAGGAAGAAGAAGAGGAGTGGAGGAAGAAGAAGATGAAAAAGGATATAAGGAGGTGAAAGATCCACCATTCAATGCACTTATGGCTAGATTAACCCATGTTATTGACTCAAGTAAAAGTAAAAGTAACAACAGAGTCTGTGGGGTAAGACGGAGCTAGTTTACGGGGTCGCGAGAGGAATTAGGTTGTGTCAAAGATCGAGAAGATAATTTTAAAGTTTATACGGTTCCTGGGGTAAAAATCCCTTTTCTTTTCTAGAAAAGTTTTCCTCGTTTCTTAGAGGTTCTATTGAATGTTCTTTGAACTTCTCTTTTCTTAGATGATCTATGGGATGTTCCATAAACATTCCACTCTTTCTTATATGCTCTATTTGATGTCCTATAACTCTCATTTGACGGAATGAAAAGATCTGTCGGCTTTGTCCTTTCAAAAATAACAACAACAAAGCCTTCTTTCACATTAAGTAGGGTCAGTTGTATGGATCCTTTGCCTCCATTCAGATTTATTTTGGATCATCGTTGGACTTAGATCTAAATAATTATGAACAATTCAGATAATCTCCTTCTAACACTTCTTGGGTCTTGCTCGCCCGCTCTTAGTTGGCTCATCATAAATCTCGCATATTCTAACTAGTGCATTAGCATACCTCCTTCTCAAATGGTTAAACCACCTTAAACAGTTCTCTCTCATTTTATTATATATTAGAGCTACACCAACCTTCCTTCTGATCACATCGTTCCAAATCTGATCACATGGTTGAAAAAGTCGGTACTCGGTCCGTCGGGTCACTTACTTAGGATTAATCCGCAGTCGATCGATTAATCGAATCTAGTCAGACTCTAATCGGCCTTGATTATATATATATATATAAATCATTTTTATACATATATTATTATATATTTACATAGATTTATATATATTTTTACTATCATAATGAATCAAAAGAAGTAATTGACTTTAAATAAAACATTAAGCGTATTAGAATAAGTGTGCTTTTAAAAAAGTGAAAAAAAATGGTATCTCCAAGCAAAAATTGGTTGACTAGTGGAACTAGTCGAAATTAGTCGGTAGACTAGTCGGATCTACTAATCGGTCTAGTCGTGTGACTTTTACAACATTGTTTTCATATATGTGTATCATTGTTTATTTTCCTGTTCTTTTGTCCACTTTGTGTAATTTGCCCACAGGCTTCTCCCTATATAAGAGAGCTTATGGTCCAAGGAATAAACAACTCTTTCTATTTTTCCAATATGGTATCAGAGCGACGATCCTAGACCGGAGCTCCTGTACCGAAACCCTAACCCTAAACCCCACCTCAAGCCTTTCCCTCACACGCGTCGCCTAGGGCTTCCTCCGTCCAGCCCTCGTGGACCTTCGCACCCTTGTCGCCCGTTTGCGAGGCCCCTCCCCTCCCCCCCCCACGGGGCCCTTCGTAATTGCCAAGCCCTGCTAGGCCCTCGCGGGACCCCCACCGTCGTCGCTAGGCCCCTACTACCCTTGCCAGGCCCCTGCGAGCTCCCCATCGTCGTCGCCAGGCCCTGCTAGGCCCCTGCAACCCCCGCGGGCCAACCTCCTTCCGCTGCGTGGCCCTGTAGCGCGGCCTGTGCGTACCATCGCTCGTCTAGGACCTCAGAACCCTCTCTCTTCGACCGGCTACACTTGCTCGCTACAAGGGGTGTCGTCGCTCTTCCCTTTTAAGAGGGACACCGTCGTCGAGCTTTCTTCCTTGATGAGATTGGTTGCACAAGTCTACATATGCAACCAAATCTCCCTATGTCAGTGTAGACAAACACTTGTTTGGTCTTCAATCCTAGTCCTCTTCAACCATCATGTCAGAAAGCAAGGTCGATATCCACTCCACAGGCGCCTTCAGAGGTCATCTGCCTATAGTAAAGATGGATGGGTCAACTATGAACTGTGGGCTATGCAGTTCATGTGCATGATGAAGTCTACAGGTAAGAAACATATTCTTGCCGAGGAAGAGCTGGTTGAGAAGACTTGGAGTAAAACCTCATGGGAGGCGGATAGTGTATATGCCAAGGTTTGGCTTTCAGGCGCATTAGCCATAGAGATCTCCAATGATATACTCCAACAACCCACATCCAAGGTGATGTGGGATATTCTCGCTGCTACTTATTCACAGGCAAAGAATGAGACAAAGATTCTGCAACTCCAGCATGATATCTTTACTATCAAGCAGAATGGACGCCCTCTTCATTCGCTATATACATCCTTGCGTGGGATGTTTGAGAAACTCTATAGCTTCATGCCTCTCATATCTACTCCTGAGCAACAGAAGATCTATAGGAATGCCACTATTGTTGGTGTATTCCTGGTAACCCTAGATCCTGAGTATGAGGCAACCCGTTCCCAGATTTTGGCAGACTCTACTTTTCCTCCTATGGAGGAAACTTCTCGCAGGCCCAATCGGATCATTGTTCCATCTACTGCCAGTCAGACTTCTCCAGTGATGGCGGCCTCTCGAGGTCAAGGAGGCTCTTCTCAGTTTCGTGGAGGAGGACCTCGTGGCAGAGGAGGTTGTGTTCGTCAGCCCTGCATATTTTGCCATCGTTCTGGACATACCGAAGATGCATGCTACACTACGCATGGTTTTCCTGCCTCTGCTCGAGTGGCTGAGCAGATTGAGCCCCTCGGCTGCCTCCTCTCTGGATCAACGATTTGATGACCTTGTAGCCCGATTGAGGGGCATTATACCTCCATCCAGTCCCGTTATGTCTTCCTCGGCCTCTAGGAGTCACTCTGATGTAGTTGCTTCAGCCTCCTCCAGTACCTCAGGTAGTACTTATGTACTCACTAACAGTAGTGGATCTGATGTTATAGAATGGATTATGGACTCCGGTGCCACACATCACTTGTGTGGAGACATGGACCAACTTACAACATATAGACATGTTCCTCCAGGAAGATTTGTGGTTATTGCAGATGGGACTCATTCCCCAATCACTGGACAGAGGGAGATTAGTTTGACGCCCTCTATGCATTTACAGAATGTGTTACATGCACCTGACTTCTCTATGGACTTGTTATCTATTAGTCAGATTACGAAGGATTTACATTGTCGAGCTATATTTGACCCATCTTCTCTTGTATTTCAGGACATGCTTACATACAAGGTGATTGGGTATGATCGTAAGCAAGGTGGCCTCTATCGCTTAGTTCGAACTCCGTATGCTGGCATTTCCTCTCTTTCTGTTAGACCTGTCTCACCCTTCACGTGGCACTTGCGCTTTTGTCATCTCCGGCTCCAGAAAATGTGTCGGGTTCTGCCTCAGATCTCTCCTCACTCATCCTTTCAATGTGAGGCATGTCAGTTGGGAAAACATCATCGGTCTGCGTTTCCCAATCGTCAGAGTTGGAGAAGTAGCTCTATTTTTGAGTTGTTTCATATAAATTTTTGGGTCCCCAGTCGTGTTCCTGATCATCAGGGGCATGGGTTTTATCTTATTGCAGTTGATGATTTCTCTCGTCTATCCTGGGTTTTTTTATTAAAGAATAAATCTGAAGCCGGAGATGTTATAAAAAATTTTCTAATTGAAGTAACAAATGTGTTTTCAACCTCGGTGAAATTTGTAAGAAGTGATAATGCCTTGGATTTTTGTACTCATACTCTTTCCAAGTATTTTTTATCCGAGGGTATTCAAACTTCATGTGCCTATACTTCCCAACAAAATGGTGTTGTAGAGAGGAAGCATCGTCATTTGTTGGATATTACGATGACCCTTCTCGTTCAGAGTCGTGCTCTGCATTCTTTTTGGGGTGATGCTGTCCGTACGACATGCTATCTTATTAATCGCAAGCCCTCACCAGTCTTATGTGAGAAAATACCCTTTTCTCTCGCCTTTCCTGAGAAGGAATTATTCCCACTTACTCCTCATGTGTTTGGCTTGGTTGCGTTTGTCCACCAGTTGTCACCAGGGATTGACAAGCTTTCTCCTAGAGTTGTCAAGTGTGTCTTTGTCGGGTACTCCGGAATACAAAAAGGGTACAAATGTTATGATCCATTGTGCAGGAAGTACTATGTTAGTGCTGATGTCACCTTTTTCGAGTCCGTAATGTACTTTTCTCCTACAGGTGATCGGTTAACTTCAACATCTAATGATGAAATATACACGCCACCACCACCATCACCACCTTCCTCACCAATTCCACCACCACCACCACCACCACCGTCGTCGCCGCCACCTCCACCTCCACCACCTACTACGGTTCCAGTTCCTCCTTTGCCGCATCACTATACCTGCCAGTATACTTCTGCTCATAGTCACCACTCATCATCTAGCACATGTGAGGTATGTTATGAATACACAATTTCTAACGATGGGTTTGGAAATCTACCGGAGCAGGACTCTTTACAGGAGACAGACGTGGAGGTTGTTAATTTGGACTTAAATATTGCGCTTCGGAAGCAGAAGCGCATCTGTGCATTATATCCTATAACATCCATGGTCTCCTTTGATCGCTTGACTGGTGATTTCAGGAAATTTGCAGTTGCATTGTCAGCCGTGGCAGTTCCACGGAATTATCAGGAGGCTCTGCAGGACAATCAGTGGCGATTAGCTATGGAAGAAGAGATGGCTGCCCTTCAGTCGCGAGGTACCTGGAGTCTTAGCCCAACTCCCACTGGAGCATCTACATTAAGTTGTAAATGGGTTTTTACGGTGAAACAAAATGTAGATGGTAGCATTGATAGGTACAAGGCTTGATTGGTTGTACGAGCATTTACTCAGACATATGGGGAGGATTATCTTGACAAGTTCTTCCTAGTTGCTCGACATTCCACCTTACGGATCCTTCTATCCGTTGCCGTGATTCGAGATTGCCCCTTGTTCCAATTGGATGTCAAGAATGCATTTCTGTATGGTGATCTTCAGGAGGAAGTATACATGCATTAGCCGCCAGGGTTTGCTGTTGAGGGGGAGTGTTCACAGGTATGTAGACTTCATAAGGCAATCTATGGCCTTAAGCAGAGCCCTAGAGCTTGGTTACAAAAGCTCTCAAAATTGTTTGAGAAATAGGGGTTCAAACGGTCGAATGCATATCATTCTTTTTTTATACATGGAACCTCCAGAGGTATGACTGTTATTATGGTATATGTTGATGATATTCTTACTACAAGAGATGATTTGCAATGAATAAAAAGAGCAAAAGAATTTCTGGGTCGTGAGTTTGTTACCAAGGATCTGGGAACTCTAAGATACTTTCGGGGATTGGAGTTTGCCAGAAACCAATAAGGGATACTGATGACTCAGAGGAAGTATGCCACTATTTGTTGAGTGACACGGGAATGCTTGGATGTCGATCTGCGACTACACCCATGGATCCAAGCATGAAGGTTTATGATGATGATACTTATGATGTGGACAAGAGAAGATACAGAGAGCTAGTGGGAAAGCTTCTTTATGTTACCACTACCAGACCTGATATTTCATTTGCAGTTAGTCGGGTGAGCCAATTCATGGAACAACCTCGTCAAGTTCATATGGATGCTATACAAGTGATACTAAGGTATCTCAAATCTTCTCCAGGTGCGGGACTGCTATTTAAAAGGGGTAATTCTATGACTATCTCAGCATGCGCAGATACAGACTATGCATGGTGCCCCAAGGACAGGAAGTCTACATCAGTGTTTGCTATATTTGTTGGAGATTCTCCTGTCTCATGGAAAAGTAAGAAGCAAACTGAGGTTGCTAGACTTAGTGTTGAATCTGAGTACAGAACTATGGCCCAAGCAGGTACAGAAATGATGTGGGTTCGAGCAGTTCTAATAGATCTACATATTGATGTACCTCTTCCCATGTCGCTAGAATGTGACAACCAGACTGCCTTATTCATTGCTAATAACCATACTTTTCATGAGAGGACAAAGCACATTGAGATTGATTGCCATTATATACGTGACATGATCCAGAAGGGGCCGTTCGGATGGTGGTACCCTCCTTAACCAACCCCCTCTCTTTCTTATGTGGGCCCCACTTTTTATCTTTTTAAAAAATTAAATAAATCAATTCATCATCATCAATTCCATTAAAAAATAATATATTATACCATCGTATCATATAAAAATTATAAACTACTCCACTTCTACTCACTTTTCCAAACTTCAATACAATCACATCACAATAACTACTCACTTTTTCAAACTTCAATATAATCATATCATAATAAACCTACATTTAACCCACCCCCAGTTTAACCCTTGATCGAATCGCTGAGCACGTGTGTAATCTGTACTCGTTGTAGTACGTGTACTTAACGAATCGTTCAGAGCCGAATCGAATATCTCCGTGAAGAGGACTCGGCTTGAATTTATATCCCGGGCAAGTGCGGGGTCGAACACAGGGAGGCAAAGGAACAACGTCGGGTTAATTCGGAAAACTTAGGTCTAGGTTTCCACGCGGATTTTTTTAATGCAAAATGAATGCACAATGCACAATGCAGGTGAATTAAGTTAATAGGAAAAGACACAACTTAGCCAAATTAATTTTAATATGAAATTAGTCCAATTTAGCCGAATTATATTTTTCTTAAAAACCTAATTCAATGATGAATGCAGAATATAATTTTTTGGAATTTTAGGGGGTAAAAAGCAACAATGAAAAATACACACTTTTTATGAGGTTTTTCGTAATTTTTCACACAAACATTATGCAAAAATGATGAAAATTTTACTGGAACATATACATGATGCAAGGAGACTATATATTTTTTTTGGAATTTTCTGACAAAATATGAATTTTTTATGGATTTTTTTAATGAAAACAGAGTGACAGTGACTAATTAATTTATAATAAATCCACAATACCAATTTATCCAGAATGTTAACTATCTAAAGAAGGTATTTATACATGCAATCCGGGAGACTTGAAATTTCACAAAAATAATATGTGTGGATTTAATTAAAAAACAATGACTAAAATTACTTTACAAATTATTTAAAGCACAAGAGGATTTCAATTAGGATAAAATTTGGTTAGGAATTAAAGAACATGTCAAGGAATCATTTATGATTTTTAGGAATTTTTGCGGGTTAGATATGAATTTAAGGGTCCAAATTGGGTAAAATATGCAGAATTTCACTTGAATAAATAATTTTAATTAATTCATCATAATCAAAAAAATACAAATAAATATCTAGATGGTAGAGAATTAGTTCCTCAACATAGTGGCATTTTTCACTAAATAAAATAATGCAAAATAAATATCCAAATTAACATGCAAATATAGGGGTGTCCGTGCAAAACATAACATAACTTAAACAGAACAAAATAAGCACATGGACGTTTTTGTAATTACGAAAACATAATGGGAAACATATGCAAGTTTTACAGTAATTAAAAAAACTAAAAAAAGACCTTCCTTGACTGGCGCTAGGGCACAGGATGGTGGGTCGGGCGACGCACACCGCGCGAAGGCGGTCGACGGGCGGTGAGGCACGCCGCAGGTGGCGCGGGCGAACACGCGTGGAGGAGGTCCGATGCTCTGGAGGGGAGCTGCAATCGCAGGTGGCTGCGGCTCGTCACAGGCGGAGGAGGCGAGGCGGACGCGCCGCCGCTCGTGGAGGTCCTGGAGGTTGTGCAGGCGGAGCTGGAGGAGGGAGGAGCCGATGGCTGGAGCGGCGGCGAGGGAAGTCGGGGCGGCGCTGGCGGTTGAGGTCGTTGCAGTGGTCAAGCCGGCTTGGTGGGTGGCCGGCGGTGGAGGGTGGCCGCGAGCAGCGCCGCCGGTCGGTGGAGGAGGATGGAGGGCCGGCGGCGTTGCTTCTTTTCTTCTTCTTTTTTCTGTTGTAATTTGATTTTTTTTAATTTAATTTTTTTAATTTTTTGTTTTCTTAAACAGGAAAAAATGCAAATACGATGGAGTGGTGGTGGTAATGATATGAAGAAGATAAAGATGATAAAGTAGAACAAATGAATGTGTGTTGGTGGATGTGATGTGATAAAAAATGCGAAAATAAAATAAAAATGCAAAAATAAGAGGAATTACCTAAAATGGAAACGATCGCCTATGGTGTGCTTACGAGAAGCACGGTCCTCGCTCGAATAGCCGGCGAGTGATGAGCTCAAGTAGCGTGCGGGTGCGGCTGCGAAGTTGGCCAAGAAGCTAAAGGATCTCACCGGAGAGAGGACCGTCGTCGCTCGACTGCAGTTGTGTCACTGTCACCGATTCAACTCTAGGAACTAGTCCTCACATAAAGATGGATCAAGTGCAAATTGAGGAGGATGAGATGTATATAAAGAGGAAAAATGAGAAGTTATGAAAGTGGTGGAGGGAGGTTGGGGATTTTTACCCGGCATACCCTATAATCTTTGCCAATGACTTCTGCGGCCTTTGAAACATCGATATTCCTCCCTCGATCCCGTAAACTTGCTCTGTCTTACCCCACAGACCTTGCCATTAATTTTAACTTTATTTGAATCAATTGCTTGGGTTAGTCTTGAGTTAATCTAACCAATGGACTTCCAACGGTGGATATTCCACCCCCATGTTCCCTCTCTCCTCATTCTCTCTCTCCCTCTCTCTGGTTGCCATCTCATCGCAAGATTCGAGCGTTGGGGAGAAGGATCGGTGCTTCAAATCGGCGGCTGCCCGTCCTCCTCGTTGGCGCCGCTCCCTCTGGCGGACTACCAGAGCATGTGCACGCTCGACAAGGGCGGAGGGGAGGTGGCCTAGGTGGGGAGGCGGAGGGGAGGAGGGCGGGAGGGCGGACGATGGGGAGGAGAAGGGAGCCGAGGAGGCGGGGAGACGGAGGCCGGACGACGGGGAGGAGAAGGGGGCCGAGGAGGCGGGGGGGCAGAGGCCGGACGACGGGGAGGAGAATGGGGCCGAGGAGGTGGGGAGGAGGCCTGGGCGGGGATGCGGAGGGGAGGAGGGCGGGAGGGCGGAGGGCGGGGTGTGTGGGAAACAGAGATGAGGAGGAGGAAGAGGGGGAATGGTATTGAATGTAAATTTGATAAATAAAATGGGTATAATGTAAAAGATAATAACGGAACCTGGTTAGTTTTAACGGGTAAATGGATGGGGGTTAACCATAGGGTCTGTAGGGTAAGGGTTAGCATGTTTACGGGGTCGAGGGAGGAATATCGATGTTTCAAAGGTCGTAGAGGTCATTGGCAAATATTATAGGATCTACCGGGTAAGAATCCTATAAAATAATGGAGTTGAATTAGAAGTTAGAAAAATTGGTGGAATGATGGAGTTGAATGGTGCTTATTGTAGAGAATGGAAATTAAAATAAAATAAATAAAATACATAAAAGTAGCCTACTTTAAATAAAAGAAGAAAATAACGAAGAAAAGTAGAATGGAAGATTTACAAAAGTAGGTCCATAAAAACACCATGTACATGGATTTTTTTACTTTTCTAATTTTATTTTTTTTTGAATTTTTAATAAATGATATTTACAAGATAAAAATAAAATACTAGAAATAAAATGAAACATAAAAGAGATTTTTTTGGATTTTTTAGTAATTAAGAAGAGTAAATAAAAAATGAAGAAAGAAAGATATGTACAATATATACAAAGTATACATAGGTCCCAAAACCCAAATTTTGAAAACGAGTTCCGATTTTAATGAAACCACTTTCATTGGATAAATAATTTTCTAACTTAAACTTTAAAAGTGAGTTTGGTGAATTTGGAGTTCATTCGGAGCAGGAATTCGGCCGAGAAGTTGGACTTTAGGACTTTTTCCCTTTGGGATTTAGGAGTATTTATTTGAGGTTATATTGTTTGTATTTTTATAACATTTTTATAAACAAGTTAGAGAAATAATTAGCCAAAAAGGAGTTGAAATGAAATTATTAAAAATATATGAAATTTTGGGCTATTTACAGGTGGAAAACTCCTTTAATTTTACGGCTTTTTATTTGTAATTTATTTTGTACAATCTAATATACAATAATTAGTGTGTTTTATTTACAAGAATCATTTTGTTAATTTATTGATTTTATGGACATTTATTTGAGATTTTACTCATGGATTTTGCTAAGATCAGTAGATTGAGATGATGAATCATGGATTCATCAACCCTTTATCCAAACACCAAAACACAAAAACGGGTTACCCTCTATCAGTTTAACCTGCCCTAACCCGCGTACCAAACGCACCCGAAGGGATTCATTTCTACATCTCATGTCAGCTCAAGGGATCAGACGACTGGCATTTTCACTAAAGCCCTACTGAGAGGGCCCTTCCAGAAGTGTTCATCCAAGCTGAGCATGGTAGATATCTATGCTCCATCTTGAGGGGGAGTGTAGAAATATATTTCATATATGTATGTCGTTTATTTATTTTCTTGTTCTTCTGTCCACTTCATGTAATTTGTCCATAGGATTCTCCCTATATAAGAGAGCCTAGGGCCCAAGGAATAAACAACTCTTTCTATTTTCCCAACACATCCATCATAGCATTTTCATTTATGTCACTTCCATTCTCTGCACATATCTATGTTTCATATGCCAACATTTAGATCCATAGAGCATAACGTCTCACGACTGCTTTGTAATACTCTTCTTTGATTTTCAAATGATTTTTTTTATCACAGAGACAGTAGAAGCTCCTCTCCACTTTAGTTAACCTGCATTTATTCTAAGTAAAATCTGATTTTGGCGTTAAAAGATGGGTGGCTTTATATAGATAGCCAACCCATTGGAAAGTCATCTCTTGCTTCAAAGGACATGCCCCATAATTACATAGGCTAGTAGAACTTTTTCCTAAAAAGATGAACACACCATAATTTGGGCTGCATCAATACGGGAGTGCAGGGTTAATATTTTTTGGTTCTCTTAATCTTTTTCTGTAGATACGGACCCCAAAAAACAAGGGGCGGTGAGACTCTGCCATTTAACAATAGGTAGAAAGAGAGGAAACCTATTGGAAGATTTATGAGTAAGACGTGTGTTCAGAGACAATTCCCCTCCTTGACTTTGGGTCAATTTCTTGGTGTCTAGTGGTGGCACTCTTGTGAAGATTCAAGCGTTCTGATTGTAAGAATTTGTAAAATCAAGTTGCTTTGTGGTACAATGTCTCGTAGCCCTCCTTGTAGGAGATACTGAGGCAGTGCCGATGGAATGAGCTTCTTGCTGGCTGCAGTGAGCTCAATGATGGCAGAGGTAGTAATATTGTACCTTGTCATCGAAGAAAACCGGATCCAAATGTGCACCAATTTGGCAGTTCCCGCCTTCAATGGCTGAATTTAATCCGAGTTGATGGTTGATGCGTGTTTGTAGAGCAAATCAGAGCTCTAGGAGACACCTGGACCTTATTTGATAGTTCATGAATACTCGTAGATGTAATTAATTTTTAATAAAGTATTTAGTTTAGGAAAGGGTTTCCTAGATCACTAGAATTAGATAGTGGAATCTTCAATCGAAGCAATCAAGCTTCAGGGAGAAGGTTTTAGAAGACTTATCTTAAGATTGTAACGGAAGTGTATACGAGATGTGAGAAGCGGTAGCATCTTGTATCCAAAGGGTAGCCAAAGAGATACTAAGCGAGTCAAAGGGAGGAGCTCCAGACCAAAAGGAAGTTTGGTGGTAGAGTGGAGGGGTGCAAGAGAAGCTCAAAATTAAAAGGATAGAACATATGAAACTGTCTCAAATTACAAAATCGCGAAGAAGGAAGCAAAGAAGGCTTTAAGCGAAGCTAAGTCAAAAGCTTATGAAGTTTTATACAAAAAATCTCGGCTCTAAAGATGGTCAGAAAGATATATTCAAGTTGGCTAAAGCAATAGAAAGAAAGACCAAAGACCTTTCTCAAGTAAGATGCATTAATGATGAGAAAGGTCACGTGCTCGTTACTCAGAAGGATATAGAGATTAGATGGAAGCAGACTAGCAGTACTTCCATAAGCTTTTCATTGGGAAAGGAAATAAGAAGGTCACTTTGGGAGATCTAGCTAGTAGTGAAAGTTACTTGAATCATGCAAGTTATAGGTGAATACAAAAGAAGGAAGTAGAGGAGGCTTTGAAGGTTATGAGACCTGAGAAAGGTGTAGGACCTGATGACATTCTTATAGAAGTTTGGAGAGTTTTAGGTGAGCGTGGTTTGACTCGGCTTACAAATTTATTCAATGTTACATAGCAAAGCAAGAAAATGCTTGAAGATTGGAGGAGAAGCACAATGGTGCCTCTTTGTAAGAACAAAGGAGACATTCAAAATTGTTCAAATTACATATGTATCAAGTTGATGAGTCACACTATGAAAATCTAGGAACGTGTGATCGAAAGAAGGTTGAGGCAAGTTTTTAAAATAAAAGAAAACCAATTCGGATTCATGCATGTCGCTCAACTATTAAAGCCACCCACTTGCTGAGAACAATGGAGATTTATAGAGTTAAAAGGAAGAATCTCCATATGATTTTTATTGATTTGGAGAAGTCTTGTGAATCTATCCCACGAGAGATATTGTGGAGAGTTTTGGAGAAGAGACTAGTACATGTCCTATATATTAATCTCATCAAAGATGTGTATGATAATGCTTCATCTTGTGCAAGGATACAGTATGGGAATACTGAATATTTTAACATCAACATTGGTCTGCATCATGGTTCAGCGTTGAGTCCATTTCTTTTTACTTTGATTATGGACGAGTTGACATTTGCATTCATGATGAGATACTTTGGTGTATGTTATTCACCGATGATATTGTGTTGATTGATGAGGCTAGAGATGAAGTAAATGTACATGTTGAGGTCTGGAGACATGCATTGGACACTAAAGAATTTCGTATAAGTAGGGTTAAGAGTGAATATATGGAGTGCACTTTTGATGGAAGCAATGGTGAAGGAGTCGAGGTGAAGATTGGTGACGATAACATTCAGAAGAGAGATTCTTTTAGATACTTGGGATCTATTTTGCAACGTGATGGGGAAATTAATGGAGATGTTACTAATAGAAAAAATGCAGGTTGGCTAAAGTGGAGAGGAGCCTCTACTGTTCTTTGTGATAAGGAAATTCCTTTGAAAATCAAAGGAAAGTTTTTCAAAGCACCCGTGAGACCTGCTATGCTTTATGGATCTGAGTGTTGGCATGTGAACCATAGACATGTGCAGAGAATGACAATAGCAGAAATGAAAATGCTAAAGTGGATGTGTGGACACACATGTAAAGATCAAATTCGGAATGATGCAATCAGAATGAAAGTTAGTGTAGCTCCGATCGAGGATAAGATGCGGGAAAATCACTTAAGGTTGTTTGACCATTTGCAAAGGAGGTCAGTTGATGCACTATGCGAGTTTTGGGATGTTGAGCCAGCTAAGGCAGGGCGTGAAAGGCCCCAAAAGTGTTGCAATGAGACTATACGTAGGGATCTTAGTTTTTTGAATCGAAGCCCGGAAATGAACCAAGATAGATCCGAATGGAGACAACGATAACATGTAGCCGGCCCTACTTAATGTGGGAAAAAGCTTTGTTGTTGTTTTAGTTAGTTTAAGAAAAAAGGAAGCTAAGGAGTCCATATCTTGGAATTGATGTTTATCATGCATCTGGAAAATTGAGAATGTGGAAAGAAGGAAGTTCTGTAAAGACATATCTTTTAACTGGCTGCTATGAATATTAGCAGTTTTAATCAATTTTTAATAAGCCATTCAGTTAACAGAATGTTTTAGTAAGCCATTTATAATGAATGTATCCAAGCTTCAAAAAAAACATTCTGTTTATCCTATCTAGAGCATTATTCCCACGTCTTTTTGTTTTCACGCTGGTTAAAGTTTGACTGAAAGTGCTAAACCAATTATTTCCAGAATATCTCAATTTTTATGATTCTCTGTCTTATGCACTGATTAAGCTTAATTTTATGTTTAATTTTGCAGGATTTTAGCTCTTGAGGGAGGTTGCTGACATCTGCAGTCCCTACATTTCATAAAGCAGTTTACATTTCTTAATGTTTTAATTCTTTTTAGTTGTTTTGATTTTTTTTTGAACTTTGACAAACAAAAATCGTGAATACATGTTCATCTTTCATAGCCGAAAACAAAATGCACCTAAATAATTGTTCAGTTATTGTTGATGGATGATGAAGTTAGTGGCGATGTCATTTCTCATTTGATTATGATTTTTTTATACATTCCGTCGGAATCATGACGTGAATAATTATCATTTCAGTTAAGAAAATTAGCATTTCATAGCCTTGTGATCAGAATGCGAAGAATTCGACAACCATGGTTACGACAACTACAGCAGACACCCTGACGATAGGTGCGGCACTGTGATCAGAATCATCTGCAGCAGGTCAGGAGGCAGGTGAATATGCATCATCACCAGCTTCTCCCGGTGCTCCAGCAGGTGTAGTCTTGCCATGGGGGGCAGGTGCACCTGCATCGAGGGGTCCTCCAGCAGGTGCATCACTGCTTGGTTCCCTCTGCTCTGGGGGAGGCTGCAGGTGCAAGTGCATCCGATGCCTCCGGTGCTGAATCTGCTGATGCATTGAGGACAGAGGTTGGGATTGGGGTGCTCGTCTTTGGTGCTGCGGCGGGGGAGGATTTAGGCGAGTTTGTTGCAGACGAGGCCACTGCAACTGCAAGGAGGACGGGGGCCATGACGATGATTTTGCTGGCCATTTAGGATGCTGCCAGCTACTGGGATGGCAGATAATTGGAGAGGAGAAGAGGTAGGATTTGGAGCAAGAGAGGTGAGAGGTGGACAACCAATCTGGTTTAGTTGTTGTGGCTTGCTTGCTGTAGGTGGATGAGAGGCTGTCTCTCCCAGAGACTATTACTAAGTATAGATTGTTGACCAACCCTCTTGACCCAATCCACATGCTTACCATATAGGGTTATACACATTTTTAAAGATATTTTGGTGACTATCACCATTTTTTCCATCTCAACCATCCTCATGTTAGTAGCATTTGACATGTGGATTATATTTTTGATGTTGAATCAATGTAAAAAAATAATATTTGTTGCAATTGATTTAGCATGATTAATAATTCAATAATAATAATAATAAATACTTTATAAATGAAATAAAAAATATTGTATTGTTGATTTTCGATCGAAAAGAATACAAACACAAGGTAGCACACAAAAGGGAAAAGCTTGACCTTTCTGAATAACAAACGAAGCCAGTAAGGTGGTCTTAGGGAGTTGTGATTTAAGCATTAATTGATCTAAGATTAAGTAAATTCCACTTGAGAAGGAGTTGCGAGGTCCAAATGCTTTCATTTGTCAACTTGGGAGGTTGTCTTGTGACAAGCAGAATAGGATAGTTGGATTTTTTTAATATTTAAAGCGTAAAGTTATCCTTCTTTTTATTTGTAGTGTGAGGTTGCCTATTAAATAACAATTATAATTTCAATTGACCAAGGAGGTTGTGGGCAGATTCATAAACTAGAAAGTTACATATATTAGTAATTATCATATATATAAATATCAATGGATGGGATCGTATTGAGATTTTGAAAATACGTTAAATTATGGATTGGATCGCTACCAAAATCCAATTCGATGATCCAATCCAACTGCTGAGATTTGATCACGGTATAAAAAAAGATAAGATCTTTTTAAAATCAATCCTTATATGGGACTTGAAAGTTTATTAAAGCGGTCGAATCAGGTGTGTACCAAATTACCAATCATTGGATATCATGAATGGTGTACTTTATAATCTATATGTCATTGTATTGGTTCATTTGATTGATTTTCAATATCATGAATGGTGTACTTATAGTCTTTGCAAGCTGGTTCACTTTTGAGCATGCTACGTTTGGTTTGCTCTTCTTTTTTTGACACTTTCGGTATGGTGCTAGAACCTTGTTCCAAGATGTTTTTGCCGGTATTGATCCAAATTTGGACGCTCAAGTGGAATTTGGAACATTCCAAAAACTTGGGGATCCAACTAGAAAGAGACATGCAATCTGATACAACATTGCTCTGGCCTACATTTTATGCTTTACATAAAGTAAAGTGCTAGATCTATTTTGAATTACCCCATTTTACTTGACTCTTTTCCCTTTCTTTATCTTGGTAAATGATTGTATCCCTTAATGAATAGATGTTGACGCTACATAGTTGGCAATGTAATCTTTGAACAATGTGCTAAGTACACCTCCTTCGTGTCTATAAGAGTCTATTATTATATTACTTATTATTCTAAAAGCTAATATGATCTTAATTCATGAAAAAATTGCTTTTTCGAGCATTTTCATGCATTGATTTTTAGAATCAAATATACAATTTTTATTATATAAAATAAAGCAACCGAAAATGAGACCTTGAGGACATACATCAAACATTTCAAGCCCCATTGAATGAAATGTGTATTATTTATGCTATGAAATGATCTCGTACATAAAATTTTATGAAATGATATGATCTGATGCATAAATTTGTATTAAGTGAGACGCCATTGCAATGTTATGAAATGTGTATTATTTAATATACGGATATCTTGCACGTTTGGCCTCGTACATAAAATTTTAATTTACAATATAGTTATATTTGCTTCAATGTTTAAATTAGGTAAAGATGTAATTACCAGTCGATCTGTAGCAAAGGCTGATGTTTTATATCGAGATTTCGCAGTGTACCTATTCTTGATTGTTTGTGATTTTTCTAGGATTTTCTTGATTTTCATGTATTTATCGAGATTTTCTAATATTGTTTCGGAATTTGTGAACAAGAGAAGGTAAAGAAGTTCAATACAATTACAGCCACGTATAAAAGTGCATTTTATAAAAAAAAGACATCGGTTTTCTATCGTAAATGTCAAAACCTACCCGTTTTAAACGTAATTTCTGACCCTAATTATGGATATAATAAAGAGGAAATAATTAAAAAAACAAGTTTCGGAGATTATGTATTAGCAGAATAAAACCTAAACTAATTAACTAAATTGGCGGAGGTACTTGTAATTTTCATAAGAATAAAATAGAAATATCAAGGAGATAAATTAAATTTCTTACCTGTATAATAACAAAAATCTAACTCTAATTATTTCGACTAGCAAGGACATGCTGGACAAATTCACGTAAACAAATTGAGATATCAAAATTGGGCTTGAATGCAAGTAAAAAATAATTAAGATCTTACAAGCCCCTACTCATAGAACAAAATGGAAAATTTCGGACAAAAGTGTGGCAATCAAAAGATATTTTTTTGTATCGAGTACTTCAAATAGGGAATTCATAGATGATTGTTGTAATTAAGAGCATGTTTAGGAAGGCGCTACGTGGTATTCAGTTGGAGGAGTCACTGCATAGAGAGTATGCGGGGAGTATGCGATTTTATGCGATTTGGTATTTTTTTAGTTTCTAAAATATAAATAAATATTTAATAATTTTTTAATATCCGCAGTCGGGAGAGTATGCGGTTTTATGTTATTACGTGGGTGGGGTTATTTGAGTTTAGGTTAAATAAAAAAATTATTAGAAAAACGGTCGAGTAGGCGACCGCATAGGGGGTATACTCGGCCTAGTATGCAGGCCAACCCGCATATATGGACGTTTCATCATACTCGGAGCAGCAAGGCTACCGAGTACAGGTATGCGACAGAGTATGCGGTTTACTCGGCCGCTTTCCTGAACATTGATTAAGAGGCGCTAGTACTACTTGGGATGGTTAAATTTTTTATTGAAATTCTCAATTCAAAGAATAAATGAATTAGGTACAGATACTGGTAATCATTCGTTACGAGACCTTGGATGACATGCATTCTCTTTATTGTGCTTTTCCACTAAACGACTTCTTGTTTTTCGCTACTGCAAATTCTCTCACGTGCTTTCTAGGACGACAAATACTGAAGGGTGATGATGATGATCGTGTGCTATCGTATTCTGAGAATAGATCGTTGAAATCTGATCACTGGTAAAATGGATGCAAATCTTCACTAAGGAAAGTCCTATATGGAAGTTCCATTGATTTCTAATCCTAACTCATTTTTCATTTGTTGTATGTGTATGCTTTGTCATGTGATCTGTATTTATGCTATTTCTGGACCTTGCATATTATTATCGTCCTTTAAAATTATGGTTATTGCAAAATATGTAATAGTTGCCCATAATTGGATTCGGATTTTTTGTATGGTTGATTATTTATGAAAGAATTTTTTATTCCTTTGAATTGAATCATGTTAATTCGAGTAATTATCAGTTAATCTCACCGGATTAAATGCTAAGAGCAATATACTTTGTATACCTGCTACTTTACGATTCTTGAGTGTTAGTCATTACATGTCACTCATCAGTTGAGAATTTTTTTAACACATTAACTCAAATATATTCATACAGTGATAACTCACAAAGTATGAGAGTGAGTTCTAGAAGGGAATTACTAACTGATATAGGCATTTTGAGCGGTTGTCATCCAGTTGGGGTCAAATCAAACAAAATGTCAGGATCAATTTTCTCGATAATAATCCGACAATCTAAGGCAGAGACATTATATCTTGTATTATCGCTTTCGTCAACGTTCAGCACCATAATAGAATAACTTCCTCTACATCATTTGACTGAAAAGAAACTTGTAGATATACACCTAACATAAGGGATTCTAGTGTCGGGTAGATAGAAATCACCATATTATGGGAAATCAATAATTTGGTAACCACAATTGGCAATTTATTAGGTAGTTAGAAATCACCATAATATAAATCCTTAGATGTCACCATGGTTTTGGGTTTCGATAAATCCTTGACATTTTTTTAAAACTTCTGCTCAGATATAGTGATCTCTAGCTAGATGGGGATGGAGGCCGTAGGTGTATATATCTGTGGTTGATTGTCCGCCTCTATCCTTTATTTTGGTGGTTGCCTTCTCCCACCATAAGTAGGGTTGGTTACATGTAGGGTGGAGCATTGGGCTTGATCTGATCCAACTCGGGAAAGTCAGGCCCGAACCCGTCGAATTCTATTGGGCCTTAGGCCAGGTCGCGCGACCCAGGGTTTTGGGAAAATCAAGGGGCCGAGCCCGAGCTCATCCCACATCTATTTTTGTATGATTTCATAACATTTAATTATCAGATTAACAATAATTGAGTTTCTAAACTCTCGATATTAGGTGAGGCAATTAGCCGGAAATCATGAAATATGGTACCGTAGAGGTGGATACCATTTCCAACAAGGAGGATTTGATTGAGTGTCGAGAAACAAAAGAATCTAATCCGAAATACCAAATGAAAGTAGGTCAGTTTTTTTCATTCCCGAGTTCCCATTCGGGATCGTGGTTGGCTGGTCCTTGAGGATTTGGGGTCTCCTCCGATCAGGGACGGTTGGCCCGGTTGTCCCCGCGATTCTATACTAATTCCTAAATTGAGCCGTGAAATCAAAATTAGATAAAAAGAGAAAGAATGCATGCAAAGGTTGGGATTAAAATAATAAGAAATTATTTGTTAATGAGAAAGTTAACTTCCTATCAACACATTAGAACCTTTGCCATGCTTCGAGTTGTTTTCTAGTTTAGTTCTATGTACAACTTGGTTTTTATACATATCTAGATATTTTTTATGGTAGATGTTTTATATAATATCAAATGCTTACTTTATTAGACGTAATATTATGGTTAAGATAACGAGAGATAAGAACGTAAGATATCATTCCATCAAATAAGTTGTACTTAAATATATTACTCATACAAATCTTGCATGTTCATACATAATGCCTAAATATGGTATTTAGTGGGACACCTGTAACATAACTAAGGGAAAGAAGCTCATATTTAAGAACTACAATAAGGAGCATTTAATCAATCATAGAGAAATTAAAAAGAAAGAGAGAAAGTAGACCTTTCGTAGGAGCAGAAAAATCTTCATGTAGCGTCCACCTACTTGCAAAGTCTATGCGCATGCATGGTGGGTCGGGTCATGCTTCCATAGGCCACGTCGGGTTCGACTGGGCCTGACCCGTAATTGAAAAATCGACAAAATCAGGACCCGAGCTCGGCCCACATGTACATGGAGGCCAGGTTGGGCCTGGATTTTTGCTGTTCGGGTCAGAGCCGAGTTCAGATCGGTCCGACCCAATGCTCCACCCTAGCTGCATGGATTCTTGCTCAAATCCAAGTTGGAAGATCCGATTATTTTTTATGTCGGTTGCCGGCTACCTAATGCAACCCCCGCAAGGAGGAATTTGAGTCGTGATCTTTTGGTTGATAGGCACATTGCACTGTAGCAATTTTATCTTAAATGAGAAAAAAAATTATTTTCTTTCGAAAAATAATAATTTGGTAACATGTCATTCTCATGTTATGTTCTCTATTGATTGGAAAGGAAATCTCATACAAAAAGTGCTCAAAATACATCACAGCAAATTGTCTTCTTGTTTGTTCATAGTACCATGTGAACTTTTGCCAACTCGTGAATCTTTGTCATCCCGTGAACGTTTGCCATTTTTAATAATTGGACATTTAAAAGAGCAACCAAGTAGCATACTCGCGCTTCGCGGCGGGACCCAATGGCAACGACGAATCTTAATAAATACTACAAAGTTTAATAGTAAATAAATTTAATATGCAATTAGTAAAAATGTATGCTATAGATGTTGACTTTTAAAAATAAAACTGTATACGTATAGTTTAAGTAAAAATTTTTGAGAAGCAAATAATGGGTGCATGAAAGTGTAAATATGCATTAAGTCAAAAAGTGAAGTTAAAAATTTACATATGAATTATTTGAGAGATAAATAATAAAATAACAGAAAAAAGTAACTAAAAATAATAAAAAAATTATAAGAGATAAATTCATATAACTTGTATATTTATAAAGTATTATGTTAACGTATTTATATATTTTATTAAGAAATTTAAATAGGTTTTACTGAAAAATTAATGGATTAAATTATTATTTGAATATATACTGTTTTTTGAAATTATTATAATAAAAACATTCATTCATTTTTCTTGAATATTCGATATCAATTTTAATTAAGTTATTATTTATATCGTAAATAATCAATCTTTAATCCATAAATATATAAAATGTATAAGAAATAATATGAAATATATCAAATCTATTCTATTGATTGATATAATTAAAATAAAATGTAATATTTATATGTCATCCTAATTTGAAAAAAGATAAGGGAAAATTAGTTATTTATGTATTATTTTAAAAACTTTTTATTAATAAATTGTTGATATAAGTATAATTTTATCATTATCATATTAATAAGTAAATTTTTATTTTTATTATTTATTGAATTATCTGTATTACTTAATAACTTAAACATCAATTGAAAAAATATTTTCAAATTATATTTTTTATTGCTTTATTATAAGATTTATATATGCAAATTTAAGTTTATTATAAATTATTTTTAATTAATATTATATCTCACATAAAATGTATATTTATTGAATTCTTTTTAATTGTATTAAATATTAAATATTTTTTATTATGTAATATGCTTATACTAATTCAGAATTAGTTTCTAAAATTCTATTATATCATTTTATAAGATTTGAATCTATGAAATTAATTTTTTAAAGTAATTGTTCATTACTATTAAATTACAATATGTTAACATCGCAATAGATATATTTTAAATGTTTAAAAATTGAAAATTAAATTATCTTTGGAAGATAATCTAGAGAAAGAAATTGAAGGAGAAGTAGAGAGTTTTATGTTTAAAAATTGAAATAAATTATTTTTGGAAGATAATCTAGAGAGAAGAATCGAAGGAGATGTAGAGAGTTTTTTGAAAAAATTAATCTAAGGAGAGAGATTTTTTTAATATTATATGTTAAGAAGATTTAAATAGTTGTCTCTATAGAAATTGTAAAGGGAGATAGATAGAAATTGCATAGATTAAAAGAGAGTGAGGGAGGAAAAGTGGGTGGGGAGAGAAAGCTTCATGAGTAGAGATTAGAGAGAGAGAGAGGGATAGTGGGTAGAGAGAGAGAAGGGAAAGAGAAGTAGAGAGAGATTGATAGAAAGGGGACAATATTTTTAAGATTAGAGGAGAAGAGATTAAAAGAGCAATTTGCTTTCTTTTCATGTTGGAAGTTTGATCAAATAAAAAATTAGTTTAGTGGGGACTTCTTTTTTCTAGTTTTTAAAAAAGACGTTAGCTTAAATTAGTTTTTTCAAATTATTTTCTTGTAGAAACTTTTTGTGTGAAATTCGGGTAATACATCAAGATTAATTTTCTCCACTTAATCTATTGTTTATCTCTTTTCTTGCATATTTTATATTCAAACATTGCTTGTTCATGAAATTGATTTCTTCATTAAAAAATATGACCACACAATTATTTATCTTTTTTATTGATAGCAAGTAATGACCATCTAGATGGGGAAAGTTGGTACCTCATTGACGGAAATGACTGAACTATGGAGTATAAATTTACCTTTATCCGTTACAAGATAGTGTTAACTACATCGTAGATAAAATTGATTCTATACTATCTGAAAATCCAACCATCGAAGCAATAAGGATCCACAAATAATTGGATAAAATTTTATAAAAGGGCTATGAGCTTCATGGTAACGCTTATGTAGTTGAATTTGATAAGAATCTTCGAAAGCTATAAATGGATATCGTAGATAAAATCGATCCTACATTATCTGAAAATCCAACCACTGAGGAAATAATGTCCCACGAATACTTGGAGAAAACTGATGAAAAGGCTTGGAGCTTCATGTTTATGCATATGGAATTGGATTTGGTAAGGATCTTCGACAACTATAAATGGATATATGATCTTTTTCACATAACAAATGACAAATGTCACTCCAAATTGGAAATGAGCATACATCTTTTTTACATAAGCACAATCCTTGGAAAACTAAGGAATTTGAAAGTGTCCTAAGTGAACAAGATGACCGTGATGGTTAATAACTTAGCGATTGGAAAATGTATAAATTTATATAGGATACAAACAATGTCCATTTTAGGTAGCACTCTGTCATCTTTAAACATCATTGCCACATATTTGAGAATGAATGATCGAATATGATATATATATATATGGACCATCGAATATCAATAAACATAGTACTTTATAACATTTATTTATGATCACTCAAAGTTCTCATATGTATTTAGGAAGAGAGGTCGAGGTCTTTGAAACATTCAAGATTCCAGACAAAAGTGGAGACAGAAATGGAAAAACCAATCAACATGATTATGATTGTTAAATGTAGAAAATATACATCAAAGGAGTTTAGGTAATACTACATTCAGTGACATTTATAGGAAAACTACTATACCTTTACACGCTACAACAAAATGGTGTAGTTGAAAGAAAGAACATGATACATATGAATGTAGTAAGTTGTATGTAGTCATACTTAGACCTGTTAAAGACATTTTAAAGAGGAGCAATGCTGACAACTATCTACATATATAAGAAAGTTCCCACCAAGTTTGTATTACCAATGTTGTATGAAACTTGGAATGGTAGGAGACTCAATCTGGACCATCTCCAATAATGAGAATGTATTGCACGTCTTGTACTAAGTTAGATAGGGGACAAAGTAAACATCACGAAAATAAAATGTAAATTTATTATATATAATGAATATCTTGTAGGATATTGGTTCTTCCATGAGTCTAAAGGTCTCATGAAAAGTTGTGCTGCAACCTTCCTTGATAATCACTAAGAGAAGAGCATGAAATAGAGCAATATGATCATCTAATAGTCCTACGTGACAATTAAGATGTCCTAGAGGTAAGTCAAGATTTAATAGATGATAATAATCATGCATACTTAGGGTGTGCTTGTTTGGGGAATAACCCAATAATTAAGGCTATTATTCCCCTCCCCTCTCCTTCCTCGTATGACTATTCCCCTCCACCCCCCTTATTCCACATTATTCCACTCTTATTCCTACCATTATTCTATCTTATCTATCCTTATTCCACCTTATTCTTATTCTTCTAGTCGAACAGGAAGAGTGCCTTATTCCGGCTTATTCCTTACCTTTGTTCCAGCTTATTCCCAAACCGAATGCATCCTTAGAGAATAAACCTATGAATAATAAAGATCCATTGGAGAAAGTGTGTGAATCCACACTACCGACGAGTATAATCAACATCGAGTCCCGTAATACAACCCTACATGAATGGAAGATCAATATTTTCATGTATGCAATTTATCCCATTACACCGTATATGGGAATATAGCGATTATATAGATTCCATGTCCTTCAACAAAGCAATGACTTCGAGTGAGTAGGCAATCCATAGGTTGTAAGTGGTTAATAAGAGAAAAAAATCAAGCTAAAGGTAATATTGATAAATATAATTCAATATTAATATGTATTAGGTATTCTAATAATTCAACTTACAACAGACAATGGTTCAAGGAAATTAAATTCTTAATTAAGAAAAATACACATATTGTGCTAAAGAGATTCAAAATGCAGAACAACACTAGCTCCCATGTCATTTATGATATAAATAGATTCAATAAGAGTCAATGTCTTGCAAAAGGAACATAAATTTCAAGATGTGACACGTGTAAAAGCGATGTGAAGTTTTAAGTATGTGCACTCAATCTCGCTTGGTTTATCCACTAAGCCTAGTTAGTATGTATCAAAGTAATCTTAGACTAGCATATTTGGAAGTTGTAAAGAAGATTTTATAATATCTGAAAGGAATGGTAAATCTAAAATCAGTACACCAAGTTTGATAGTTGAGGTAATATGATACATTGATGCAAATTTCTAAGGGTATGTGAATAATAGGGAATCTTCATAAGTGACCCTTTTCATGTTTAGTGGTGCAATCTTTTCTTGGAATAATAAGAAATAATGATGTGTGCTTAGACATACATGAGAAGTAAGATACATTGCACGTATCATGACAACCACTTATACCGTTTGATCGAATGTTTTTTGAAGAACTTAGGTTCTATATTGGTCAATAGACAAATTGAGATATGTTGTGATAATCGAGTTGCAATTATCTTAACTAATAGCTGGGCTAATAGTTCTAAAGTAAATCTTATTGAAATCTACTATCACCAAAGACACGATATATTGGAAAAATAAGAAAATACAACAATATATAAGCACAAGTGTCATGTTAATCGATTCTTTAAATAAAGAAATATTTCCATGAGCACATGCATTAAAATGTTGATTGAATGTGAGCCTATAAATGGAGAGAGATTTAATTAGGCCAAGCCAGTACATGGAGAAGCCTCATTACAATTAGTGGTGTGATGTTCCTTTGATCCTTCAACACTTAGATGTTTGTCAAGGAAAAAGCCTCTTCTATGGGTTTAACAGTCACACTGACATTACAACTTATGTAGATGTTGATTATGCTAGTTCTTCTGATGATAGGCGATCTACCACTAGTTACACTGTGTTGTTGGCAGAAATCTTATTGCACGACGAAGCAAGAAGCAACGACAATTGTTTCCAGGTCAGGCGTAGAGGTAGAATACAAAGCAATGGCTCAAGCCACATGCGAGGTTACGTAGCTTGTCTCCTTTCTACAAAAAAACTTAGACTCCCTGCTACCATCCACGTTCCTCTTTACCGCGACAACACATCCACAATGTACATTACTACTTCTCTTATTTTCCATGAGAGGACTATAGTATATTGAAGTAGGTTGCCATTTTATTCAAGGATTAGTACAAATGAGGAAAGATCATTACTTCCGTACATCTCAATGAAATTTTATTTTACAGATATATTCACTAGGGCAATTCTAATGAATACTGACCCTCATTGACATTTTTAAGTTTACATTAAAAAATAGGAGTTTGGTTGCGAGATAAAGTTCCCTTACCTCTGATATAAGAGGACATTATCTTGGGACTATTCATCCTCGGATAAAGTATTCACATCATGATTACATCACTCATTATGTCTTTGTCTGCAGACACAATGAGAAATAAACCTCATTTTTCTTATTCCTCTACAGAATGGGGAGTCATTATCACTTCAGTCAAGTGAGAGATGTTAATTGATTTGAATTCGAGCATGATCTTGTGGTCATGAAATCACTATCATCGATTGCGCGAGAGCATTATCTCTAGAGAGGCCACAACTTTTGAATGTGGAAGGGATAGGGTGGATGACATGATGTGGTATACACAAATATAAACCTCTCCCTGAGGATGAAAATTGATCATCACGTCCTAGTGATCTAGACCAACGATTGGAAGCCCTCTCTCAGAACCGATTTATGTTGGGATTTATCATGTAAAGATTGATTGGCTAAAAGCTGAAAGAGTTGATTGCATATATGGTCGATCCTCCTTCTGCCTCTGATTTGTCGAGAGCTAATAGGGTGGATTGCCAATGTGGTTGCTCCTCCTCCTACCTTTTGATTTGTCGAGAGTTAACAGGATGGAGTTTCGAGTACGATAGTGTTTTTTGCTGCATTATATACATGACCGAGGGGCAACCATATATTACACTCCTACTACATTCAAAAAATAACAATAGAGAGTCCGATGTGAGCATGTGAACATAGGTACACAAGAGAGTAGGTGTGAGTAAGTGAAAGTAAGCACATTGCTGAACCATTATAAAATAATTGTGTAATACGATTTTTGCATGAGTATCTTGTTTGATCGTTGTTTTGTTTGAGTATTGCTTGATTAGATCTGTTCCGAACAATCTACCCCTCCCAAAAACCTTCTACATGATATGAGCGGCTTTCCTCTTAAAAATGGGGCCACTTTGCATGATACACACATGATGAGCCTGATAATGACAATATATACAAGGATTTTTATCAGTTGTGCCCACCCTCGAGTTAGTTTCCATCCATCCTCATCCCAAACAGACGCTAACTTTGGGGACACAAGGGGAATTAGATAAATAAATAAGGTAGAAATGTTCTTCTTCTCCTTTTCTTCTTCTTCCTTCGACTCTTCCTCCCTCCTCCCCCTCCAGCCCTTTCTCCTCCTCCGACCACTGCCTCCTCTGCCCCTCCCCATCCATCCCCTTTGCCTCCCTCTCTAGTACCTCCTCCTCCTTTGCCAGATCTCTTCCTCCCCCTCTAGCATCTCCTCCCCGTCTTCCCGCCTTCTTCATCCCTCTCCAACACTACCTCCCCTCCACCCGCCTGCGATGTTTCACCTCTGTGTCAACCTTTGTAATAGCAACATGTCACTCCTGCTCCTCCCATTCAGAACAGCTAGCCAACTCCATCTTCAAAAGGGCAAAAGTACCCATTAGACAGAAGAATACAATTGGGGTTCTGGAGCCCTAACCACCTCCATTTTCCCGACACTGCACCCAACCCAACCCATCACTTCCCAGGCGTCGTCCATCGCACGATCGCTTTTAGATCCCAAGCTCGGAGCTCTTCTCAGACATGTCCCTCCAACCAAGCACATACTCACGCTGACAACTCCCTCTCCCCTCGCCGAGCTCCAACGGAACGCCACCGTCGACCAACCGAGGCGGTGGATTTTTGTACTCTCTGCACTGTCCTAAAGGGTCTCCGACGCCATCCCCTTCTAGCACCTCCTCCCCCAACCGCCATCCCTTCCAGCACCTCCTCCACCTCTGCTTGTCCTCCTACTCCCCTGACATCTATTGCCTTCAATGAGTTGTTCTAGGAGAGCGAGTTGTTACATGAGATTATGTCACTATCGAGAAGGAGGTAGTGGAGGGAGGAGGCATGGATTTTTTCTCTCCAGATATGCCCCTTTTAACTACAACAATTATTTGATTAAATCATAGTTTAGTTCAATTCATTGATGGTCAGACTAACAGAAGGGTACAATTGATCATTGTGGAAGAAATCAGGGGCTGAACTGATATTCCAAAAAAGAGAGAGGTATAACTAATATTATAACATGTAGGAGGGGTACAACTGAAAAAAATCCTCTAAGATGACGAGGTGGAAAACGGGGAGAGCAGTAGTTGTAGCTGGTGGAGAAGAGAAGAGAGGAGGGTTTTGGTAATAGCAGAAGGAGGTATGGCCGGTGCGCAGTGCTGCAGCAACCCACCAGCTCTGAACCCCAAGTGCGGAGGGGGAGCTGTGGTGGACGACTTCGGCGGCCTTAAGGCCTACACCTCCTGCGCTCCCCACGCCAAGCACGCCGTCCTCCTCGTCTCCGACATCTTCGGTAACCACATGAACCCTAACCCGCACTTGTGATCTGTTTTTTTCCCTACATTTTTTCTCATCATTCACCGATTTCTCCCTTCTTCTCAGGCTTCGAGGCTCCCAATCTCAGGTATATGCTTCACATCCCCCTCTACTACTTCCATTTACGTTATCAAATCTAGGATTTCCGCGCAATTTGGGCTTCATTTCTCCTTACGAATACGTCTTGGAACACAATAGCTAGATGATCGAATATGCCATCGCGACAGGTAATTCTCATAATGGACAATTAAACTAGGCAAAAATATGAAGCTAAAATTTGGTGGGCGGCATAGGTTGAGATATTAACTATCTTTAGGATTATTTTTATATTTTTTTATTTATCTCTTTTTCTTTCTGAAATTTGACCAATAGGTTCTTCTCCTATATAAGAGAACCCATGGACCTCTCATAATGTATTATATTCTTTTCCCTTAACATGGTATCAGAGCGAGGTCCTAGATCCGAGTTCCCGTATCCAACCCTAACCCTATCCTTACTCGCCTGCCCCCCGCGTGCGTGACAACCACCTTCTCTTCCCACGAGCCCTCCCTCGTTGCCCCCGTGCCCCAGGCTCCCGCGCTCCCAGCCCCTGCGTCCTCCCCGGACTGCGCCCCCGTGCCCCTGAGCGCGTCCAGGGCCCCGCGCTCTTGCGCCCCTGTGCGCGTCCAGGGCCCATGCACGCATCCTTGCGCTCCTGCGCGCTTCCAGGGCGCCTGCGCGCATCTAGGGTGCCTGCGCGCATCCAGGGCCCCTGTGAGCGCCCTTGTGCCCCTACGCGCGTCCAAGGCCCTGCGTCCCCGCGCCCTTGCGCCCATGTGCGCGTCTAGGACCCTGCTCCCCGTCCCCTGCACACGTCCAGGACCCCGGCCCGGGCCCCCGCGACCCAACCACTATGCGCGTCCCAGCCCTTGCGCGTCCAGGACCCCGCACCCTGGCCCCTTGAGCTGTAACTCACGGCTCTAGATGGTGACCTTGATCCTCCAAGAACATCGCCGGGTAGTTCTGCGATTTGATTTCTATCGGAAAGCGTGATTTCAGACCTCTAGTTCATGTTTTCCTGCTCTAGCAAGCGACGAGGATTAGCAAGGATGGTTGTATGAGTCTACACGTACAACTAATCCTTCGTATGATTCTGTAGACTCATTTATATCGGTCTACTCCCCAGCTGAAGTTTAAAACAAGGATTTACCGGTCAGAAAGAAATAGATTATCATGGATAAACTCCAAAAAACACGCAATTAGGGACACCTCTCGTAGCTGGGCTATAGCATGGGACAGATCGTCGGAAAGGGACAGTGGGGAGGGGCAGTGGAAGCTCCAATTCACTCTGACATCGGAGAGCCGATCCACTCTTGGGATGATGGACGTGGAGAAGACTCCGTTATTTGGCTATCTTATCATCGTGTCAGACAACAATGGTGATATCTTCTCGTCCGGAGCCTTCAAGGGCCCGGCTCCCATCACTAAGATGGATGTGACCAACTATGAGTTGTGGTCCATGCAGTTTCTCACCTCATGCAGTGCAACAACAAGGAGCACATCCTGATAGATCCAGAGCCAACGGATACTGGGGCAAATGCTTCTTGGAAGCAAGATGATGTGTATGCGCGTGTGCCTATGCACATGTTTGGCTTTATGGGACTCTTACTACAGAAATAGCCAATGGTATTCTAACTCAACCCACTGTCAAGGCAATGTGGGATACTTTGGCATCCACCTATGCACATGTGAAGAATGATGCCAAGATCCTTCAACTACAATTTGACATCTACAATACCAAGCAGAATGGCGGCCCCTTGCATGTTTACTACTCTTTGCTGTGTGGCATGTTTGAAAAGCTTCATATCTACATGCCCATTACGACGTCTACTGAACAACAAAAGACGTATAAGAACTCCATGATGGTTGGAGTGTTCATGGATGGACTTGATACAAAGTATGATGCTGCACGTACTCATCTTTGTTAGAAAATAGAGAATGCGGGAGCGAAACATGGAAAAAGATAAAGAACAATAAGAACATCGGGATTTACGTGGAACCATACTCCCTAAGGAGCGGGATGAAACCACGGGAGAATGCCTCAGAGGGCTGGTGTGTTTATTGCACTTTTCTCTCATCTGATACAGGAGGTCTGGGGCTCCTTATATAGCCTCCACAGAGCCTCCAAGTCCCACCACTGGTAGATGTGGGACTAAACATTGGGATGGGGTAAATGGATCCTGGAGGTATCCATTTACCCATCTACAACTCAATAGGTGCACAACCAAATACTCCAACACCCCCCCTCAAGCTGGAGCATGAAATGCTCAGCTTGGACAAACAGAAAGAAACTCAACTCACGCTACAGGACACTACGAACAATATCAACTCAACGTCACAACTGCTGCTGTCGAGGACGTTGCTTCTCATGCCGTGCATGTGAGGATGACGAACGGGCTGGAGTGTGAGTTTGCTGAATCTCCTCGTCGGAGAGCATGTGCTCTGAACTGCGCCTGTCAGAGTCACTGCAACTGAAAATAGGTCTCCTTGTCGGAGTGCCTGCCACAATAGTGTGGACAACTGCTCCATCTCTGAAAAGGGCTAAACTGAAAAAGGCCGTGGAAGTGCGATTCTCGTCGGAGTCCACGATCGCTGGAGAATGGAGTCTGTAAAGTCTCCTCATCGGAGAACTGGGTCTCTCCCATCTTGCACAGAGAATGCTACACTATTCTGGAGTACCTATGATACCACATGAAAACCCTTACCAATCATGGCATAGGGAATGATCCTCTACTATGGAGTCCCTATGGCTCACATGAAAAATCTGGCTGAAACAATAAGAATGACGGAGACTACGAAACTGAAGATGGCAAACTTGTGCACATATGAAATGACTGCATACTCGTGCGTGTCTGAAACTGGCTCGTAATCTGACATTGTGTGTGACAAAATATCTGTAGAGTTTGAAAATCTGCTGGTTTGGAGAATATCTGAATCTGACCTCTGAATCTGGAAGAAGACCTGTGACTCTACATCATACTCCCCCTTTCTCCCATACTTGTTGAAAACATGGACGTGGACCAAGTTGGGAGAAGACAATAAAATGGAGGTACAAAACATCAATAAGCCGTATCGCAACTTTTCTTCGGCTTTTCGAATTTCTCCCCCTTTTTACATTTTTTTCATAAGTCGTGTCACCATTTTTTTGCTTCGCAGATCATTTAAAGAAACAATCCTTGCGTACGGCTTCTCTTTGTATGCGCCTCTTTCAATTTTTTCACTATGCGTACGACTTTTCAAATGTACGCGCCTCTTTTTTTTCAAATCAGTTTTTTTATAAGCTGTGCAACTAATTTTTTTTAACAGCTATCAATTTTTTTTGAAATCAGCCCACATGGGCCCAACTTGTTGTAGCCACTTATAGGGCTTTAATAAACAACATCCCCCCCCTTGGGTTCCTAAACAAATAAAAAAATTCTTCTTTTTTTAATAAAACGCAGGCTCCCCCCCGTTAGGGTTCCCACGATGGGATCCCCCTTGGAGAAACGTTGTCGCCGCCCCAGTGGATTCGCAGGGAGATGCTCGCGTCGCCTAAAGGAGATGGCTGCGCAGGGGAGGTGCTCGTGTCGCCTGAAGGAGGGCTCCGCCTACGAGCTCGTGCTTTCGCGGGCTGGGAAGGGGCGACGCGCGAGGGTGCCAGGGGAGCTTGGAGCGTCGCGGCTTCGAGGAGGTGCCACCTGCTCCTCCTGGAGGGGCTCGCGCTTGAGAGGAGCTCGAAGATGCCGTGATCGCCATAGAGAACAAAAGGGGGGTGCGCCTGAAGGCGAAGCATAGATGGAGAATCACGCGTCGCCAGGATCTTCGATGCGCCATGGAGAATCATGCGAGAAGAGAATCACGAGAGAAAATGAGTTCTCGCTAGGGATGCCGTTGGAAGATGAATCTAGGGTTTCAAAGAACCCTAGAACAGGAACATGGACCTCCTTTGAATCTGGAACTCCCAAATGTTTGTGCAAGGGTTGCTTCTATCTTCGAACAGAAGTAGGGTTTCTGTGTGAAAACTCTAGTTTGACACAATCTGGAAGGGCGATATGTTGTCTTGTCGCTAGGAAGATGATGCGCAGAAATCGAAAATTACAGTACATCTTCAAAATAATCCTCAAGAACATAGTCAGGGCTTCGTTAAAAACCCTAAAACTGATTCTCGAAAAAAAAATGAATCTAAAATCCTCAAGAATCGACCTGCTCTGATACCATGTTAGAAAATAGAGAACGCGGAAGCGAAACATTGAAAAAGATAAAGAACAATAAGAACAACGGGATTTACGTGGAACCCTACTCCCTAAGGAGCGGAATGAAACCACGGGAGAATGCCTCAGAAGATTGGTGTGTCTATTGCACTTTTCTCTCATCTGATACAGGAGGTCTGGGGCTCCTTATATAGCCTCCACAGAGCCTCCAAGTCCCACCACTGGTAGATATGGGACTAAACATTGGGATGGGGTAAATGGATCCTGGAGGTATCCATTTACCCATCTACAACTTAATAGGCGCACAACCAAATACTCCAACAATCTTCTTACTGGAGCTACCATCCCCCCTATAGAGGAGGCCTATAGCCGTCTCAGCCGGATCATCATCCTTCGACATCCACGTCTTCGCACTCTTCAGCGATGGCCGCTTCTCGTGGCCGAGATGGGGTGGTCCAGTCTAGAGGGCGCACATCTCGAGGAAGAGGCGGTGGACGTCAACGTGGTCCCTGCACCTACTGCCGCAAGCCTGGACATGCAGAGGATACATGCTATCAGAAGCATGGATATTCTGTTTCTGGTCGAGCTGCAAAGCAGATTGTGTCTTCAGAGACTTCAGCTTCCCAGGCCGATCCTTGCCTGGATGCTATTGTCTCTCGTATTCGAGAGATCATGACTCCTACTACTGACACCACCATAGATACCGCAGTAGCAGCCAGAGCCTCTTTGAGCTCCTCAGGTATCACCTATGCCTTTACTGGTAGTACGGATGCAGACATGATAGAGTGGATTATGGATTCTGGTGCTTCTCACAACTTGTGTGGAGACAGAACACAGTTGAGGTCCTACAGGGCTATACCACATGGCAGATGGGTTATCATTGCTATGGTGACCACTTACCCGTTACAGGACAGGGGGAGGTGCATTTGACACCGTCCATGCGCCTGAAGAATGTTTTATATGCTCCTACCTTTCAGATGAATTTACTTTCTGTTAGTCAGATCACTAAGGATTTGCATTGTCGTGCCATCATTGACCCTTTGTCTCATGTATTTCAGGACATACTTACGAGCAGGGTGATTGATGTGGACGTGAACAATGGGGACTCTACAGACTGGTCCAACCTCCTCATGCTAGTGTTTTTAATATATCTACTGGACCTGTCTCTCCTTATATGTGTTACCTTAGGTTTGGACATCTTCCTCTACAGAAGTTATGTCATATTCTCCCTCAGATTTCTACGAGATCCTCCTTTCAGTGCGAGGCATGTCAACTTGGGAAGCATCATCGTTCCTCTTTTCCATCCTGTCAGAGTCGAAGCAGCTCTCATTTATTTGAGCTCATTCATTTAGACTTTCTTGGGGCTTCTTATTAAAGAATAATTCTGAGGCTGGATCCGTTATCAAGTATTTTATTATGAAAAAAATATTTTTCTGCCAAAGTCAAGTATCTCCGTTCTGATAATGCCTTGGAATTTTGCACCGTACAGCTTTCTGAGTTTCTTAGATCCCATGGTATTGTTCACCAGACCTCATGTGCCTACCCTTCCTAGCAGAACGGTGTTGCTGAGCGCAAACACCGCCACTTACTTGATGTGACCAGAACATTGTTGATACAGAGTCGTGCTCCTTATGCTTACTGGGGTGATTATGTCCTTACTGCTTGCTATTTGGTAAATCGTATTCCCTCGTCTGTGTTAGGAGAAAAGATTCCTTTCTCGATTACGTTTCCCGACCAGGGCGTGACAAGCTCTCTCCTGGAGCTGTCAAGTGTGTGTTTTTCGGCTACTCTCATACCCAAAAGGGGTATCGCTGCTTTGATCCATTAAGGCAGAAATATTTGTTAGTGCTGACGTTACTTTCTTTGAATCTGTCATGTATTTTTCTCCTACAGTTGACAGACTTGCTCCATCCGACTCTGATGATGAGATATACATGCCACCACCTCCTACAGTTGGTCCTTCACTACCTCCACCACCTCCGCCACCTCCTCCTTTGGTTCAGTTTTTGCCTCGTGTTTTTCCTCGCAGGTCTCGCTCTATTTGCCATGCTCACAGGCCTTGCCCATCATCCAACACGCCTCAGGTATGTAATGAGCATATTATTTCTACTGATGGCACTACTGAGTTGACTGTGCAACATGATTCTAGACAAGATGAGCAGGTGCCCTCTTAAGAGGGAAATCTATAGGCCTCGAACTTGGCAGATGATCTTGACGTGCCGATAACTGTGCAAAAGCAGAAACGAGCGTGTGCTACTTACCCTCTTGTAGCTCAGGTAGTCAAATGATTTCAGGAGATTTACTTTGGCACTATCAGCCGTGCAGATACCACAAACGTATCAGGAGGCTCTCAAAGATAGCCAGTGGAGGTTAGCTATGGAGGAGGAGATGGCTGCGCTATAGTGACGTGGTACATGGAGTCTTATTTCTGCTCTTATTGATACATCTGTTGTGGGATGCAAATGGGTGTTCACTGTGAAACACCATGCGGATGGAAGTGTGGATCGCTATGAGACGAGACTTGTGGCACGAGGGTTCACCCAGACATATGGGGTGGACTATCAAGATACTTTCTCTCCAATTGCCAGACATTCTACTCTACATATTCTCCTTGCAGTTGCTGTGACACGAGATTGGCCCCTTTATCAGCTTGATGTGAAACATGCATTCCTCTTGGTGATCTACAGGAGGAGGTCTACATGCAGCAGCCACCTCAGTTTGCTGCTGAGGGTGGGTGTCAGAAGGTTTGCAGGTTACAAAAGGCCATCTATGGCCTCAAAAAGAGTCCAAGAGCATGATTTCAAAAGCTCTTGGACTTGATAGAGCAACATGTGTAGCATCCGGTTTCCAATCAAACCCGAACTCGTCCGATTTTGGGTCCAATGAACCCAATAACATTGTCGGTCAATACTAAACAACCTAAAACGACAAATTGATCATGAATCAAAAGTTGTTCGGGTGAAATCGATCAAAAATCGGTCACTTCGTAATGCGCGCCACCAAAAAGCCGCGACGCAAATTCGGAAACCGCGAAATGAACCGAGACCATCATGAGATCCGATTCGACGATACAAGACCAACGGAATCGACCGTTCGTCAATCGGAGGTCGTTTGATATTTTTAAACTACAAAATTTAATCTTAAACAAAAACCGTATCCGAAAATTTCGGAAATTCAAAACCCGATCGGAAGTATATCAACATTATACTCAAATTGATCGTCGTTCCGATACGATCAATTCAAGATATTGTGCATCGAAATCCGAGGTCTGATGCACGATTTCGGTCAATTTTAAGTATCTCAAATAAAGAGAAAATTTTGTAAAAAAAAAAATATTTATTTTCTGCTGAACAGTAAAAGCAGCAGACAGTAAGCAGACTGTTGAAAAAAAATTTAAAATTTTTTTATATGTCTGTCGTAGCAGACAGCTACAGGCCATATGGCCTTTAATTGTTGTCTTCTAATTACCCTCCACTTGGGGTTTCTTCCACTCCCACTTGGCATCCAATTAAACCTCACTTCTTTCTATATAAACCAGCCCTTCATTGTTTTATTCCCACTTTCTCTCCAATTTCATCCAACTCCAACGTGAGGAGAGCCCTGCAAAGAGCTGCTGCAAACAAATTCCAGCTCTTGGAAATTCTTGTTGCATTCTTTCCATCAGCCCCATTGCTGCCCAAGCCTTTGCTACAGTTGCTAGAGTTTCCAACAGCCCTTGGAGCCCTGAGAAATCTGCCCCAATTCAGTGTTTTTCTCCTCTTTCAGCTGCTGTCCAGAAGCTCAAGAGACTGTTGTTCCTCACAATTGGAGAGTTGACACTCTTCATTCCATCTCCAAATTGTGGGAGAAACCAAGGTACAATCCCTTCCTCTACCTCTTGCTGCCATGCATGATGATTTACAAATTTTGAGATCTTTTCTTGAGAATTATATGGAGGAAATTGGGGATTTTCTGCTGATCTGTGCCAAGTTTTTAGCAGAAGTTTTTGCCAAATAGTAATTGATAGCCATGTTCTTGTATAGATTTAACCCCATTGTTGCCCTCTAAATAGTTCCAATATCCATCAATTATTTTTGTATAAATCAATTGGACCATATAAGAGAATATGGAACCTTTCTAAGGAATCATTTAATTTATCAAAAGTGAGGAGTCAGACTTTGGTTTCTCTTATGAAATTCTTGTGATTTATAATACTATAATACTGGTGTTCGACATTTGATGATCAAAATCTCATAATTATAAAAGAAATGAAAGTATTGGTTCATAATATATATACATATATATATATATATATGAGTCAGATTATGACTTGAATCAGGAGTCTTTTTTTTTGTCCTGTTCAATTCAAGTATATACTATAACAGGCTATATATACAATCAAATTAAATTCTGATAATAATATTTAACTTCAGTAATAATTCCAGTTTCGATGATAACATTAAATTAAAAATAGTAGATTGAGGTTTTGATGTCTCTAGTCTTATTTAAATAGCCAGAGAGGTTCAAGTCTGGGAAATAAATATTGATCTGTATGGTGAAAAAAAATTTCCAATCTATTCTAGTGTGTTGATTCAATTAACTTTCAATATTAAGTCCAAGCATTTTCCAAGTTGATAATAACTTTGGTCACAAAATTTGCTTCAATATAGCAAGAATAAGGTGTATACTTGGAAAGGTATCATCGTGCTATTAGGATTATCACCTTAGTCAGGTTTTCAAAAAGAAAAATGACTATTGGGAACCATTCAACAATTATTAATTCGCCATACAAATTTTCGATAAGATTATTTTAAACCAACTCTTAGAATTACTATTCAGACAATATGGGTACTATAAACTTCATTGTGTCTGTGTTTGTGATAAGTTTTGAAATTTGATAAAATATACTAGTAGAACTATATCAGGAAAGAGGATCTTAATTGAAGAAATTTATACAATGACAGAAGCTAAGTCTGCATTATTTTATTCAGCCAATGGAACCAATCATAGAAATATGATATTCCAAATCTAGACCTATTAAATTAATCAAGATTAATGTTTATAAAGTAAGAAAAATAAATAAATAAATAAACTATATCAAATTTGAACCTAAGAATATGTTAATGTTGTAGTAAGGATATCTTTCTTAGAGTCTACAAATAGATAATGTGTATGAAATCATTGTCTATGAAACATCTCAGGTATAATCATATCGTCAATGATAACCTATGACCATAAAGTCAGATCATTTTCATGAAATCATCTTTCAGGCCTACTCTGTCACCTCTGGATACTATCATTAAGATCGTGGATTAAGAAATTTAAAATTGTACGATTGATTAAAGGAAGAGTTGGGAAAGAGATGGAAATACAAGTAAGATGATCAAGAATCATCATTGATTTATAAATTAGTGCCGATCATGATGACTTCTACACATGATCGTGCGAGAGCGCGGTGACTCTCACCTGGGCGGAGGAAAGGAAACCTAGTTAGGGGAGCGGCCGCTTAATGCGCGGGTCTAGGATCCCAGTCTCTTTCGGTTTTTACGCGAGCTCGCAGTGTTTTTACGCCTCGTTGGGATCCAGACTTTAGACCAGTTCCGCTGACCCTGTCTATTAGGATACCCAGGCGGGGGATCCTTGGTTTTCAGTTTTTTCGTACGAGCTCGTTTGTCCGTACTAGTCGGGCTGTTTTTCTAGAGCGACTTTTCTAGGGAGTCTCTCTCACCCGTCTCAGTGGCGTAGTTTGGGAGTAGACCTATCCCTCTATTGGACCGCGCTTCCAATTAGAGGGCGAGACGGAAGAGCCATTTGTAGGCTTCTTCACCGCTTGAGTTTACTTCGCCAACAGACTTGGCGATTCTATATCTAAATCATCCATAACTACATCTACATCATCTGGAGTTATATTTGAAACATTGAAGTTAAGAATTGGAGAAGTTACGATCAAAAGTTGGGATTAGTAGGAAATGATTATTCTCTCTATCTAAGAAATTAATTAAATTAAGAGATCTTTCCAAGTCTTAACTTTTCCATCATCATTCACAAGTATGATCTCTGAAGCAATTGATATATATATGCTCACATTCATACCCTCATGAATATTCAACTACAAAATAAATAGGTAATATGGGGGAAATGCCGGAATCTGGGGAAATCATTAGAGATGAATTACAAACAACTTGAAAAACCTTTTTACTTACGCAAGTAGATGTAAACTTTACTTTCCACCTTTCTACTTGCTTGCTTTTGCACATATTAAATGTCTAGTTTTTTTTATAAGTTTTTGGGAGGTACCAGCAATGGCTGACGCCTCTTCTTTCCTATTGTGTTTGGCAGGCAAACAGCCTGCAGTTTAGTAGCAGCTCAGTAGCTATACATGCTTCCTGGAGACAGAGTATACACTAGACGGTATGAATTACTTGTCTCAGTTTTTGTGTAGTTGGTAATGTAAATGCTATCTCTTTTGTATCACACTTGGGATATATGTTGTAATGTGGAAGATGCTTGTACATGTTGAAAACAAATATGAATATTAATGAAAAGGAATTTTGGTGCCTTTTATCTCTCTGTGATCTTGTGGTTATGTTGTGGATGTAATTGTCATGTGGATAATTAGCCACGCGAAAAATTTTCCCTACTTTTCTACATTTCATGCGATCTCATGTGAATAATAGTGCGAGTGTGTGATTAACGGGTACCTGGATCCAGAGGGGTTGACAGCTTTGGTATCAGAGCAGTGGTACCCCGATACACACATTCGCAGTATTTCAATTCTGATCGCATTAAGTTCTCGGATAGCGACAATCTTTCGACTTGTCATGAGTCCGAGAAGGGAAATATGACATTCATATTCAATAACCACAGATGTCTCCAATTTCATTAATTTTCATATTATATCCCAAGAAGAGAAAAGCATTTATGATAAATATCTGTATAGGGCATTTTTATGACTAATTATGGTTCTCATACACTAGACGAGCCATGGCATCTCGACCCGGTCAGGAGACGACTGACCAGCTGGCACGCATACTGAGCGTACTTACCGATCTTCAGCAGCAGCAGGCTGCTATGAGAGGCCAGCAGGAGCAGATATTGGCCAGCAGACTGAGATTGCTGACAGGCAGACGGACATAGAGATGAGATTTGAGGACCTGTCAGATTTCACGTACCATCCATCCCAGGATGGAATACGACAGGACCAGCACCAGTCCGTTGAGGTGGAGCAGCCTCATCCTGACGATCCACTAGAGGGCATTCCAGAGCATGGAGCTGAGGAGGATGCAGACTTAGACAGGGAGCAGGACCCTGTTGATTTTGCTGGCGAGGATGCACACGAGTATTCCGCCATTCACAGGCACCAGTCGGTTTTCACGTCCTACCAGCGTGCCAACATATCCTTGTTTGAGGGTACAGGTCTACCAGATGATGCTGAGCAGTGGCTGAAGAGAGTAATGAAAGTGCTCAGGGCAATTCATGTGCCACGAAACACGTGGCTATCTTTCATAGAGTATTCACTGACAGACTTCGCCGAGCGATGGTGGGAGGTCGTAGTGTCCGAGTTAGGTCGAGAGCCTACTTGGAATGATTTCGAGACGAGGTTCAGAGCCCACTTCTTTTCTGCGAAGTGGAAGGAGTCCCAGCGCCGATTGTTTGCAGAGCTTCGTCAGGGGCAGATGACAGCCAGGGATTATTTTATCAGATACACAGAGCTGTCACGACATACACGAGCAGCTGGTGCATTTCTAGAGGAGAATCTGGAAAAGTTCATCGGCGGCATGCGAGAGGAGGTGCAGGAGAAGCTGGCAGGACTACACATCACTTCTATCTCCGAGGCTACTGATGCTACGGAGAAGTTCGAGGACATCAGGGGGAGACGTTTCGGGAGCTCGTCTGGAGCAGCACCTAGACCGCGGTGATCTTTTGGACCGATACGTCGACCGTTTCAGCAGCAGTGGTCAGACAGACGATTCTGACCCACAGGTTCGTCCTTCACAGGAAGTGTTCGCTCTTCTCCATCGACTACTTTAGGAGGAGCACTTGCCGGACGTGGCACCGAGTCTGCTCGACCATCTGGGTCGCAACGAGTAGACCGACCACCAGCCGGACCAGCTCGGAGCACAGGCACAGCTACTCCACCTAGCAGGCCAGTCAGATGCTATCGATGTCACGAGTGGGGACATTACCGAGCACAGTGCCCACAGGCTTCTGGCGAGTCTCAGCCACAGCCTTCACAGTCACAACCTCAGACACAGCGTTCAGGGAGTTTCCGTGGTTAGAACTCCAATTTTAGGCAACAACCGCAGAGACAGACGCAGAGTGTGGCGGGATCTAGTGCTCTTCAGCCAGACAGGGACAGTTACATGCCGTTACTGACGAGCAGGCACGCTCAGCGGCTACTGTGGTGAAAGGTATGGTCTCAGTCTTGGGCCGACCTTTCCATGTTTTATTCGATTCCGGCGCGACACACTCTTTTCTTGCTTCGAGGTTACTTGTTTCTTTAGATAGAATTGCAGAGACGCTATCGTCTCCATATCACATCCGAGGGCCAGGTGGCCAATTATTTGTCATATCCCTGATAGTCAGGCAATTGCCCATACTGATTGGCGGTCACGAGATGATCGCAGATTGTCTACTTCTACAGCTTGATGAGTTCGACTTGATTTTGGGCATGGATTGACTATCTACTCATCATGCACTAGTTGATTGTTTTAGGAAGACAGTTGTCTTCAGGATTCCAGGTTTACCCGAGTTTACCTTTGAGGGTACCATACACGACTCCACCATGGAGTACATTTCAGTGTTGCGAGCCCAACGACTTGTTGATCAGGGTTGTGATTCATACCTTGCATTTGTACGGGAGGTATCTGATCAGGAGCCGATGATACAGGACATCCGAGTAGTATCAGAATATCCAGATGTCTTTCCTGATGAGCTACCAAGGCTACCTCCTGAGAGAGAGATCGAGTTCGAGATCACATTGTTGCCAGATACACAGCCGATCTCTATGGCACCATATCGCATGGCACCAGCCGAGTTGAGGGAGCTGAAGGTGCAGTTGCAGGAGTTACTTGATTTGCGATTTGTGAGACCGAGCACTTCACCTTGGGGTGCTCCGGTTCTATTTGTCAAGAAGAAGGATGGATCCATGAGACCGTGCATCGATTACAGGCAGCTAAACAAGAGAACGGTGAAGAACCGTTATCCTTTGTCGCGCATCGATGATTTATTCGATCAACTCCAGGGATCTTCGGTTTTCTCGAAGATCGATCTTCGCTCAAGCTACCATCAACTGAGGATTCGCGAGTCGGACATTCCAAAGACAGCCTTCAGGACTCGCTATGGACATTACGAGTTTGTGGTAATGCCGTTTGGGCTCACCAATGCACCTGCGGCTTTCATGGATATGATGAACCGTATCTTCCGTCCATACTTGGACAAGTTTGTAGTAGTGTTCATCGATGATGTGCTCATCTATTCACGGAATGAATGAGATCATACGAATGATCTACGGATTGTTTTGGACACATTACGGGAGCACAAGCTATATGCCAAGTTGAGCAAGTGTGAGTTCTGGTTATCCCAGGTCTCATTTCTCGGGCATATCATTTCTGGAGCAGGCATTGCAGTTGATCATGCGAAGATAGATGCAGTTATGTCTTGGGAATAACCCAAGACAGTTACTCAGATTCGGAGCTTTCTCGGACTAGCAGGTTATTACAGACGCTTCGTCAGCAGATTTTCACGCATCGCCCGTCCATTGACACAATTGACGCAGAAGGGAGTTCCATTCATTTGGAACGATTCATGTGAGCAGGCCTTCCAGACACTGAAGGAGAGGTTGACTACAACGCCTATTCTTGCTCTTCTATCAGGCACTCGGGACTATGCAGTCTACACAGATGCATCTGGGGAAGATCTGGGAGCAGTGTTGATGCAGAGAGGACAGGTGATTGCTTACGCATCACGGCAGTTGAGACCGCACGAGCGGAACTACCCACACATGACTTGGAGTTGGCGGCAGTTGTTTTCGCCTTGAAGATCTGGCGCCACTATCTATATGGGGTGAACTTCGAGATTTTCACAGATCACAAGAGCCTAAAGTACATCTTTGATCAGAAGGAGTTGAACATGAGACAGCGCAGATGGCTCGAGCTGCTAAAGGATTATGATTGCACGATCTCTTACCATCCCGGTAAGGGAAACGTGGTGGCTTATGCACTTAGCAGGAGAGCGCATGCTGATGGTACGGCAAACTGGCTATACACGTGGGATACGCTTGCAGCTTTGAGCGACTGGCATCCTCAGGAGAGCGCATCCATTTCTACCGCCGTACCTCCTCGATACAGCAGCCTTTGGGATCGTATTGTAGAAGGCCAGAAGACCGACCCTTGGATCCAAGATAGATACATGCGCGCCGTCAAGGACGAATTTGACGACTTTGTTGTGATGGAGTCTATTTTATGGAAGGCAGGACGGGTTGTTGTACCCAATGACGAGCAGCTTCGCAGAGACATTCTGGACGAGGCACACAATTCACGGTTATCTATCCATCCAGGCAGTACGAAGATGTACCGTGACTTGCGTCGACATTTCTGGTGGGATGGAATGAAGCGCGATGTGGCGCTACATGTTAGCAGATGCATGACCTGTCAGATGGTCAAGGCTGAGCACAGGAGACCGCCAGGATTATTGCAGTCTCTCTCCATTCCCGAGTGGAAGTGGGAGAGCATTTCTATGGATTTTGTCACAGGTCTGCCGAAGACGCCAGGAGGCCATGATTTTATTTGGGTCGTTGTTGATAGGTTGACCAAGTCAGCCCATTTCATACCTGTCAACACGACTTATACTCCATCTAGATTGGCCAAGCTCTATGTGCAGAACATTATCAGGCTGCATGGTAATACCACGAGAGGTGGTGTCTGACAGGGATTCGAGATTTACATCTCATTATTGGCATCAGTTCATGTCAGCACTACAGACAGAGCTGAAGATGAGTTCTGCATATCATCCACAGACCGATGGGCAGAGTGAACGCACCATTCAGACGCTTGAGGATCTACTTCGCGCATGCACTTTGGAGTGGAAAGGGTCTTGGAAGGACCATTTGCCTTTGGTGGAATTCACGTACAACAACAGCTATCACTCCAGTATTGGCATGGCACCATTCGAAGCCCTATACGGGCGAAGATGCCTCACACCTCTCAGTTGGCGTGAGGTAGGTGATCATGCTCTCTATTCTGTAGATCTCCTGGAGGAGACCGCGAGAGCTGTTGATCTTGTGAGACGGAGGCTTCTGACGACACAGAGCCGCCAGAAGAGTTATGCAGACCGTCAGAGAAGAGATTTGGAATTTCAGGTATCCAATCTTCTTCTCTTCTTTTATTACAAAATTGACTTAACTTCATATTAATGACATTCCTATCAACTATAGGTTGGAGAATGGGTATTTTTGCGAGTATCTCCCATGAAAGGAGTGCAGAGATTCGGTGTTCGTGGTAAGTTGGCGCCACGATATGTTGGACCGTTCGAGATTCTTGCTCGTGTGGGGAAGGTTGCGTACCGAGTAGCCCTTCCTCCACATCTTTCAGCTATTCATGATGTTTTTCACGTATCCAATCTGAGGAAGTATGTCCACGACCCTCGACACATTATCAGTTACGAGAATCTCGATGTAGAGCCGGATCTGACTTATGAGGAGAAGCCAGTCCAGATACTTGACCGCGCTGAGAAGAAGCTTCGCAACAAGGAGATTTCATTGGTCAAAGTTTTGTGGCACCGACACGGCGTCAAAGAGGCGACGTGGGAGACCGAAGCCGACATGCGGGCACGATACCCGCAACTTTTCTGATGTAAGCATCAAGACAAGCTTTTGTAATTAGATACATTATAAATATATGGCTTGTCTTCTCTTTGAGGTTTTTATGGGTTCAAAACCCTTTGAGGATTTTATGGACATATGAAATTTAAACAAGTCACCGAATAGCCTTAACTCGAGTCTCAAGGACGAGACTCCCTTTGAGGTTTTTATATTTGTAGCATCTGGTTTCCAATCAAACCCGAACTCGTCCGATTTTGGGTCCAATGAACCCAATAACATTGTCGGTCAATACTAAACAACCTAAAACGACAAATTGATCATGAATCAAAAGTTTTTCGGGTGAAATCGATCAAAAATCGATCACTTCGTAATGCGCACCGCGAAAAAGCCGCGACGCAAATTCGGAAACCGCGAAATGAACCGAGACCATCATGAGATCCGATTCGACGATACAAGACCAACGGAATCGACCGTTCGTCAATCGGAGGTCGTTTGATATTTTTAAACTACAAAATTTAATCTTAAACAAAAACCGTATCCGAAAATTTCGGAAATTCAAAACCCGATCGGAAGTATATCAACATTATACTCAAATTGATCGTCGTTCCGATACGATCAATTCAAGATATTGTGCATCGAAATCCGAGGTCCGATGCGCGATTTCGGTCAATTTTAAGTATCTCAAATAAAGAGAAAATTTTGTAAAAAAAAATAATAATATTTATTTTCTGCTGAACAGTAAAAGCAGCAGACAGCAGACTGTTGAAAAAAAAATTTAAAATTTTTTTATATGTCTGTCGTAGCAGACAGCTACATGCCATATGGCCTTTAATTGTTGTCTTCTAATTACCCTCCACTTGGGGTTTCTTCCACTCCCACTTGGCATCCAATTAAACCTCACTTCTTTCTATATAAACCAGCCCTTCATTGTTTTATTCCCACTTTCTCTCCAATTTCATCCAACTCCAACGTGAGAAGGAGAGCCCTGCAAAGAGCTGCTGCAAACAAATTCCAGCTCTTGGAAATTCTTGTTGCATTCTTTCCATCAGCCCCATTGCTGCCCAAGCCTTTGCTACAGTTGCTAGAGTTTCCAACAACCCTTGGAGCCCTGAGAAATCTGCCCCAATTCAGTGTTTTTCTCCTCTTTCAGCTGCTGTCCAGAAGCTCAAGAGACTGTTGTTCCTCACAATTGGAGAGTTGACACTCTTCATTCCATCTCCAAATTGTGGGAGAAACCAAGGTGCAATCCCTTCCTCTACCTCTTGCTGCCATGCATGATGATTTACAAATTTTGAGATCTTTTCTTGAGAATTATATGGAGGAAATTGGGGATTTTCTGCTGATCTGTGCCAAGTTTTTAGCAGAAGTTTTTTCCAAATAGTAATTGATAGCCATGTTCTTGTATAGATTTAACCCCATTGTTGCCCTCTAAATAGTTCCAATATCCATGAATTATTTTTGTATAAATCAATTGGACCATATAAGAGAATATGGAACCTTTCTAAGGAATCATTTAATTTATCAAAAGTGAGGAGTCAGACTTTGGTTTCTCTTATGAAATTCTTGTGATTTATAATACTATAATACTGGTGTTCGACATTTGATGATCAAAATCTTATAATTATAAAAGAAATGAAAATGTTGGTTCATAATATATATATATATGAGTCAGATTATGACTTGAATCAGGAGTCTTTTTTTTTGTCCTGTTCAATTCAAGTATATACTATAACAGGTTATATATACAATCAAATTAAATTCTGATAATAATATTTAACTTCAGTAATAATTCCAGTTTCGATGTTAACATTAAATTAAAAATAGTAGATTGAGGTTTTGATGTCTCTAGTCTTATTTAAATAGCCAGAGAGGTTCAAGTCTGGGAAATAAATATTGATCTGTATGGTGAAAAATTTTTTTCCAATATATTCTAGTGTGTTGATTCAATTAACTTTCAATATTAAGTCCAAGCATTTTCCAAGTTGATAATTAACTTTGGTCACAAAATTTGCTTCAATATAGCAAGAATAAGGTGTATACTTGGAAAGGTATCATCGTGCTATTAGGATTATCACCTTAGTCAGGTTTTCAAAAAGAAAAATGACTATTGGGAACCATTCAACAATTATTAATTCGTCATACAAATTTTCGATAAGATTATTTTAAACCAACTCTTAGAGTTATTTTTCAGACAATATGGGTACTATAAACTTCATTGTGTCCGTGTTTGTGATAAGTTTTGAAATTTGATAAAATATACTGGTAGAATATATTAGGAAAGAGGACCTTAATTGAAGAAATTTATACAATGACAGAAGCTAAGTCTGCATTATTTTATTCAGCCAATGGAACCAATCATAGAAATATGATATTCCAAATCTAGACCTATTAAATTAATCAAGATTAATGTTTATAAAGTAAGAAAAATAAATAAATAAATAAACTATATTAAATTTGAACCTAAGAATATGTTAATGTTGTAGTAAGGATATCTTTCTTAGAGTCTACAAATAGATAATGTGTATGAAATCATTGTCTATGAAACATCTCAGGTATAATCATATCGTCAATGATAACCTATGACCATAAAGTTAGATCATTTTCATGAAATCATCTTTCAGGCCTACTCTATCACCTCTGGATCACTATCATTAAGATCGTGGATTAAGAAATTTAAAATTGTACGATTGATTAAAGGAAGAGCTGGGAAAGAGATGGAAATACAAGTAAGATGATCAAGAATCATCATTGATTTATAAATTAGTGCCGATCATGATGACTTTTACACATGATCGTGTGAGAGCGCGGTGACTCTCACCTGGGCGGAGGAAAGGAAGCCTAGTTAGGGGAGCGGCCGCTTAATGCGCGGGTCTAGGATCCCAGTCCCTTTCGGTTTTTACGCGAGCTCGCAGTGTTTTTACGCCTCGTTGGGATCCAGACTTTAGACCAGTTCCGCTGACTCTGTCTATTAGGATACCCAGGCGGGGGATCCTTGGTTTTCAGTTTTTTCGTACGAGCTCGTTTGTCCGTACTAGTCGGGCTGTTTTTCTAGAGCGACTTTTCTAGGGAGTCTCTCTCACCCGTCTCAGTGGCGTAGTTTGGGAGTAGACCTATCCCTCTATTGGACCACGCTTCCCATTAGAGGGCGAGACGGAAGAGCCATTTGTAGGCTTCTTCACCGCTTGAGTTTACTTCGCCAACAGACTTGGCGATTCTATATCTAAATCATCCATAACTACATCTACATCATCTGGAGTTATATTTGAAACATTGAAGTTAAGAATTGGAGAAGTTACGATCAAAAGTTGGGATTAGTAGGAAATGATTACTCTCTATCTAAGAAATTAATTAATTAAGAGATCTTTCCAAGTCCTAACTTTTCCATCATCATTCACAAGTATGATATCTGAAGCAATTGATATATATATGCTCACATTCATACCCTCATGAATATTCAACTACAAAATAAATAGGTCATATGGGGGAAATGCCAGGTTCTGGGGAAATCATTAGAGATGCATTACAAACAACTTGAAAAACCTTTTTACTTACGCAAGTAGATGTAAACTTTACTTTCCACCTTTCTACTTGCTTGCTTTTGCACATATTAAATGTCTAGTTTTTTATAAGTTTTTGGGAGGTACCAGCAATGGCTGACGCCTCTTCTTTCCTATTGTGTTTGGCAGGCAAACATCCTGCAGTTTAGTAGCAGCTCAGTAGCTATACATGCTTCCTGGAGACAGAGTATACACTAGACAGTATGAATTACTTGTCTCAGTTTTTGTGTAGTTGGTAATGTAAATGCTATCTCTTTTGTATCACACTTGGGATATATGTTGTAATGTGGAAGATGCTTGTACATGTTGAAAACAAATATGAATATTAATGAAAAGGAATTTTGGTGCCTTTTATCTCTCTGTGATCTTGTGGTTATGTTGTGGATGTGAATGTCATGTGGATAATTAGCCACGCGAAAAATTTTCCTTACTTTTCTACAACTTCATGCGATCTAATGTGAATAATAGTGCGAGTGTGTGATTAACGGGTACCCAGATCCAGAGGGGTTGACAACATGGATTTGCGAGATCAACTGCTGATCACTCCTTGTTCGTACAGAAGACCCAAAGAGGTACTACAATCATTCTTGTTTATCTTGATGACATTATTATTACAGGGGATGACGAGCAGGGCATTCAGAGTGCCAAGGACTTCCTAGGTCAGCAGTTTGTCACCAAGGACCTTGGACATTTATGCTACTTCCTTGGACTAGAGTTTGCTAGGAACCAACGGGGTCTTGTGATGACCCAAAGGAAGTATGTTATAGATCTTTCAGAAACAGGCATGGCAGATTGCAGACCTACCACTACTGTGCTTGACCCGAGCATGAAGTTCTATGATGATGATACTAAGGAGGTTGACAAGAGGAGGTACAAAGAGCTTGTTGGCAAGCTACTATATGTAACTATTACCATGTCTGACATATCATTTGCCGTGAGAAAAGTGAGTCAGTTTATGCAGCAGCCCAGACAGGCACATATGGATGCAATCCATATGATTCTGAGATACTTGAAGACTTCACCTGATACTGAATTTCTTTTCAGCAGAGGCACATCTGTCTTAGTTACAACATGCGCAGATGCAGATTATATTGGGTGTCCAAAGGATAGAAAGTCTACATCTGGCTTTGCTGTGTTCATAGGGAATTCTCTTGTTTCATTGAAGAGTAAGAAGCATACCGTGGTTGCCAGATCAAGTGCTGAATCAGAATACAGGGCCATGGCACAAGCTAGTACAGAGATGATGTGGGTCAGATCCGTTCTTACTGACCTGACTATAGAAATGCCTCTTCCCATGCACCTCAAATGTGATAATCAAGTTCTCTTCATTGCAAACAACCCAACCTTTCATGAGAGGACAAAGCACGTAGAGGTGGATTGTCATTACACTCGTGACATGATACGGAAGGGTATTATCACTACTGCACATGTTTGCTCTGGAGATCAGACAACAGATGTACTTACAAAGGCCTAGCGAGAGGACCTTATCAGAGATGTTCCAAGCTGAGTCTTATTGATATCTACGCTCGAGCTTGAGGGGGAGTGTTGAGATATTAACTATCTTTAATATTATTTTTATATTTTCTATTTATCTCTTCTTCTTTCTGTAATTTGCCAAATATATTCTCCTATATAAGAGAACCCTTGGGCCTCTCATAATGTATTCTATTCTTTTTCCTTAACAACATATGAACCTCCCCTTGTCCTATCTGCAGGGGAAATGTTGGAACTAGTTTGGTAATGTGGATGTTTGATACGATTTGATAGTCAATATTAAGTTGTATCAATGTATCTCAATTTCTAGAATTCAATATTTCAATTCTGTCTGGGAGTTTTTTTAGTCCCACATTGGGGAGAGAGAAACTGTTTTATGGCATATATATGGGAAGTCCTGAAATCAGTCTGGAACCCGAGAGGAGATTTTGGACTACTACACATGCACACGCGCGTCCGACCATTACGCCGGGCTAGGCTGGGCTGGGTTGGTTGTGGGTTGATATATATTTTGTTTTTGGATCCGTATTTTTGAATGCATTGTCTGTATTCCAAAGCCCTAATTTGTCTCTTTTTTTTCGCCCACGATGTATAACCGTCCACCACAACTTAAATACATGTTTTAAGTTCTGATCTAAGGTTACAAACATATCAATATCTCACATGTTGCCTCTTTTCTCTTTATGTGAGAATGCTCTTTCTTCCTCGATCTCGATTTCGTCTATGGAGGTGACTTTCGAGGACACTCTGCTATGACTATTGTCCTTCCTGGGGAAACTTGCTTGTAGGATGTGAGTTGGTGTCTATCTCCACACAAATGATGTGTGGCACCTAAATCTACAATCCATTCTGAGGTACGTGAATCCTGGTAGAAAGCAGAAGTATGAGCACTACCTGAAGTACTAGCTTCTGCAGTAGCAGCAACGGCCAAGCTGCCTTCTGAAACAGGTGAAGTACTAGATGGAGGCATGATATCTCGCAATCGAGACACAAGTTCATTATATCGTGGATCTAATGCAGGTGTAGCGTCCTGATGCTGAATCTGTTCTGCTGCACGGGCATATGCTGAGAAACCATGCTTGGAGTAGCATGTATGTTCTGTGTGACCAGTCCTATGATAGTAAGTACATTATGATCCACGACTACGACCACCCCTACCGTGTGGTCCTCGTCCACGAAATTGAGATGGATTGCCTCTTCCGCGAGAGGCCGTCATAGCAGAAGAATTTGGCACCGTAGCAGGGGTCGAGACGTTGATTCGGCTCAATCTCCGAAAAGCCTCCTCCATTGGTGGGATAGTAGCATCAACCAGAATCTGAGATGACCCAGCCTCATACTGTGAGTCAAGAGAGACTAGAAAGACTCCCACCATCATGACATTCCGATATGTCTTCAACTGCTCTGGAGTAGCTGTGAGAGGCATGAAGATATGAAGCCTCTCAAACATTCCCCGCAATGCAGTGTAATGAGCATGCATGGGTCGACCATTTTGCATTATTGTGAAGATGTCATGCTGAAGTTGCATGATCTTTGTCTCATTCTTAGCTTGGGAATACGTGGCAGCACGAATATCCCACATGGCTTTGGCAGTGAGTTGGTGTAAGACATCATTAGTAATGTCTGGAATCAGAGTACCAGACAACCAGACCTGGGCATATGCATCATCAGCCTCCCATGAGGCATGCACCCCTGTTTTCTCCTTTAGCTCGGCTTTCTCCCTTCTTTAAACGGAGCCCTTTGGCATCCCCCCCTACGACCCCCACCCTTAGTACCCCCGGTATCCTAATAGGCTAATACCATGCCTGCTAAAGCAGGAGTTAGTGGTGCGGATGTCCCGCATTGGAACTCCTGTATTCATGCTAGATTGCTGCCAGAACTGCGTCCCACTACCCTTAGCCTCATGCTCCAGCTAACCAACTAGCTTTGGTCGGGAACTTATAAACTCGTGTTATGATTTGGCCTCGACGCACTTCTCAATAAAAAATCCCGGTAAGAATATGTTTCTTACCCATTGATTTCATTAGGCTCATGAACTGCATGGTCCATAACTCGTAGTTGGATCCGTCCATCTTCACAATAGTGCAGGACCTCTGAAGGCACATGTAGTGGGGATCTCTATCTTGCTTTCGGACATTGTGACTGGAGAAAACAAGGGTTTTAGACAAGATAAACTTTGGTCTACACTGACATGACTAGGTTTGGTTGCATGTGTAGACTTTTACGCAACCAAACCCATCACCCTAGAAGCGTGGGAGAGGAGCCCCTTAGAAAGACAACGACTGAACCCTAGGGGCGGCGGGACCCTAGGGACGACAACATCGGCTCACGGAGAAGAACGACGGTAGCAGGTCACGACCGAACCCTAGGGGCGGCGGGACCCTAGAGCCGAAGGGCGTCACGTGACAGAAGGGAGAGAGGGGGCGCACGTGAAGGGCAGCGCGCATGGGCGAAGGGCGGCGCGCATAGGCGGAGGGCGGCACACGTGGAAGGTGGCTGAAGGGCGGCATGTCGGGGGGGGGGGGGGGGCGTACAAGGGCCTGAAGGTGGAGGGCTAGGTTTAGGGTTCGGTACGAGAGCTCCGGTCTAGGACTGCCGCTCTGATACCATGTTGGAAAAAAATAAGAGTTGTGTTTATTCCTTGAGCCCTAAACTCTCTTATATAGGGAGAGGCCTATGGGTAAATTACATACGGCAGACAAACGAAAAGAACAATAAATTAAAGATACAAGAACATAACATAAACTTCTACAATGTGTAAACAAAGCTATCAACAATGAAACAAACAAGCTAATTAGCATAAAAACATGTAGTTTTTTTAAAAATATCACTCATAATATAAATATTTTTGAATGAAAGAAGATGAGTTAAAATAGCTTAGGAATAAATTTCTAAGTGAACTAAAGAAAATCTAGTTGGAGTTCGTTGTGGATCTATGATTCCATATTACTAGATTACTAAGACTTACTAAGTATCGAGATTTAATACTAATATAATAGCATGTGTAATATTTGTATGCAGAATTTCCTTGATCGGCTTTAGGATCCGTTTGGTTACTGGGTTATACCGGGGTAACCCGGTTTATCCCCCTCCATTCCTAGATTGGAATTCCATCACAAATCAATGTGACATCTCATCACATTCCTTGTTCCAACCCTCTCCAACCCTTATAACCATCCAAACAACTACTATTCACAAGAGATTATCCCAACCTACCCCATCCTAGTAACCAAACAGACCCTTAGAGTTGTCTCACTTGAGGATGCAAACCATAACTAGTGGATGCTCACTAGATTAACTTGTAAAAGTTTGTGTTGTAGTCATTCTTTCAGACTCTTTGTAATCAAGCTATGAAGTATGTTAAAACTTAAAAGCACTTATAGAATTCACTTTGACAATTGCATTTCCATGCTCGAAGGAAAATTGCTGATACTATAGCAGCAGCTGGATTCTGTGTTGTGGTTCCCGATTTTCTGTACGGGGATCCTTACAACCCTGGTAATGCTGAAAGACCTTTACCTGTCTGGCTGGCATCACATGCAACGGTTCGTTTTCTATTATCTCTACTGACAATTAATTTAAGTGTATGGTGCTGTTTCATTAAGAACAACTTCTACTGATAGTTTGCTAGTTTTCCCTTTCAACAATAATTTACACTGTACGTTTTGTATCAAGCTTCCTAAGTCCATGAATGCATCTCTCTTGAATGTTACCAGGATAAAGCCGTTGAAGATGCCAAGAAAGTTTTATCAAAATTAAAAAATCAGGGTATTTCTGCCATTGGGGCTGCAGGATTCTGCTGGGGTGGTTAGTAAATGTGTTGCTAAGTTAAATTTTTATGGTTTTATAATGTTTTTCGAAATTCGAAAATAATTTAATGGCCTTTATACTAACTTTGCATTATATGAATATTTGTTGCAGCCAAGGTGGTTGTTGAATTAGCCAAGTCTGGTAATATCCAGTCTGCGGTTCTTTTACATCCTTCTTTTGTCACATTAGATGATATAAAAGGTATATGTAATTATAAACTCGTCATTATACCACCATATAATAGTTGTTTCTGGCATATCAGTGCCCTTTAATTTCTTTGACATTTACATGACTAAGATGGTATGATATTTGTTCATTAACATGTGAACTAATTTCAGAGGTTAAAAGCCCTATTGCAGTTCTTGGGGCTGAAAGTGACCATATTTCTCCTCCGGCAATAGTAAAGCAATTCGAGGAAGTGTTGTCTGCAAAACTTGAGGTAAGATAGCTTGGTTTCTTATGATACATCAATACAGCCAAATGTTTCCCTATAAATCAACGAGCATCGGGGTCACTGAGATTTTTATGTTGTAAAGAGAGGATCTAAGCAAGTCTTTACTGACATATAATATTGGGATTTGATTCTTGAAAATCAGATTTCAGGCGGCTAGAAGGGATAGATACAAAAAGATACGCGGCGTCTTTAAATTTTGACTTAAAACCCTTGGGAAGCCAGATGATGGATAAATGTGCACATTTAGCGAGGGGTTGGCAAAAGCTTCTTAGCCTCAAAGAAATCAAGAACTTGTTGAGTGCTATTATGTAAATCCTAAACTTAGGTGTATTCTTGTCGATTCATTGTAGAGTCAACTCCCACTGTGACCCTAATCCTAGGTCTCTACCTATATAAGGAGCTCTAGGATTCTCCATATAATCAAGTAACTCTATCGTGATTTCAACTTGGTATCGGAGCGTGAACTCCCACCGCCCTTCTCCACGTCACCGCAAGTACCGTCCCTACCCTGACGCCGCCGCCAACCCTTCCCCCCATGCTTACTATCGATCCTTCTCCACCGAATATAAACCCAACGCCACCATCCAGCCTACCTTGGATTCATCAGCCCCACGAACTTCGATGTTACAACCTCCACGGACTAATGTGTATGATTATATCCAAACCATAACGGGTTTCCGTCGCCTGCTATTCGACAACCTCCGATTATCTACGCGGTTATCATCCACTATCATATCTCTTTGCAAGAAGACCTGGTACTATAGCCAGAGATGCTAGAATCCAAAGAGACATCTGAGAGATATGAGTGAGGGAGTGCCCGCCTATCCTCATTCGACTCGATCCCCAAGCTGGACGAGACCAACTACCCCAAGTGGTTTTGGATGTTCCTGACAATCGTACGGGGACATGATAAAGAGCATATTTTGATTGAGTCAAATCCTGGAAAACAAACTACATGGGTTAAAGATGATGGGATGGTTAGCTCCTGGATCATGGTAGGCATCATCGATAGGATTGCAGATGAGATGGTCTACTACACAACCGTTCACGACTTGTGGACCTCTTCGAAGGCCGCAGATGGTCAAGAGAAGAGCTCTAGCAAAATGTTCTGGACGATTGGACCTACTTTGACATGACGAATCTCAAGCAAGTAGGATATCCCTTAGTCGCGTATTTCTCTCTCCTAAATCTTTGTTTGAAAGATAAAATGTTTGCATCCTAGGATGTACTTGCCCCACACAGATGTTTCCACACGAATTATCCTCTATTTCCACACAAATGTTTAGATGCTCCGAAGTCAACAAGTTAATCAGTACAAACATTACGAGCATCTACAATAATTGATGAGGTAGCCTCCTAAGCAGGAATTCAGGAAGATCATCTGAGATCAAAGATATAATAGCTCAATCGTGCAAGGAAATAATCCATTTGTGATTAAATAAGGAGGAAAATGTCTCTAAGAATTGATTAGCTTACTTTGTAGCTCGATAAACATCATTAATCGGATGATCATGCTTCTTGTAGCATGTCCCTCATCGCGGCTAGGCCTTTGACAATAGAAGCAATGAAGAAAAGTCCCACATCTATCTATACACCCTCAACCACCTCGTCACCCTCACAACAAAGGAACCTCTCTAACCTCATGGAACAACCATGGAAATGGTGGTGTCAATGCTTCGAGTCAGGGTTACCATGATCATGTTGAGATGATTATATCCTCTTGATCAGAGGGATTTTGGTATTGGTGAGCAATTGATTCCTTGCGGAATCATATATATGACCAATTCAAGATAAAAAAACTCCCAACCATGGGCATTTCTCTATATCCTCATTGTGGCTCAAATAGGCATGGCATGTAATAGCTAAGCATTTCTTAAACGTAGTCTTCAACCCAGTATATTAAACATGAAGAGGTGTACCATCATGCTTGCTCTGATGAATACCGTGACAAAGTTATAGAATTTTTGTTTCATTTCTTGCCTGAGAACAAGCCAAAACAAGAGACTCCTACATTGCCTTGGTTGTGGACTTATGTGTGACCTATGTTTTTTCACGTGCCATACTTCCTTCAAGCTATTATCCTTTTTTATGAATATTTATAAAACCCGTGGACTAGTACAAGGACACAACTCACACTTGGTCGCATTCATCTTGAAGATCATGCTCTACTCTACTTGGTTTAAACCACCATCTTTAATCTCCCGATGAAGGATGATCATGAAGAACACGAATAAAAGGTTGAAAGTAGGTCTACTCACTCATAAAGGGGGATTTACGAGGATAGACCGAGCACCACACTGCCCTAACATTACTTGGAAGTGACATGTGTAGAGGATTTTAAAGGATCAACAATACCCCTTGGGATTATAGTGAGAAGGGTGAGAGGTCACCGCAGTCATGATGGCCCTTGAATTTCGATGGAGTCAAAGAAAAAAAATCAATTGGGAGGTAGGGGGCATAGCCACTGAAAAGGGTGACATGATAGTTGTGAGTCGATGTTTGCTGATAAAGAGGTGGCACTGTAATCAAGGTATCCTAGCAGGGCTGACAACACTGCTAAAGGGTCTAGGGTTTGGATTTCAAATGAAGTATGTTACTATAGTTTCAGATCATGCTCTTATACCATGCGAGAAAATAGAATATATCAATATATTTCACTGATACTCCACCTCTCTTTTTATAGATGTAGAGAAGTTCAAATGGAAAATACATAAACATGGAGTGGGATAAAATGTATAAATAAAAATTTCAAAGTACCTCCTAAAATATCCAAGATTTCTAAAATCTTCAAGGATTTAGGCGATTCTTGAGAATATGCTTAGCGTAAAATAAGTTTTTAATATTTTTTGTATACTATATATAATCCAATCATGAATTTGCTTAGAATAAAATAGTTTTCAATATTTTTTGTCTACTATCTATAATACAAGCATAACTTATTCTTCCTCCATCTCCTCAATGATGGGCTTAGAATTTTATATCATAGGGACATTGTAATATATATGATTATGCTTGTATAAAAATACAAAAATGCTTGACTTAAGGTAAATTATATGGATTACTATATATCATTTGTTAGAGTTTTATATTTAAAAAGACAATTCGATCTCTCCAGGATCTAATTACACCGCTTTCTCATGCTTAGTCCTACATTACTTAATGGTAGGATTTGAGAGGCTTGGTGGGGATATATAAAGAATTCCAAAATATATAAAGAATTCCACAACTCTCTTATTCTTTGAGAAGCTTATGATGTCGATTTGACCCTATTAAATCCTGTCATGCAGGACAACACCATGATTGTCTCGAACCACATATCATGTCTTTGTTCTTTAATGTTGCACATATTTTGTATTTTCATATGATATAGCACAATAAAATTATAAGTGTTTTGCTCTTAGGATTAAACTCATACTAGTTTCACGTCGCCTCTCCTTGCCTTGTAGTAGACGCACTTTTCTAAGGAAGATCTCTTTTCATTTAAACACCTTCAGCAACTCCAATCTCTCTTGGTTGCTCCACTCCTTTTTGATAACTCTACTCTCCTGCACAATCTCCATATATCCACATTACTAACCGATAACCACAAATATTTAGCAATGTTTTTCCATAGATTTCTACTCCCAAGGTTCCATTGCAATATTGAGACAATGTTAGTGGAGTTGAGGATGCATTGATCAAAGGTTCTAGCCATCACGTAAGGCGAACAATGATACACTAGTACCATCCAACATTTTACCCTTCGCTACCATTCACGTAAATGATAGTACATGTGGCTCGAAGCGAGCCTACAAACGAAGAGGTACAAACGACAGCTCCATACAACCACCATTATTACTACCTACACCTTGCCATCGACACCTTCTACCGAGGAACACTCCACCACCTAGTCGTCTTCAGCATCGTCATCCCTACTGGGGCTCGCTGCTCCAATGACATAGTGAGACTCGATATGTCGCATCCTCCTTTCCAAGTGCTGATTAGTTCGAGCGCCAACGACACTGCCTATCTCCAACAATATCCTTTCATGTGACGGAAATCCTAAAGATGAAGAGAAGCAAATGGGAGGTTGATGCTCTCATGCTTATTTGATCGGGATTCAATTAGTGGCCACCATCTAATTGACTATAAACCCATGGCATTTAGTTATTTATTTATTTGTTTTCTATTAGGTCCAAGGGCAATCAATAAAAAAAGAGAACATTGAAATAGAGAAGAAAATGCGGTAAAAAAGAACACAAAAACAATCCATAAGAAGGATGGCATAGATTATTTCATAAGAATTAATGGTAAAGAAGTTTTTGCATCCCATTTTTTTCCGGACTTTGTTGGCTATTCCTGGTTCAAAGGAGTAAGAAAGTAGAGCATTGCTTTTTTTACTTGAGATCTCTCAAGAGAGGTTTATCGTCCTTTCATTCTTCTATTCTTGGCCCCCTTGTGAGATTTTGAGGTTTATGTGTGAGAGTGCTTCTTGACGTCCCAATATGATACTCACTCTTTGATGTTCCCATATGAGAGAAATGACTTCTGAGACTTCGTATGCGAGAGGCCTGATCTCCAAGTCTTTATGGAGGACCACTATACCACCGATGCTTGGGATCGACTCCTACCACTTCAGATGGACTTTTATTACTACTACTTGGGATCATTTCAGATTTCTTTGCCCATCAAATTTTTTCATGAAGATTAGCACTCCATCATCCCCTAGTTGGTGATCTTCATATGTGTCTCCTTTACTGATGTCTCCTTCCTTCAGATCTCCTTTCAACAATGTCTACTTCGACCGGGTCTCCTCCTATCTCTTTCAAAGGTGTGGCTAGTGAAGATGTGTCCATTGTTTCTTTTGTAATGAGTTGCATCATTTTCAATTCCAATTTGAGGGGGAGTGTTAAAGCTATGTATGTAGATGGGCAGTTAAATATCTCCAAGCTCTAATTACACAACTCTCTCATGTTTAGTCTCGCATTGCTTAGTGATGAGACATGAATATATTGGCGCTATATGAAGAATCGTATGCCTCTTGTATTATTTAAGAAGCTTATAATGAAGGTCTGCCCCCATTGGACCTCTTCTCCCATGGAGTGGTGTGGTAATCATGATCGCCTTGAATCGCATATATAATGTCCTTACTTTTTGATGTAGTACATATTTGATATCTCCATATAAATTATGCATGTGGATTAAGGGGAACTTGGATTGTATAGCAAATTTAAGATAGATAATTGTTGGAGTATATGCATCACTCTTGTGTAGATGGGTAATTGGATCCCTCCAGGGTCCAATTTCCACATCCAACGGTTTAGTCCCACATCTACTATCTGTGGGACTTGGAGGGTCAGTGGAGGCTATATAAGAAGCTCCATACCCATTGTATCAGATGGGAAACTTCTATAGAAGAATCAACCCTTTGAAGCATTCTCCTGTGGTTTCATCCTGCTTCATAGGGAGTAGGGTTCCACGTAAAATTTCGTTGTTCTTATTATATATTATGTTTCGATATTACGCTTTCGCATTCTTCGTTTTCTAACATGGTATCAGAGCGGGTTCGATTCTCGAGGATTTTATCTTCTTTATTTAGTTCGAGATTCGAAAGTCAGTTATAGGGTTTTCTGTTGAAACCTTAATTCACGATTTGGTCAAGATTGGGTTCTTCGTTGTTCTTGAAGATTTATTATTAAAGATCACATTCATCATTCTAGGATTTTTATGAAATCCTAGCAAAGGCAGACTTAATTCTCCGGGCTTGAGATGATGGCACAAGTACCATGATTTCCGTCTCCTCTTCAAGGCAATCCCCGCAACGGCAATACCTCCAATCGCATCACCTCCAAGGCATGATTTCTGAAGAAACCCTATTTCTATGAAGATCCCAAATTCTAGGGTTCCTGACGGAACCCTAATTCTAAAAACAACATTCTTGTGATATCGAGGTTCCATCGATATTAGAAACAGTATTCGATGACGAACATTGGGATCTCCAACTCTAATCGACAATGAAGAAATTCCAAGAGACGCGTCTCCTTCGCACGAGCCCATCGCAAGACACTCCAGATCTCGCAGAAGACCTTGTTGGTGCAACATCTTCCAGGTAGAGCCCCTTCGATATACTCCAGGCGAAAAGATGCGGTGCATCAGAAGTCACCTCCTCACAATCCAGGCAGAGCCGCTCTAGCCATCTAAGCGGCGACCATCTCCTCGCAAGTCAAGGCAACACCATACCCAGGCACCGGCAACCTCTCCTCTCGATTCTCATACAGACGGCGTAACAGACTCCAAGACATGCTACAGGAGAAGGCGGCAACACCTCTCAGGTGGATGCGCCCTCCTACCATGCAGCAACATCTACAACAACATCTTCCTCCAGGCAGCATCTTTCTCCAGATCTCTGTAGCCTCGCGCAACCTCCCCCCAGATCACCACTAGCCTCCCTTCGGATTGTCGAAGCCTCGTTGCGAATCCCGAGCACCAATGATCACCCCCTCCACTATGGAACAACGACGCGGAGATAGTTCTCCCCTTTGGGGAAACCTAGTGCGTGGAAGGTAAGAGGGTGCCGATACCCTTTAAAAGGGGGGGGGGGTCAACGGGCTTGGTTTCCATTCGAAGTAAAAAAAGGAAAGAGGTCTGGGCCCAGGTGAGCTGAGAGTTGAGAAAAGAGAGAAAAAAAGAGAGAAGAGAGAGGTGCTTTGCTTCTTGCCCAACTTAGGTTGTGTTTTTAAAGGAAAAAGAGAGAAGCGGGTCCTAGTTTTTTTATCCCAACAATAGGCTGTTACATTTAAAAAAAGTTGGGAAAAAAAACTGCACGCGAAAAAAGGAGACGACCAAAAAAGAAATAGTCGAAAAAAGGATCGTACAAAAGAATCCGTACAAAAAAATGATTTGAGAAAAAAAATGGAAGAAGAAAAGTCGGAAAAAATTGTGACGACTTATTGTTTTTCTCTCTCATTTTCTTGTTTTCTCCCAACTTTGTCGATGCCATTGTCTTCCGACTAGTACAGGAGAAAGGGGGAGTATTGTGTAGAGTTCTACAGGTTCAGATTCTCTGGTTCAGATTCGCCAGTCCAGATGCCAACCAGTTGTGAGACTCTACAGATTTTCAAATTCAGACTCGATGTTCAGATTGGTTTCGAGTCTTCAGTTTGATTCACACAAGTTTACGATCATTATTTATGTGGTCCCTATCTTTGTGTTTTGATCTCAGAGTTTTCATGTGATACATAGGGACTCCAGAGTAAAGATCCCATTCTCTATGCCATTATGAGCAAGGGTTTTCATGTGGTTTCATAGGGACTCCAGAATAGAGATCCCATTCTCTGAGTCAGTATGGGAGAGACCCAGTTCTCCGACGAGGAGACTTTTCAGACTCCATTCTCCAACGACCGTGGAATCCTACGAGGATATTTTCCATAGCTTTTCCAGTTCAGCCCTTCAGAGATGGAGTAGTTGTCCACATGATTCAATCTTCTACATGTGGCATGTCAGAATACTCCGACGACGAGACTCATTCTGTTTCAGTGACTCTGACAGGCGCAGTACAGAGCACACGTTCTCCAACGAAGAGACCCAATTCGACTCACACTCCAGCCCGTTTGTTCCTCCTCACCTGCACGACATGAGAAGCAACGTCCTCGACAACAACCGATAGTTGTGTATGCGTTAAGTTGATATTGTCTGTAGTGTCTTGTATTGTGAGTTGAGTGATTTCTTTCTATTTGTCCAAGCTGAGCATTGCATGCTTTAACTTGAGGGGGAGTGTTGGAGTATATGCGTCACTCTTGTGTAGATGGGTTCAATTATCACATCTGATGGTTTAGTCCGACATCTACTATCTGTGGGACTTGGAGGGGTCAGTGGAAGCTATATAAGAAGCCCCATACCCGTTGTATCAGATGAGAAACTTCAATAGAAGAATCCACCTTTTGAGGCTTTCTCCCATGGTTTCATCCCGCTTCTTAGGGAGTAAGGTTCCACGTAAAATTCCGTTGTTCTTATTGTTTATTATGTATCTCTGATATCATGCTTCTGCATTCTTCGTTTTCTAACAATAATAAATTTAGAGCAGTTCACAATTAATAATAAAGAAAATGATGAATATGAGGGACACAAAACACATGCTAAACTAGTACCAAAATTCTAAACTACATTAGATAATAAATGCAGTAATTTCAAAATTTCCATCGTGTATGACATAATAATTTAGATGATAAAATTTTGGAGAAAAACATGATGATCAATAAAAGATTTATCAATACATATCAAAAAGCTTTGAGAGTATGGAAATGCTCTCTGAAGTCCATTTTAACAAAAACTATGAACTAAGAATTTTGATCCGTTGCATGGACTAAGAGTCTAAACGTGGTTAACTAATCACTAGTAAATAAAAAAGAGACACAACATTAAAGAAGGGAAATTGATCATGATATATAAATAATGCAATTTTAAAAGTTCAGATGGTTCACAAATATCACAAATGGAGTTAATTAAAAACACACTTATCTACTACTAGGTATCTAAACTATTAATTAAGACTATTTGCTTGGGAATCTAACAATATAAGCAACACACCCCAACTCAAGCTTGTTCTCGAGGAAGCTTCCTCAATATCTCATCCAATTCCTTCCCAGTCGGCTCGTGTCTCGAACATCAATGTCCTAAATGTCGGCAAACCGTACTCTTTGATCACAAAGCTCTTGGTTAGCACCATCTTGATTGGGGACACCAATGATGCTACCAATACGTAGTACCTCTGCCGTTAGCTCCATCATCCCATAGGGTCAAAGCTCCACATGATAGGTATGGTGCAACCACCGCACAAAGTACACAGTATAGGAAGTATATGTGGAACAATGGCAATACGAACAACACCGCATCCTCATGAAACTAGAGATCCAGATCTCATTAACCACTTGCTGAAACACACTCATCAACAATACCCCGCTCATCAGTCTCACCCCCTAACACTCCCATTATCCTCGACAAGTAGGGTAGCCCACTATGTCATTGGGACTTATATTATGCCTGCCTAAGGCAATGCACCCTCGTTTCTTGACATCAGATCCCCGAAATGCATGAACCTATCTAGTGCATGCATGTATGTGGACAGATCATTGGAGTCTAATGGGCTTGGGACCATGGTACAAGATATGTTGATATATCATCGACCATGGTACGAGATATGTTGATATATCATTGATATATCGATGATATATCAATAGCAATGGGTCCATAGTATTGGTATATCCCTAGATCTCTTTTCCCATGTATCAGTCGAGATATTGCGATATATCGATGAAATTTGGAGATTTCAATGCAAAAGTTCTACTATATCAATCGGCATCATCGATATTTATGCGAACATTTATGTTGCGTCATCGATATCATCCATATTGCTTGATTTTGCTTCTTGTTTTTGTGAATGAAGAAGCTTAAAATGTATTTTTTTAATTTGATTTGTATGGGATTTTACTTGTATTGATATTCTTAGTATTAGCAACATATTAAGATTTATAATTTTGTTGTAGGGGCATTGCCCACGTTGATTGGGGGGGACACATTTGCTCTCTCTTGACATCCAAGTTCGTTGATCGGGTAGCGAGATCCATGTTTTTAAGGGGGAATGAGAGAAGGAAATTTTGCATGCATATATTGTACATGTTACTACTATATTAATATTTAATAATTGCTACTTAGTCAGAATTAGTTATCAAGTGATATGTGTAGAGATATGTCCAGATTCTATGTACCTTTTTCTGTTATTTTTTATTTCCTTGTTCCATCTTATGTAATTTACCCATAGACCTCTATATAAGAGAGCCTAGGGTTCTTTGGAATAACAACGAATGCTTTTCTCCTAACATGGTACCAGCCAAAACCCTAGACTCACCATCTCTCTTGCCGCCACCCCCCTCCACCTCTCTCGCCGACCCTCGCCCACCGGCAGCCCCCTCCCCGCCGCCGGTCCAGCCCCCTGTTAGAAAATAAAGAATATGGAAGTGGAATGATAAACAGAGCATAAGAACAGAAATATAAACATGGAACACCATGATTTTTACGTGAAACCATACTTCCTAAGGAGCGGGATGAAACCACGGGAGAAGCCCTCACAGGGGCATATGGTGCATTGCTTTTTCTCAATGGATACAGGAGGTTTGGGGCTCCTTATATAGCCTCCACAGAGCCTCCAAGTCCCAACACTGGTAGATGTGGGACTAAACTCATGGATGGGGTAAATGGATCCTGGAGAGATCCATTTACCCTCCTACAACTCATATGGTGCATAACCAAATACTCCAACACTCCCTCTCAAGCTGGAGCATGCAATGCTCAGCTTGGACAAACAGAAAGAAACTCAACTCACAATACAGGACACTACAGACAATATCAACTCAACGTGCACAATTGCTGTTGTCGAGGATGTTGCTTCTCATGACGTACATGTGAGGAGGACGAACGGACTGGAGTATGTTTTAACTGAATCTCCTCGTCGGAGAGCATGTGCTCTGTACTGCACCTGTCAGAGTCACTGCATCTGGATTGAGTCTCCTCGTCGGAGTATTCTGGCCCGCCACAATAATGTGGACAACTGCTCCATCTCTGAAAGGGTCGAACTGAAAGGGTCGTGGAAGTGCAATCCTCGTCGGAGTCCACGATCGTTGGAGAATGGAGTCTGAAAAAGTCTCCTCGTCGGAGAATTGGTTCTCTCCCATATGGCACAGAAAATGGTACTCTACTCTGGAGTACCTATGATACCACATGAAAACCCTTGCCAACATGGCATAGGGAATTATCCTATACTCTGGAGTCCCTATGGCTCACATGAAAACTCTGGCTGACAAAACAAGAAGAATGACGGGGACCACACAAAATGATTGCAAACACGTGCTCATCTGAAAAGACCGCATACATGTGCGTGTCTGAAACTGAAGACTCGGAAACCGTCATCGCGTCAAATATCGTTGTCATCCACGCTGATCAAGAGATCTGAGTATACGGGGTATGTGGATAGTCAAATAGGTCGGAAGAAGTGAATATCTGATCCTCTGTAGAGTCTGAACAATCCGACTGGTCTCCGACAAATCTGAATCTGTAATATACCTGTGACTCTACACAATACTTTCCCTTTCTCCCATACTTGTCAGAAAATCAACATCAACAAAGTTGGGAGAAGATAAGATAGTGGGGAAAATCATGGGCATTCTCAAAAAATTTCCTGCGACTTTTCTTCATCATTTTTTTAATAAACCGTCCAAACATTTTTTTAACTTTTTTTAAGCCATTTCAACATTTTTTACGGCTTTTCATTTTGTTTCCCTGTTTTTTTGCAATTTGCGTACAATTTTTTTTGTACGCACCTCTTTCAAAAGTTTTGTTCCTGCATACGACCCCCTAGGGCCCTTCTCTCTTTCTCATTTTTTTTGTTTTTACAAACAACTCTCAGCCTTGGGCCCGACATAAATAACACATTTTTTAAAATAACCAGCGGTACCCCCTTAGGGTTCCCGCGATGGGAACCCTTTCTCCTTTCAACCCACCGCCCCCCGATGGGGCTCTGCTCCTGCACATCGTGCCGCCCCCGATGTGAGGGGGGAAGAGGGGGTGTCCCGCTCGCTCCAGCGTCGCCTGAAGATCCTGGAGACGTAGGGTGCGCTGCCCTCGCCCTGTGCGGGTTCGCCTGGGGTGAGGGCGGCAGGAGAACGCCACCTGGAGATGGGAGGCTCCGCCAGGGGATGCACATGGAGTGGTCATGGAACTGTATCGCGTTGCCTGGGGCTGTGCGAGGGGGAAAGCGTGCGTAAAGGAGGCCGATCGCCTCCGCCTGAAGAACTCAGCGTCGCCTAGGATCAAGGGGTGCGCCGCCTGCCTAGATGGGACTCACATGGAGTAGGGTTGCGCGATGGCTCGCGCTGGGTGCTGGGGCTCGAGCTGAAGGACGCGGTGGGGATCGCGCATGAGGCTTGCTGCGTCCGGATGTGTAGGCGGCTCGAGATTGCCGCCATCGTCGACATGCCGTCAGGGGAGGGAGCTAGGGCCTGGGGAAAGGTGAAGCCGCTGAAGCCCATCGCTCGATGGGAGTTTGCGCGGAGGGAGTCGTACGAGATGGGGAACACGATCGAAGGGAGTGCCTGGATCTTCTCGTAGCTGCATGGGATCATGCTTGGAAGAGGAGGAACAACTCGAGGATGATTCACGATGTGCTTGTAATCGCTCGACAAGAAGAAGGCGTTGAATGCTTTGATCTGGACAGTGGCTGGAACACATATCTGGTTTGTGCCGCCGGTTGGAGCGAGCTGCTGGGGCCCGCCTAGGGCTCCAGGGGAGCCAAGTCAATGCGCAGCTTGGAGGGCACATTGGCGTTGGGAAGGAAGGAGCAGATACACAACCTTGATCGTTCTTTTCCTGGACTGGATCGTCTGCTCATAAATGCGTGATTCCGCCGCCAGAGCAAGCTGTACTACCTGGAGAGGCCTGGGTGCCGCCTGCGCGCGTGGCTAGGGCTCGATCTAGAGATGGAGATGCCGCATGGAGTAGGAGAACTGGGGCTTCAAGCGGCTTAGAAATTCTTGAACAACCAGTATCAAATCTTCATGTTGACGTAGAATAGGGTTTTAGCAAAACCCTAGATGGACTTCATCTTTCTTTGAACTCAGAATAGATCACGAAGGACAAAAATAATGAATAAACTTCAGATCAAATCAGCATTGCTTGCAGGATGAACATAAGTTACATAACAAGGGTTCCATGAACCCAGAACTTGAATCTTGAACAGAATAATGATCTTCAATAACAACGAACAATATATCGAATCTCGAATATAAAAATAAAGAATATAAAACTCCTCGAGAATCGAACCTGCTCTGATACCATGTTAGAAAATAGAGAATGCGGAAGCGGAATGATAAACAGAGTATAAGAACAGAAATATAAACATGGAACACCATGATTTTTACGTAGAACCCTACTCCTTAAGGAGCGGGATGAAACCACGGGAGGAGCCCTCACAGGGGCATATGTTGCATTGCTTTTTCTCAATTGATACAGGAGGTCTGGGGCTCCTTATATAGCCTCCACATAGCCTCCAAGTCCCACCACCGTTAGATGTGGGAATAAACTCATGGATGGGGTAAATGGATCCTGGAGAGATCCATTTGTCCTCCTACAACTCATATGGCACACGACCAAATACTCCAACACCCTCCCCACCGGTTACTCCACCGCCGCCGATCCCTCCACCGCCCCTCCTCCACCGCCGCCGCCACCGGCCCCTCCCCGCTGCCAGCTCCTCCATCACCGGCGGCCCCTCCTCACCGCCAACCCTCATCCGTCTATGGGTTTGAGTGCATAAGTCTGCATATGCACTCAAAACCTCTGATGTCTATGTAGACAGTTGTGCTTTGGTCTACAACCTAGTTCCATATCTCCGGCAAAATGTCAGAAAACAAGGTTGATATGCCCTCCATAGGCGCTTTCAAAGGTCCAACACCCATTGTCAAGATGGATGCGACGAACTATGAGCTCTGGGCAATGCAGTTCATGAGTCTCATGAAGTCAAATGGTAAGAAGCAAGATGAGCCGGCAGAGAAGACTGGGGTTTATGCCTCGTGGAAGGCTTATGATTCATACGCCAAAGTTTGGCTTTCAGGTACACCGTCGATGGAGATTACCAATGATGTTCTCCATCAGCCCACTGCTAAGGCGGCATGGGACATACTTGCTGCAACATACTCGCAGGTGCGAAATGAGACCAAGATCCTTCAACTCCAGCATGAAATATTTACAGTCAAGCAGAACAGACGGCCTCTTCACTCTTTATATACATCATTGTGAGGAATGTTTGAGAAGCTTTATAGCATCATTCCTCTTACGGCGACTCCAGAGCAGCAGAAGACCTTTCGGAATGCTACCATGGTGGGGGTCTTACTTACGGTACTTGACCCTGAATACGATGCTGCTCGTTCGCAGATTCTTGCAGATGCTACTATTCCTTCAATGGAGGAAGTTTACCGCAGACTTAGCTGCATTACAGTCTCGTCCAATGCTACTACTCAGCCTCCCTCGGCGATGGCAGCTTCCAGAGGCAGAGGAGCCTCTTCTTCATTCCGTGGCCGTGGACCTCGTGGTAGAGGCGACCGTTTTCGTCAGCCTTGCACCTTTTGTCATCGCCCAGGTCACGCGGAGGATGCATGCTATTCTAAGCATGGTTTTCCGGCCTCGACGTGTGTAGCCGAGCATGTTGCATCTCCATCAGCATCTGCTTCAGACCAGAGGTTCGAGGAGCTCGTTGCTAGATTGCGTGACATTATGCCCCCTGCATCTACAAAATCTCCAAGAGGCACCTCAGATATTGTTGCTTTAGCCTCTGCCAGTACCTCTGCCACTGCCAACACCTCAGGTAGTGCTTATGCCTTTACCTCATGTCATGGATCTGATGTTTCAGATTGGATTATGAACTCAAGCGCGACACGTCATCTTTGTCAAGACAGAAATAAACTTACATCCTATAGGGCGATTCCACCAGGGCGATCTTTCATGATAGCTGATGGGACTCATTCCCCCATTGTTGGACAGGGGGAGATTGCTTTATCGCCTTCCACGTGTCTACAAAATGTGTTACATGCTCCTGATTTTTCGATGAATTTACTTTCTATATGTCAGATTACGAAGGATTTGCAATGCCACACTATATTTGACCGTCTCTTATTTTTCAGGACATTCTTACAGGAAGGGTGATTGTTTGTGGCTCTGAGCAGGATGGTCTTTATCGCCTGGTCCGAACCTCCTATGTTGGTGTCTCCTCTCACTCAAGTGGACCAATCTCTCCTTTTACATGGCATCTACGCTTTGGCCACCTCCCTCTTCAGAAGATGTGTCATATTTTATCTCAGATTTCACCAAGTTCTTCGTTTCAATGTGAAGCATGTCAATTGGGAAAGCACCATAAATCTAGCTTTCCTAGTCGTCAGTCTCGGAGCAGTAGCTCCCCTTTTGAGTTATTTCATGTTGACCTTTGGGGTCCGAGTCGTGTTCCTGATCACCAGGGGCACAGGTTTTATCTTGTTGTTGTTGATGATTTTTCTAGGCTGTCATAGGTGTTTTTGTTGAAAAATAAATCTGAAGCAGGGGATGTGATTAAAATTCTTATAAATGAAGTGCAGAATGTTTTCTCCTCTACCGTGAAATATGTGCGTACGGATAATGCTTTGGAATTTTGCACTCATTCTCTTTCACATTTCTTCTCATCTCGAGGCATTATCCATCAAACCCCATGTGCATACACGTCTCAACAGAATGGCGTTGCTGAGAGAAAGTATCGTCATCTATCACTCGGACTCTGCTTATCCAGAGTAGTGCCCCCATCTCTTTTTGGGGTGATGCAATCCTTATGGCATGTTATCTTGTGAATTCCTCAGTATTAGGTGAGAAAATTCCTCTCTCTGATGTCTTTCCTGATAAGGAATTATTCTCACTTTTTTTTGAAAGCCTGAAATAGGGGGAGACACTCGACGGTGTTCGCCCCATCTTTTATTTAAAAAAAGAAAACAAAAGAGTTAGAGGAAAAAACAACAGTTACGAGTTAGAGGAATTATTCTCACTTACTCCTCGTGTCTTTGGTGACGTTGCCTTCGTTCACCAGTTGTCTCCGGGACTTGACAAGCTCTCACCTAGGGCTATCAAGCGTGTTTTTGTTGGTTACTCTCGGACTCAGAAGGGTTACCAATGCTATGTTCCTATAAGCAGGAAATATTTTGTCAGTGCTGATGTCACATTCTTTGAGTCTGTAATGTATTTCTCCCTTGCAGATGACAGGTTGGCCTCATCCACATCTGATGATGAGATCTATGTACCCCCTCCTCCTCCGTGTTCACCATCTCCCAGTCCATTTCCCGTTATCCCACCACCACCATCAACACCACCACCACCACCACCTCCACAACCACTTGTTTCACCCTTACCGAAATTCTATACCCGTCGGTCAGTCCCTACTCACGGTGCTCGTCAATCATCCAGCACGCCTCAGGTTTGTCCAGATATTATCATTAATGATTGGTCTGATAATGTGCAAGTGCAGGGATGATCTTTGCAGGAGAATAGCATACCGACAACTATTGTCTCTGATGATCTGGATGGTTCCTATTGCCATATGGAAGCAGAAACACGTCTGTGCATCATATCCACTTGCTTCACAGGTTTCCTTCCATCATCTAACAGGGGACTTGCAGAGGTTTGCTGTGGCTCTATCAACCGTGGAGATACCACGGAATCATCAGGATGCCTTGAAGATTGGTTGCTGGCGTTCTGCCATGGAAGAGGAAATGATTGCTCTACAGTCGCGGGGTACATGGAGCATGGTTCCTGCTCCCCCAGGAGCATCTGTTGTCAGCTGTAAATGGGTGTTCACTGTCAAATATCATGCATATGGTAGCCTTGATCGTTACAAGGCAAGTCTAGTGGCAAGATGGTTCACTCAACCATATGGCGTGGATTATATGGACACCTTCTCTCCAGTTGCCCGTCATTCCGCTCTACGTGTCTTTCTGTTAGTTGCTGTGGTACGTGATTGGCCCTTGTTTCAGCTTGATGTTAAGAATGCCTTCTTGTATGGAGGTTTGCAGGAAGAAGTCTACATGCAGCAGCCTCCGGGGTTTGCTGCTAAGGGGGAGAGTCACATGGTGTGTAGACTTCATAAGGCGATATATGGTATTAAACAAAGCCTACGGGTGTGGTTTCAGAAGCTTTCTGATCTAATTGAAAAATAAGGGTTCAAAAGATCAAATGCAGATCACTCTTTGTTTGTCCAGAAGACTTCTAGAGGTACGGTTGTCATCACGGTGTATGTTGATGATATACTTCTTACATGAGATGATACACATGGGATAAAAGCATTTATGGGCCATCAGTTTGTTACTAAGGATCTTGGCACTCTACGATATTTTCTGGGGTTGGAGTTTGCCAGGAATGCGCAGGGTCTTGTGATGACCCAGAGGAAGTATATTACATATATGCTTGTTGAGACAAGCATGATTGGGTGTCGACCCTCAACTACTCCTCTGGACCCCAACATTAAGCTATATAATGATGATACATATGAGGTTAACAGGAGAAGATATAGAGAAATGATGGGTAAACTTCTCTATATTACCACTACTAGACCCGATATTTCTTTTGCAGTGAGTCGGGTGAGTCAGTTCATAGAACAACCTCGACAAGTACATATGGATGCCATATACATGATACTGAGATATTTAAAGTCGTCTCCAGGCATAGGATTACTGTTCAAAAAAGAAAGAAACAATTCTGTTTCTGCATGTGCTGATGCGGACTATGCAGAATGCCCTAAGGATCAGAAGTCTACTTCAGGTTTTGCTGTGTTTGTTGGTAGCTCTTTGGTTTCTTGGAAAAGCAAGAAACAAACAATGGTGGCTAGATCTAGTGTTGAATATGAATATAGGGTCATGGCACAAGCAAGTACTGAAATGATGTGGGTTCGAGCTATGTTAGAAGATCTGCATATAGATGTACCTCTACCCATGCAGCTACAATGTGATAATCAAGCCACGCTATTCATTGCTAATAATCCTGCTTTTCATGAAAGAACAAAACATATTGAGGTAGACTGCCACTATACTAGAGATATGATCCAGAAGGGCTTAATTTCTACTTCACATGTCAGTTCAGGAGAGCAAACTGCCAACATCTTCACCAAGCCACTGCTCAGAGGGCCATTCCAGAAGTGTTCTTCCTAGCTGAGCATGATTGATATCTATACTCCATCTTGAGGGGGAGTGTAGAGATATGTCCAGATTCTATGTACCTTTTTCTGTTATTTTTTATTTCCTTGTTCCATCTTATATAATTTACCCATAGGCCTTCTCTATATAAGAAAGCTTAGGGTTATTTGGAATAACAACGAATGCTTTTCTCCTAACAATATGGATCTATGTCAGATTGGTATCGATTATCTTTAGTACAAATAGAAAGTTTAGATTCTAATCTATAACAATTCATTTTCTTTTGATAAAATTTATAGTTATTATAAATGATGGTCTTAATAATCTATATGCCATGCCCGTTTGCGTGCTTGTTTGATTTCTCATATAGCTCTGCTCTTTGTTTATACATAGCAATGATGTAGTACAATGTTAGTATGCTAAATACACCTCCCTTGTGTCGATAAGATGCTATAGTACAAATATCTCAGCAATCCTCATTCAACAGGGTACTATGTAAATATGTGCAATATAATTTATATTAATGTATTATATACAGCTCTCTCTTGCATTTAAGAATGTGTTTGTATGTTACTTATTATTTGAAGAACTAAGATGATCTTAATTTGCGAGAAAACGATCTTTTTTGAGCTATTTCCGAGATTCCACTGATATCTACAATATAGTTAGATATATGCCCAATATATCCTTTCAAGACTTTATTGAAATGATATCGATATTTCAAACCTTGCATGAGGCATTTGGTGTTCTGTGGTTCAGAGAATCTGTAAAAAGATAAACTGGTAAAAAGAAAAGAGGACTCATTAGGGAGAAATCACTTTAGAAAGGTTTTTTAATTTGACGTTGACGACATCAAGGATAGGGCCAGTTTATGAAGAGAACCAGTGAGAGATGGGGTTGGTATGGCGGAGTATCAAGGGGTCGGGACAAAAGGGCATGCAAAGGCATCATGGGGTGTCCCACATGCTTTGAATATGGGTCATCCCCTGCTTCCCTTCATTGTCATCCCACATGGACGTTCTCTTAGAATATGTTATGAGCTATCTGCATACATATATTGATTATCCGTATTTGTGGAAGACACATAGGGATGAAAACTGTCGGATACGGATACGAATACAAGTATAATCATATCCTTATCCATTTTAAAATACGAATACGAATGCGGATACGAATATTGACGGATGTGAAAAATGAGTTACCATATCCTTAAAAATGAATACGAATATAAAACGAATACGAAACGGATATGAATAATAATAGAAATATTGAATAGATTAACTAAAATATACATGTTTAGGATGTCTTATACATAAAGTAGATATACCACATATAGTGATTTCATAACAATTATATCGACAATGATGAATGCAGTTATAAAATATTGTTACACATAATTATAAATAAATCTATTATTATACTTATGTACGAAAACGAATATGCGAATACGAATGTGAATAATTGCGAATGTTGAGCCTCAAACAAAAAAGTTGCGAATGTCAAAGTGGCATCCATATCCGCATCCATTTTAAAACGAATACAAATACGAATGTCAAAATATGTATAAAACGAATACGATAGCGGATCGGATACGAATATATTCACATTCGTTTTCATCCCTAAAGACATCATATCTGTATATTTTTTAAAGGATCTGGTTTCACATTCTTCAGATCCAAATGATATCCATATCTGTATTTGACTTCAAAAACATATATGGATGTGGTAAGGACGATATGCATTTGCGTCTATCCACTTTCATCACTAGTCTTTACACTTGGCCATTGCGTGGATAACGGTTGTATTTTTATGCAAGTCAGAAGTATGGAATTCATACAGTCGAGTACTTTCCTGTTGCTTTCTAGTTGCCAGACACTGTCAACTATGTTAGTGTGCTTACCCAGCGTCAGTACTGATTGAAACCTCAATCTCAGATCGTTGCTGTTGGAGCTTGATTGATAAGTGCTGTAGCTACACTCTATAAATGAAAAGGATTTTTCTCTTATGCACATCTTATGATGCAAATTTCTTCACAATAAACTGGGCTGTAAGTTTTTTTCTCAAAATTATTCTTCAATACATACATACATACATATATATATATATATATATATATGATCTCAGGTTGCCAGCTTTGTCAAGATCTTTCCTGGAGTTGCTCATGGATGGACTGTGAGGTACAAGGATGACGACGAAGTTGCAGTTGAAAAAGCTGCAGAAGCATTAAATGACACACTGGACTGGTTCAACAAGACCCTTAAGTGAGGTTTCATTTTCCTCTCTACTGTTTGCTTGTGAGCTATCCCGTCATGCACATGATCATTATCATGAATAAGACCATGGAGAAAGAGCGCTGCCGCCGCTGCTCCTACTACTAGCCACTGCATTTAATTTGCATTCTCTTTGCATGAAGAGTAGTTGATGTTGTATTATGGATAATATTTTCGAGTATACACATTATATATGGTGCTGTCCATTTTCTCTGGATGTATTCAGTTGCAGGGTCTTGCCAAGAGAAGTGGATAAACCTTTGGTATCATCTACAGATACATTAAAAGCTCTGTTTGCCTATGCCATTTTATGAGTTTTTTTCCCTCCTTGCCTATATTGTTGCGGCTCCTTTGGCAGCTTCTTACTCATTTCAACTAAATTGGAATGTTTCTACCGGGACTTTTTCTAGCTGTTTCTAATATTCAATAAATGATGTGCTTTTCCTTGTGTAGTTTTCTATTTCTGAACTTATACCAATTTTTTTGTTCAAACCTTGCCCTTTGTTAATTTGGTCTGTATGGTGTTTATAAAGTACTCATTCTTTGATGTCTCCCTTGAGCAATGCTACGAAAAAGAAAGATGAAAATCCATTGCTGAGATGCCTTGAATCTCAAATCTGTCGGTTTGACGCACATGTAATGAGGAACTCATTTTGTGAGTGACCTCTCCTTTATCGTTGTAAGGTGAAGCCTATTGTTCCGTTACGGGATCTCGTTGCCTGGTCAGTGAGTTGGGGACTAGTGGGTCGGGGGAGCAAGTGTGCCATTCCCTCCTGTAGGGATCTGAGGGATAATGTCCATGAAACAGCATTCAATTTTCGGGTCAGTTTTGTATTTGGATGCAGGGGATCTATTTGAACAAGGATGCTAAGTAAACCCTTGTAGGGTTAAGGTTTCTACCATTATACTTTATATTATCCTTTCACCACTAGAACAGATAAATCTATTGTCATTGTAAATTAGTTATTTAGTTAATGATGAACCTTACACATAATTGTATGTGATTGTCTTGCTTGTTAGTTTGTTTGTTAGTTTGTTTGTTCGGTTAGCTTGTGTTCTATTTTCATTATGCACAACAAACCATTATCAAAACTTTTATGTTCATTTGGAACAAGGATGAGATGATGATGTAGAATATGAAGATTGAGAAACTCACTAGGCGGCACAGATTTTATTTTTGGTATGTCAAGATGTGTGCCATTCTCAAGCCACACGACATCTAGATATTGTTGGACAGTGATACATCGAACGACTTCTAGCCTTCGAAGTTGGTGCAGGAAGAGAAGATATACTCAACAATCATCGTGTCTCACAAACGAGATCATGAAGGAGATTACAGACGAGACCATTGCCATGGTCTAGTTGAAATTGTACTCTTTACATGAAAATTTTCAAACCATCAAGTTGCTATTGAAGTAACGTTTGTTCTCCCTTCTTATGCAAGAGGATACTCCTTTATGAAAGCTTTTCAATCATTTAAATACATTGCTTTTGATTTTAAGAAATACATATGCTAAAAAATTTGGGGATGAAGAATATGTTTTGATTTTAGTGGTTTCACTTCCATTGATTGTACAAGAGATTTTCTCGGTCGTTCATGATCAGCTGAGGAAGTTATTCTTGAAGAGGTTCCATCGAGTTGGCATACTACTAGATTGTCACCTGCAACTGGAGTTGTTGGTTATTGCTTGTGGAGATGATGCTCGATAGAGCACCAATTTTCTTTGCGAAGCCTCGTCGAAGGGCTCTGGAGTTGGTTATATATTTTTTGATTTTCTATTAATAATATACATAATAAAATTAATAAAATACTAGATATGTATTTGTACATTAATCTAACTTTTCTTTATTTTTAACAATTTAAGAAAGCGTGGAATAAATTGCAAAATTATTTATATATAAAAATTTAGGTCAAAATATTCATAGTTAGTTTAGAGTTGTTTCAATGTTTTTTGATTTTTTCTAATTTTGTTTTTTATTTACTTATTTAAAAAAACTAAAGAAAATAAATGAAAAAGTCACATCGAATTGGGTCTTGCCTCTCCTCTTCACCGCCTTGGTAGTTTTTGATGCCTTGTTTTTTCTCAATCAAGTGCTCACTATTGAAGAGTGGCCCTTGCCTCCGCCCTACCATTGAAAAGAGAACACCTAGCCCGGATAGCTTGCCCTCACCCCCTGGACCCCCTACTAGATATTGGAGTTGTTTGCTGGATGCCCTTCTTCTTGGCAAGATCAGATCGAAAAGGACAACACAATCAGACTAGTGCCATGCCCGAACAAGACTGCTTATCTTGCTAAAACAACAAAGAGACAAGGCCTTTGATGTCGAAAAAGTCATAAACTAACATGCCCAATAATATATTATGGTTTTGAGAGAAAACCTAAAAGAGGACAAGACCAACTAGGGGATTGGGCCTAGCTGCAAAGACAAGAGAAATCTAACGAACCCGTAATGGAACTTAGTAGCTTTGCTTAGTTGAAGCTAGAACACAAGGGTGACGAAGAAACTAATCAAAAACCCGTCGAAAATATCAGTGTAAAGTTTATGTTATTGTAAAATGTATAATAGATGTCCAAAACTCAAGTTTTACATATGAAGTCCAATTCCTCTGAGTTCGATCTTTTTTTGTAAATAATTGCATGCACATTAATTCAAAGGTGAGTAGAGTTTTATAGGAGATTATATGAGGTAGATATTCAGTCTTGCTTTTATTTGCAATATTTACATGTTAGTATTTTTTGTATTTTTCACTTATTAAGGTTTATGTTACGAACACAATGGATTTTTTCATGTCAGTTGGAGTTAACATATATTTATTACAAATATGGCAAGTTTGTGCTTATACAAATGAATATATTCAATATTTCAACTCCTTATTCGAGCATTTTATTGATTTTATATCTTGGACTTTTTATAAGATAACAATACACAATTTTTTTTTCTATTTATTATCTTTTGTTATTTTATCATTTTATGCAATTTTTCTGGTGGTTATTGCTCATGAATTAAGTTCAAAATTTTAATATAAAGTAAATATTTCATAGATTCATCATATACATACATACATATATATATATCCTTTTTTGTATAAACTGTAATATGTTGATGGCGTATTAAGTTGATGTTTTCACCACCAACTCTCATACCATCATGTACATTGATGCATACTTTCATTATTCCCATATATGTTGCATTTGAGAGGATGTTATAAGGTATTCGCTCTCACATCTTTCCAATGTTCTTAATACCTATTTATTTATTTGCTAATATCGACCTGTTCTGGATGGAGGGCATATGAGTCTCCGTTTCTGATGAAATTTGAATGTCATATTAGAAGGATATAGTTATGAAAATCCATGGAAGCCTTATTCAAAAAAATAAAAAAGTGAGAAAAAATGAGAATGGAGTAGATAAGTTACCTACTCCATGGAGTAGGATTCCTTGCCCCCCCCCCATCTCTCTCTCTCTCTCTCTCTCTATATATATATATATATATATATATATATAGAGAGAGAGAGAGAGAGAGAGAGAGAGGAGTGATCCTATGAGATGAGATTTTGTGAGATGGTGATATGGGACATTCTGGACCACAAGTTGCTGTATTCTCTCTCCTGCCTTTCTCTCTCCTGGTTGGAACTAGTGGTCCAGAATGCCCCATCTCACCATTTCACCAAAATCCCATCTCATAGGATCGCCCCTCTCTCTCTCTATATATATATATATATAGAAAATATATCCAATAAGGTGCACCTTTCCTGGGTGCAAGGAAAGCCCACCATCTTATCCATCCATAATCAATCCAATGGTTATAATTAATATCTCGTTATTTATATATTTTTATTATTGAAAGACCTATTATGGTCATTTTAGCATATTCTATATTTAGAATGCAACAAATATCACCACAATTATCTCATCTCTCTCTCTCTTCCACTCCCCCCCCCTTCTCTCTCCGAAGATTGGGTCGTCGTCCTCCTGGTACCCGTGCTCCTCCTGATGGCCAGCAAGAAGCATCCGTCAAGCATGACCGAGCACGCCAATGCATGGTCACCATCCTACTTGGCTCGATGATATGTAATGATCATTCCAGACCCGTGCTCACTTTGGTATGCCATTGTAATGATTATAATCACATGTAATGATCATGTTCATATGTAATGATTATATATATTTAAGGGATTTTATCACTTGTGCCCCTCCGAGATATCGCAATATCAGTTATGCCCCTATCTTTTTGTTAATATCCGTTGTGCCCCTCACTTCTTGTTATTTTGTCAGTTGTGCCCCTCGGGTTAGTTACCGTCCATCCACAGTACAAACGGACGTTAACTTTGAGGACATAGGCGGAATTACTTTAAAAAAAAGGTTAGGAGGTCATTTTCCATCATCTTCCTGATCCTCTTCTTCTTCCTCCTCTTGCCCATCCTCTTCCTCCTCCTCCGGCTCCTCCTCCTCCTCCCTCTCTGCCCCCGCCCCTACCCCGCGCCGCCTCCTCCCAGCCTCGCCCCCTTCCAGCCCGCCGCACCCTCCCAGCCCGCAGCCCCAACCCCTTCCCCAGCCCCCTCGCCTCCCCGTCCCTGTGCTCCCTCCCTTGAGCCGCCCCCTCCCAGCCCCGCCCCCTCCCAGCCCGTCGCCCCCGCCGCTGCCCCCGCCCCTGTCCCGCGCAGCCTCTTCCCAGCCCCCGCCCCCTCCCAGCCCGCCGCCCCCTCCCAGCTCGCATCCCCGACCCATTCCCCTGCCCCCTCGCCTCCCCGTCCCTGTGCTCCCTCACCTGAGCTGCCCCCTCCCAGCCCCGCCCCCTCTCTAATCGAATCTTTCCCACCTGTTCTTCCTTCCAGAGCCTACTACCGGTGCACCCACAGATTCACGCAGAACTGTGAAGCTCTGAAAATGGTGCAGAGGTGCGAGGAGGACCCATCTCTCCTCGACGTCACCTACAGAGGCGACCACACCTGCGGCACGCGCCACCGCACGAAGCTTTCGGAGAGAACAGTGGCTTCAATTCTTGCGGTTTTGTAATAGGGATTTGGGTGGAAATCGTGGTGTATTGTTCTTGAGTTTTTTCTTAAATTTTGATAATTTTTTGACTAATTGATTCATAAAAAGTCATCCAAAAATTCAATAAAATTCATCGTTTGATCCGGAGCGAGTGATATGTCCGTGGAAATGTAAAAATTTTAGAGATTCAATGGATGCATGAAGGTGTTAGTAAGAGAGAGAAATTATGAAGAGAAGGAAGAAGAGCAAATGGAGGAGGAAGAAGATGAAGAAGGGCATGGACCATAATACCCTTCTTAACCACACCATGGTTTGAATAAACCATGGTTATTTTAATTTTTTGACGGTCAATCTGACGGAAGGGCACAACTGGTGACGGAGCAAGAAGTTAGGGGCACAAATGATATTACCAAAAAGATAGGGGTATAACTGATATTGCGATATCTCGGAGGGGCACAAGTGATAAAATCCCTATATTTAACGATCATTCCAATCTGTGCTCACATTGGAAACGGAAGAATGCCAATGCATGATCGCCGGCAGCCTGTGCTCCTCACGTTGGTATGCAATGGATTCGTGAGCACGTCGGCATCCCTGGAAACAGAAACTCGCTCTGGAAGTTCCGGCAGCGTGCAGATAGAGGTCTGCATGTTGTTTGTTGTTGCACCGAGGTGTGCATGGGAGCAATTTTTACAAACGTGTGTATTCTTTTTACAAATTCATAACAATTCAGATTTTTTTACGATCCAAAACTTTTTTTACAAACATCAGATCGTTTTTCACATTTTCACAAAAGTTTTCACACTTATCTCTTTCCTCTTAATAATTGATTATTTACGAATTATATTTTTTTGCAAATCTTCATACGGATTTTACAAAATGTGCACAAACTTTTACAATAGTATTATCGAAATTACAATTACAATAATATAACTATTGCTAGCTATGATTTTATTTTACAATCAAAGATCATTTTTTTACAACATCAGATCCTTTTTTACAATATCATATTGTTTTTTACAATATCAAAATATTTTTTTTACAAATCTCATATTGTTTCTTTATAATTTGTTTCTTTACAATTTGTTTCTTACAATCTCGGATTATTTTTACAATATCATGTTACTTTTTACATTTATCATCAATATTATAAATTTATAACAATTTCAGTTCGCGAACGAGAAGTACCGTATATTTGAAAAATGCACATAATTGTGGGTGTGGATTTACAATCTTCATACGTATTTTACAAAACATGCATGAACTTTTACAACAGTGTTATCAGAATTACAATTATAATAATATAACTATTACTAAATGTATTTATTTTACAATGCAGGATACGGTTCTACAATATCAATAGAAATTTTACAAAGAACTCTGCTATTCTGCATTGCGAGAAAATGCTACCACGTTGGTGAAACTTCATTAACTAAAAGGCAACAAAAAATACCAAATCAACGTGCTAAAAATGGAAAAATACCAGGATGAAATAAATTCCAAATTCAAAATGAAATTCAAATTCAAAACGAAAAATGTATGGACTAAAATACCCTTTTGAATGAATAACCACTAGATCGAGATCTAACGGATCTCGTGATTGACTTTCTGTGCACCCAGGAAAGGTGCACCTCATTGGAAGGGCCCTATATATATATATATATATATATATATATATATATATATGGGTTAAATGGGGCTGCCCCCTTGGAGTAGCCAACTTGGCTACTCCCTCCCCTATTTTTCTCTCATTTTTTTATTTCTTTGGAAAATAAAAATTTGTAAATTCATCATTATATCCCTCTAACTTTATATTAAAATTTTGTCAGAAACAGAGACTCCTACGGCCTCTATCCAAATAGTGTCGATTTAAAAAACCTGCGACCTTTAAAAAAAATGACATCTAGATGGAGGGTCTAGGAGTCTCTGTTTCTGACAAAATTTTAATATAATGTTAGAGGGATATAGTGATGAATATACAAAATTTATTTTTCAAAAAAATAAAAAAATGAGGGGAAAATAGGGGTGGGAGCAGCCAAGTTGGCTACTCCTAGGGGGCAGCCCCATTTTACCCTATATATATATATATATATATAGGGAGGGAGAGGGTTGATCCTGTGAGAGCATGAGAGCAATGATTTTGGACTACTATTTCAACCAGAAGAGAGGAGATCAGGAGAAAGAAGACAAAATCTAGTGGTCCAGAATTATTGCTCTCTAGAGAAGACCAGGAGAGCAGCGGTCCAAGACCACTAGATTCAATCATGAGAGAAGACCAGAACAAAGAAGACATAATCTAGTGGTCCAGTATCACCTCTGTGTGTAGTGGGGGGAGTGGATGTGTGCGTGTGCGTAAGGAATTTTCATTGATTCTCGCAACCGCATGGTCTTCGTCTTCCTCCGATCCATAAGTCCAATCGCATCCTCTAAGTTTTGATACGTGGGTCGTCACGGTTTAGGAGATCTTTTGCTATGGTTGGATGCTAGAAGTCAGGTCAAGAGGTTCGGGGCTTTAGGGTTTGGGTCGTGATTAGGGCTTGGGGGCGATGCAGATCTATCTGCCAAAGCTTCTGAAATAATTATGACGTCAAACTAACTAGTAATGAAGGAGGTTAAGTTGATCAAAGTTCACAGGACATGGCATTCACAGGAGATCAAGTGGTCGTATTCCTATCAATAGAAAACTGCAAAACAATATCCATATCGACATCTTTCAAAAAAATTAAACATGCCATATATTTATACCTAGTGTGAAAGTGCACATCAACATCTTCGAGAAAGAGAAAAGACGTTTCCAGATTTGCGTACAGACAACCTCAGTTCAAACTACTTTGCAGCTGATCTAAATCTTTTAGATGATATTACTGGATCCGAGGGATCTATCCAATGATGGATTCAATCTGACAAGAGAATCTCACAGATTTCAAGCTATGTTTTTGTACACGTTGCTGCTGAATCTGAAGAAGACCTTAGACAAGAAACTCAAACACTTCTAATTACAGGTGTTCACTACATTAGCATATCCATTTAACTTTAAACTAACCAGCATTATGCCATGACCCGTGCTCCATCATCAAAACAAGCCCACCATATAAAACCACAAGCCGGGTCAAAGTGAAATCCAGTAACTGGCTGTCTCCAAGCTTCTGGGTCTGAGGGCGTCATTACAGGGAGCATCTATCCACTTCAATTCCCTCTCATTGCCCATGCAGGGTCCAATCCTGGGAAGATGCTGTCTTTGCTGCACCTTTCTTTGCTCCTTGGGGACCTCAGCTCTTATATAGATATCTCAGTCCTCAGCAATGAAGGGGCTACCTCAGTTGGTGGGATGGGACCCAGAGTGGACGGGGTGAAGAGCCGGACAGCTCGTGAACTTTAAGAATAATATACAAAACTTAATCGGTATGAATCAGGTATCCCATGGTCAATCAATAATCAAATAATGATGATTCAAGATGGATCACAATCAAAAGGGTTAGATTCCTGCCCCCATAACCAATCCAGCAATTCCTAAAACATAGCATTCCAAGTTTGCAAATGACCCATGTCTGAACAAAAGAGATCAGAAATATCACTTTGTTACTAATTATTTGTCAAGTGTAAACAAAGTTGACTCCAATCTGTAGTGCTCTCAACTTTAAGGAAGAGTGGCTCTAGAACCATCAATTGCGCGCTCACTCCCTTGTATAAAATCTGCGTCACAAATAGATCCAACAGACAAATCTCGTCTCTGACAAAAACCGCTCATTTCACAGAAATGATCAGTTTATATTGACATATGTTTTTCCTGCAGAATCTCAACCAAAAGTTCTATTTTTAAACTACACCAATCCAGCAGCAGCCTCCCCAGCAACAAGCCAGCCCTTTTCCCCCCTACCCGCCATTCCAGCACAGGCTACAATACATTATATGACCTAAAAATCTAAAAACTACAATAAGGTAAAACGGTATCTTCAAGAATTAGGCTGCATGACCTAATGAACTATAACCTACATCATGGTAAAACGATACCTTGCAGAATTATGCTTATATGCATGACCTGCTGAACTAACTACATGCTATTTTACAAATGAAACATCAACAAGAAAGACGATATAAGGATTATTTTTCAGCTTCCCCCAGCTCAAAGTTCAGATTACTTCGGTGAAAAAGAACCTGTGAAAAAATATGATGCAATAAACTGATAGATGAAACTGATGTTGCAAGAATTGCGTCCCCTCCTTGACACGCCTTTCTTTCATCTAGAACTGTCACAAAGTCTGTCTATCTCCGCTGCTTGACACGCCTCCCAACGCCATCGCTACCGTCTGGTACGAGATGCAGCGCATCCGCCGAGCTGCAGGTATAGGAGCCCTCCCCCACTTGCGACACATATTTCAACAATTCAAAACTAATATTGGGGCAGCTCGTCTTCAAATATTCAAACCCATCAGTCTGCATCACAGCTGTAACACAAAAGATAAACAGCCCAAGCTAAATGACAACCCAATCAAAGAAAATCAGCAAATATTTTGAATTCATAATCAGCAGATGTCAACTGCACACTCATCATCAACATGTCAACGTATGCAAGGATTACAAAAAATGTGATTCAATAAAACATATACCTAGAGTCAACTAAGGATTCAAGGATCGGATGACTTGAATCAATGATCATAGAAGATTCCAACAAATGGATTTAAACAAAGAAAAGATTCTCTTGCTTGCTTGTTACTATATATAAAATAAGGCATGTAGAGGCATATAATTCAACTTTCTCATTCGCGGAGAAACAGAGCATCCTTCATCACAGAAAACAGAAACGTATATTCTGATAACCAGCAAGTTGTCACTTGCTTACATATTATTAACAATTGTATTCTCTTATCATTTTATTCACTTTAGAGCTTTCTTCTACGTACATAGGTCAAGAAATAATAGCGACAATCTAAGTATGCTCAGGGATGTTGTTGAACAAGAAATCTTCACTGCAAGTCCACTCCAACTACCAGACAAGTACCCAAGTACAAAGGGGAATTGTTTGTGAAGCAAAACCAAACTTCTCTAAGCAAATGGAAGCATTCTTACTTCTGATTGCCGCACATATAAAAAGAATTTCCTCGTGCTGAAATCAAGAGGAAAAAAATCTAGAAACACGCAAACTTAAAAGAGATATTTGCAGACATGCTCCGGTATATTCTGATAACCAGCAAGTTGTCACTTGCTTACATATTATTAACAATTTTATTCTCTTATCATTTTATTCACTTTAGAGATTTAAACCAATCTGGGAAGGACCCCATCTGGGAAGACTGACTATTTTGACATAAACATTGGTTTACATCAAGGTTCAGCTTTGAGTCCATTTCTTTTTTACTTTGATTATGGACGAGTTGACAAGTCACATTCAGGATGAGTTACCTTGGTGTATGTTATTTGCTGATGATATTGTGTTGATTGACGAGACTAGAGATGGAGTAAATGAAAAGCTTGAGGTCCGGAGACATGCATTGGAGACTAAAGGATTTCGTATAAGTAGGGCTAAGACAGGTTATATGGAGTGCACCTTTGATGGAAGCAATGGTGAAGGAATTGAGGTGAAGATTGGTAACAATAACATTCGGAAGAGATATTCTTTTAGATATCTGGGATCTATTTTGCAACAGGATGGGGAAATTGATGGAAATGTTACTAACAGAATAAATGCATGCTGGTTAAAGTGGAGAGGAGCCTCTGCTGCTGTTCTCTGTGATAAGAAAATTCCTTTAAAAATTAAAGGAAAATTTTACAAAGCAACCGTGAGACCTGCTATGCTCTATGGATCTGAATGTTGGCTCGTGAACCATAGACATGTGCAGAGAATGGCTGTAGCGAAAATGAAAATGCTAAGGTGGATGTGTGGACACGCACGTAAAGATTGGATCCGGAATGATGCAATCAGAAAGATAGTTGATGTAGCTCCGATCGAGGATAAGATCCGAGAAAACCGCTTAAGACGGTTTGGTCATTAGCAAAGAAGATCAACGGATGCACCAGTTAGGAGATGCGAGTGTTGGGATGTTGAGCCGGCGAAGGGAGGGCGAGGACGGCCCAAGAAGTGTTGGAAAGAGACTATACGAAAAGATCCTAATTTTTTGGATATAAACCCGAGATTGACCTACGATAGATCTGAATGGAGGCAAAGAATCCATGTAGCCGACCCTACTTAATTGTGGGAAAAGGCTTTGTGTTGTTATTGTAGAGATTTCTTCTATGTACATAGGTCAAGAAGTAATGGCGACAATCTAAGTATGCTTAAGGATCTTGTTGAACAAGAAATCTTCACTGCAAGTCCCCTCCAACTACCAGACAAGTACCCAAATACAAAGAGGAAATGTTTGTGAAGCAAAACCAAACTTCTCTAAGCAAATGGAGATAAGCATTCTTACTTCTGAGTGCCGGACAGATAAAAAGTCTCCTCTCACTAAAATCAAGAGGGGAAAAAACCCTAAAAACACATAAACTTAAAAGAGGATATTTGCACACATGCTCTAGTATAAAATCACACCCTTTACCCAGCATACTTCATTTGTACACCATGGTCCTTGAAAATGCATGCATTACACCATATACCCCATCATTAATGTCCATTAGATAAACCACACTGGCTAAAATACAATTACCATATTTAAAGCAGTAGTTTCCTCCTCCATCTTTTTTTTTTGGGGGGGGGGGGGGGGGGGTTGGGATTCGAACCCTGGCCCTTTTTAAGTGGAAGCCACTGCTTTTACCACCAGACCATTAGAGGGGTTCTGTCTCCTCCATCTTTCCATCTCCTCCCACAACCATCATCTTCTTTTATTCCTCGTAATACCCCCCCACCCCCCATATTGGTGTTGCTATCATTAGGGGCAACCTCAACAGTCAAATGACCCAGATATTCCCGTCACCCCACTCCACCTCCGCTCCTTCTTCAAAGTCAAGGCACACCCATCCACAACACCCATGACCTTCTTCAACCTCAACTCTATCTTTCTTTACCACTCCAGCCTCCACAAGTCCATACAGTATTGTCTCCTCACCGGTAGCAAGCACATTCACCTCATGATCTACCTCAACTCCTAATCAACAAGGTTTAGAAACCTGGTATGCGGTATTCATTCGGTCAGGTGGTTTGAAGCGAGTAAGTGAAAGTATAGACGCAAGTATATGCGGATAATGTGGTTTCTATTATTTTAATAATTAAAAATATAATAACAAATTCAAACATTAGATATCTATGTTTCAAAAAAATATAGCATGGAAGAAATATGGAGTCAAGTTTTTTGTACAACGTGATTTCAACCAATTGAATAGGGAAAAAACAAATTAAAAGTGATGGTGAATAAATTGTTGCAGTTTTTTTGTGATTTATTTAGACCCAATAAAACGGGAAACAAAGGACTATAACCACTTGATGCAACCCTAAATGGAGAACGAATTAACTGTCCAGGATGCTCTTACACTATAGTGCATCATTAGCGTAGGTCTATATCTCCTAAAGAGGCTAAACATAAGCACTAATGTGGAGGGCCAGGTAGAAGCTAAGGTGATGATCCCAGAAAATTAATAACAGCAGCACTAAATGAAGTAAACTTAGTAGAAATCAGATCAATATAGTTGAAATCAGATCAATATAGTTGAAATCAGATCAATACCCAAAAAGTACTTGAATCGTATATTAAACCATAGTCCATCCTGGGTTTAGAAAGTACTTGAATTGTATTAAATCATTAGAAAATATCCATAGATTTTTATCATGTAGCATTGTCTTTCTTTAAAAAAACCTACTTGTTAGCGAAGAAGCACACCTAAGGCGGAGGCAAAAGAGCCCTTGTTAGCGGAGCACACTGGAGACGAAGGATTACCACTTGGCGGAGCACACCGAAGGCAGAAGAACACTTGTTGGTGGCGCACGCCGGAGGCGGATGCGGAGAAGCACATGTTAGGGCTTGGCTTCGTAGCGTAGAGGATGGGCTAGGGCTTCTGATGGGGCTTCGAAGCGTCGAGTGAGGGAGGGTGGATATGGTTGGGGTTATCAGGTGGATAAATTAGGATTATCGGGTCAGGTATGGTTGGGATAGAGGCTACAACACCTCAGCAAGCCCTATTACATATGCAGCCACATATGCGGTTTACTCGAACCGAGTATGCACCCAGACCGCATAACCAATGCATATGTCTTATGCAGTGCGCTACTGGGTCCGTGGCCGCATATGCTGCTGCCTGAGCCGACTTTCTGAACATTGCTAATTGATGATATCCCCACAATGCCCTCCCTCGTGCACCATGGAGATGATCCACAACAGTGTTCGGAAATGCCCCTACATGAGCCCCATATGCGCGTATATGCTTATGCAGTAGGTAGGCTGGACCACATTGTCTATGCAGTGCAGTATGTCGTTTGCACTGCATATGCAGCTGCCTGGACTGCATATTCCGTCCGCATTCTAGATAAAGTTGATATATTACTCAGACATTAATAGTTATTTTTATTATTTTTTGTAGCATGTATTTAAAAGTATAATACTTACATGATTTCTTTTTGTCACGAAAAAGAGCAAAATTAGCAATGAAGTGATTGAACATAATATGTATATTTGTAATAAAGAGTAACCATGAACATAATCTTGCTTGAAGACAGAGAGGACAAAATCAGTGGCCTTGACGGGGTTATGCTCGTCTCTCGTCCTTGTTGAGCAATAGGAAATTCTCTAACTTGTAGTCATTGTGGATGACACTCAGTAGCAGGTGTGAACAATCTGCTTACTGTCGCACAAGAACAACATGCAATTCTCTCACGTAGTGGCTGTTGTTGACAAACTTGCACATCACACTAGTTAGAAGAAATCGAGGTCCTAAATGTCGATTTCGGTCACCATTTCGATGACCGACCGAAACAAAATTTCGGTTAAAATTCGACCGAAATTTCGGTCATTTTTTGTATTAGGACCCCCATATTCGGTCATTTCAGCCATTTCGATCGAATTTCGGTAACCTATCGAAACCGAAAATCGGCCAAATTTTGCCGGAATTCGAAACACTTTTTGGTATATTGTAATCACTCAAGCTGTTATAGTCATTAACAGCAGGAGCATATCATGTGAAACAAAGGTATTTTAGGGATCCTGGTGTAAATATGAAATATGCAAAGGTTAGAAGGTAATTACAAAATTATACTGGGGCAAAAATATAAATGACCCAATTTAAAAGACAAGCTCAGAACATGAATAAAGAGATTGTAAGAATAAACTCCGCCTGCATTAATACATAAGACCATTTCAGACGAAGTACAAAAGGACATTAAAGAATTAGAAATCAGAAATAATTGTATAAGGACATCAGCAATGAAGTGAATTATCTCATGCTTTTTGTGTGGCAATAGAAGAAAATGGTCTAGTATTATTCATACAATTCTCCATCTAGCTAGGGGTGAGTGTTTCAATTTAAATGTTCATTTCAAAACAGGGCAGCTCTATAAGGAAGTCCAGATCATTAGCTGTCACACAATTGCTTTATTAACTTGTTTATTTTTGGGATACTAATGGTTCTTGAAGCAATGTCAGAGCTGACTAATTTGACAACTTCAAGCAGGTGAAGATCATCACGGCTCAAACACAAAAAGGTAGATAATTATCAAAACATTTTTACAATAAAAAACAGGATGTAGTTAATAATTTCAATGATCCTACAGAGAAATCTAACTCTACTAAGAATCAATTATCTCAAGTAAAAGATGGCGTGGTACCTCGCAAATTCTCAGTCTGAGCAATGAATTTAAGGCACATTGCTTTCAAGTGTAAACAATTGTGCTGCTCAGCCAAAGCCAGCGTGGTTGATACTGTGTTTATTGCAATATTCTTGCAAAGTATATCTTCACAAATTATCTTAAGCCTTTCCAAGGCATAACGATCAGCTGCATCAAGCAGATGCTGTGCCATTAATGTAGAAGCACATTTGGCATTGAAACCAGTAAATTCCTCAATGTCAGGCAACGAATCCCAATATATAAAGTGCAAAAAGGCCTGCAAACATACAGTGTCATCGTTCAAAAATTTGCATCATTTCAAACAAAACTTGTTCTATAATATTTTCATGCATACACCTCATTAACTGATAGCAAAATGTTTTAGAAAGGACAGCCCTAATTAGAAGTTCAATTAGATTGAAGAAATAACCATCCCACTCTTAGTCAATAAACATTGAAAAATTGCTCGAAACGAAAATGGAATCAAAAGGATAAAAAACCAACTGACCTTAAAAACGGGAGCTTCCATATCTTCAATCACTATCATATCCTTCTCCTTATCCCCCATCGGACCAAAGAGCTGTGCTCTGAACACCGGAGATCGAGTAGCAAGAACCAGCTTATGCGCAGAAAATATCTCCCCGTCAACTTGGAAGCTTATATCCGTGGCATCCCTACTCTCAAGAAGCTGACCGAAATGCTGAGAAATGCTAGGGGGGGAACTGGAATTCTAGCCAGCCTGGGCGCTTCAGTGCGTGATCGAACAACACCAACACGGCACCTAATTATCAAGCAATCATCTTTAAGATAGTCAGACGCGTCCAATGCCGTCCTCCGGTAGAACCGCTTGAACCCCCTAAAAGAAAAGGGAAAAAAAATCGAAAAAAGACAAGTCAACAAGCAAGTTATTAATTTGATGCA